>OZ037776.1:19107003-19147003 GCA_964035525.1 Porites cylindrica | reverse complement strand
ATGGAACATTTAGTGGTTTGGATCGTTTAAATTACCTGTAAGTATGAAAGAGCCTTCGAAAGTACTTATATAATATCCTGGGGATTCCTTGACTCTTGAAGTTTTTGGTGAATCGGTTGTATTACAATGAAAACTTCCTGTTACACTGCTCTAGGGACGTACGAAAATAGCCGTTTAACACAGATACTGAAATATTAAGTGGGCGTGGAAAATTTTTCAGTCTAGAATAGCGTATCAACGCAGCAACAGCTCCTCTATCAAATTATTATGATGATCAAAAATAGTAGTTTTATTAACTAAGTTGATGACCAAGGTAAATAAATTTAAAAGCTATCTTCTCGGGAGTCAGAGCGAATCGGGTTTTTGGGATCTTTGTTTGAACGAAAGCTAAGATCATTGAGATCAATAAGTATAAAACGTTGTGTCCGATTATGACAAATGTAAGGCCCAATTCTCTATCAAAACTGATTGTTTTTTCAAGGTTTTTTTCCAACCGATTTGGATCTTAATATAACTTCGATGATCCCAACCCTTTCTTCCAGCCGCAGTTGGCATGTAAATGATTTTTTTCATGATATTCTGTTTACATTATATGCAATAATCATCTTTTAATTTACTTTTAATCCATTGTCTTAGGTCTTTAATTAATAACAGAATTCAGCGCATTGCACCAGGAACATT
Organism: Porites cylindrica; assembly: GCA_964035525.1. Lineage (NCBI taxonomy): Eukaryota > Metazoa > Cnidaria > Anthozoa > Scleractinia > Poritidae > Porites > Porites cylindrica. The sequence goes on along the minus strand of OZ037776.1, from coordinate 19,146,322 downwards.
TGAGGATTTAAAGGCCCTAAGATCTCTGTAAGTGTAAGATAATATATAGATTTAACCAGGGCTAAAAGTGAACCTCTCGATAATTTTTATAGTTTGCTCAAACAAAATATAAAATCGTATAATGCCAAGCGGCGAAGGCAACGAGAACGGTAAAAAGAAACAATAGGTCTAATTAGCAAAAAAGCAACTTTGCACGTACAGCACACTTTTTTTGTACATTTCTTTGCCGTTGTTTTGCACGACTGTTACGTGAAACTTCCAGAAACGTCCTAGTTGCACGTTTTGTGGAGGGAATGTCGGACGTGTTCTTGTTCACTCTTTTTTCACTGTCGCTCATTTTCACCCTGGTGACCGCTAGCATCCCGCAGCTACAAAATTTCATATTGTTCCTCCAACAGAAAATGTCTCCTTTTGGTTTTTCTCTCTCTCTCTAGCTCACTTTCTCGTTGAGCTTCGCTTGCCTGTCGCCCTAATTTCTCTTTGTCTCTGTCTTTCTCTTTCTCCATATTCCAAATTTGTGGACATGACAATCAATTTAAGCTTAATACTTAAAAAAAACACGGATACAGAAACATTTTCCGCTTTCCGTTCTCGTCTTTATTGACTCTTAAGTTGTGTTTGCTTCACAAGACGCGGGAGGCCATACGCCTTTCCGCCAAAATAACCTGACATTTGACATCGGCTTACATGTAGTGGGTGTACGGACGGTCGTTCGTACGCTACGTTATAACCAAATTTTCTCGGATAGATAGTTTACCAAATTTTCTTACCCATGGTGCCCCGCTGGCGCGCTTCGTGCACGAGAGCTCCACTAAAAATGATCAAACTTATATGATACATTGCATTTACGAGATACCATGTGTCTGTTACTTACTATAGGCAAGGTTTACTGGGCTGTTCAGTTTGCAAGGTCTCGCCTACTCTGTTTCCTCTCTAAGCGTTCGATCAATATAAGATTCTTGGAAACTGCTCACCTACCTATGAGGTTTAAACTCACAATGGTTTTTTAGATTTTTTATTTGTAAATTTTTGTTGACCATATATTCTTGTCCCTTGAAGGTCGCTAAATAAAAATAACATCACAGAAATACGCAATCTTACGTTTAAAGGACTACGATATGCTAAAGAAATGAGTAAAGCCTTCGACAGCGTTGAACACCAAATATTGTTACGTAAAATACAAAGCGTCGGCGCCACCTTACAAATAAATATCAAGTTGTACGAATTCATAGTTCCGTTTCTGATCCTCTTCCAGTTGAATGTGGCGTTCCTCAAGGCAGTATTCTAGGCCCCCTAAGTTAAGTTTAAAACATGGTAATTAGTGATTAGCTAACATTGTCATTATTATTAGATTAAGTCATTGCCAGAAATTAGGGACAAGATGGCGGTTGCGCGTGCGCACTAAGGCCACAATGGCTGCGAATTCGTATAAGAAAATGTATGGAGATAACGAAACTTTTTCAAATATATCGATTATAAGCTCACGGGTGTTCGGTGCCCGACTCGAAACATGTTAAGTGCTGTGTAACCCTCGCATCTGGGTTAAAAATAGCTAATTAGAAGTAGGTTTACTTACTTCCTGATGTGGCCACTTTTATTCCTTGTTGTACGCTCCATTTCTCCATACATTGTCTTAAAATCTTGCCGAAGTCATGCGAAATACTCGTCGATTAGAGGATAAACCCTTCACTGAAGTAAATTTGCCCGACTCGATATCACTTCTGCGATGGAAGATGTTTCCAAAACAGTCGTTAAAAGGACGATTTTTGCACTGCAAAATACTTCCAAAGGCGCATTATTTCCCTCAGTTTTCCATCTGTAGTCCAGTAATGGACGCCATGGTTGCGAATGACACATTTCGGTCGGACAAAGCTTCACAACTCCAAACCTCACCGAATCGCCATTTTGTTTGTTGCTACAACTCCAGAGATGCTTCACGGGATATAAACTAGGTTCCAGGCATTCAAAAATCCTCGATTAGCCTACCAGGCTTGGTTTTAAAACAAAATTGTCACGAAAATGTCACGAAAATGTCACGAAAGGTACATCCGCGTACTGTTTTGTTGCTATCAGCCGCTCGGCCGCGTATAAACCTAACATTTTCTTGCAAGGTGTTTAATTCCAGCTTTTTTCTTCGTAAAACAGATCCACAGAGCTCAAATTATTTAAAAAATCGCAAGGGATACGCTTTCCCTGACTACGATAGTTTTTGTCCGCCATTTTAAAAACGAGATTCCGCTGACAATTGATCACGGGCGCGAAATGTCCACGATTTCTGGCAATGGTTGTGATTATTTATAATAAATAATGTAATATAATCATTGTTCCTGAAAAGCCCCTTTGGGGAGGTAACAATCAAGTATGTATGTATGTAACATTACTTTCGCTTGAACACCCTCAACAGAGAGCACTTAATATTTCTTTAGTCTAAGCTTAAGACGCCACTCGAACTGACATAAGCAGGGCAAAAGTTTCCCTTTCATGCAAAAAATTTAAACATTGATTCAACCAATTTTAACCTACAGTAGTTTGGGTTGCTTTGGTGATATCCGATTTTAAGTTGAGGGATGGCTCCGGAATTGGAAAAACATTAAAGTTTCTGTAAACACTATTCAGAAGTACTTAACAAGTCATCCAAGCCGTAACTGCCCCTTCTTGACTTAATTGTCAATCAGGATTGTCATCCGCGTAACAGTGAACGCTTGTTAGATGTGCATTTGCCATCTCAAACAGCTACTGGGGAAAGTAACGAAAAGCAGGTGCCCAAGCCAGGAACCTTAATTGAGGAACACCGAGCCGAAAAGGAATACTATCAGAGAGAGTGCTCTAACGTAAACACCTTGGATCTTATTCAAGCATACTTAACGTTTTCCGATACTTCGGATCTTGGTTGAAAAATCACGATCAAAACACTGTGATCGACGGTTGAGTGCTTAAATCTATAAGAAATAGAAACTACCGATACTGTTAGTGATGTATATGTACTGCAGGTGAATCGAAAGAGATAAACCACAGCCACTGGACGAAGTTTTGCTTACTGCTTTCTTGCATTGTTTTTTTTTTTTTTACTGTGACCCTACTGTCATCCATGCAAGAAGAAATTTTACCAAAGTAACTCAGCAAATTTCTGCAATGTCACCTTGCAAAACAGCAAACGCAAATAATGTGCAAAAATACATAAATGTTGAAGTGCATGGGGAAAACAACTAACAATGTGCTACCTCGATCATAGACTCTACAAATCGGAGAACCGACATTGCAGGCAAAAAGAACTTTTTAGATAGCATTAAGCACTCGGAATGCATGATGACAGTACCGTACTTTGGCTCTGAAATAGATTAAACATGACTTTAAAGGCCAGAAAACGTAAGATTTTCCCTCAGGGTTATAAAGAAATATGGTAGATGATAGTATCATTGGGACGCTTAGAACAGCGATGTACGTATAAGCGCTATATAAATTCCATTATTATTCTATTATTATTTGACTGAGGGACTGGCAAGGAATTCAGGACGTTCTGATCGGTTCTGTGGCACTTGATGATGAACAGGATCTTATACTCTGCATAGGTATATTACCCCATGTGGACGCTTCCTGGGTTGTCTGTCACTGTTTTTAATTCCAGAATCAAGTTCTGATTTTTCAATGTATGGTTCGCCGTTCTGTGGTTATTGATGCCAATTCTGAAGTTTTTTTGAAAGATTAGCGGCCTCCTTATTGCTTTCAGAGTGAGAGAATTAAAAAGCAACAGTTCCTGCTTAAACGATAAGAAAGAATAAATGCATTGCAAGAAATTCTGGTCACTGTGACAGGAACATCAACCCCAACTCGAATCCTTAACCGATGTAAAGAGCCCGAAGTCCTGCATTCAACACATCCTTGGCAATAACCAAGCTTGTGTAGCATCATGGAAGAATATCTGACGGAGGATGAGGGTGGATTGGATAGTGCCTGCTTCGCAAGCCGAACGGATAGGAAATGGGGTGAAGGATAAATTCCCCCTAAAAGTACAGTTTACGTCTTGGATTGTCCGTTGATTCTCAACCCTAGAAATGGCATACGATTACTGACAAGTGGGCATGGGCCCGACAACCAAACAGCGCAGTATTTGGCACAAACAGTGAACTGTGCCAATGAGACCGCGTGCCATTTGACTCACAATGGCTTACCAGGAACATTCGAACGATTAATTTCTTGGATTTTTAGGAGTTATTATACAAGATTTTTTGGGGGCCATTTGGATTACAGAAAAGACCCACCTATAAGAGCCTAGTGATTTAAGAACCCATAGACTGAAATTTGGCCCTTAAATGCCCAGAAATATAAGATCCTGCTCAACCTGGCAAAGAAAAATAAAGAAAAATCCCTCCAATTAAAATTCTGGATTTCAATTTTTGAGAAACCTCTAACAAAACGTTATTGTGTAAGCTTATATGTTTTCTTTATTCTCATTGCAAGCATTTTTGTTGTTGAAAATACAAGTGCTTAACCATAATGTATTGGTAGTACAATACTTCTGTCAAGGTGGTACTACGAGAACATGTTAAAAACCTAATCAACCTGGGCGGATTAAGCGATGGGCCTCGGCGCCTCGGCTCCCCCTTTTCCTCTGAAATTTTGTATTGTTTTCATAGAATTCCGTCTCTGAAAAATGAAAAGTATCTAGAATAGAGCTGTTTAGTGGGCCGGCCACCCTTTTCTGAATTTTCTGGATCTGCCCCGGATCAGCCTAAATTGTGAAAAGCTACCCTCAAATATATGAACGTTTCCAGCCTGACCTCGAAAATTCTAGGTTCTTATATGTTGGTCCTTACCGTATGTTATCGCGTGCAGTCCGAGGACTTGCAAATTCATGTGTCATGGCCACTTCAAATGTAAGACAGACTACCGTTTGAATAACATCACAGCCGAGGCGGTATCTTCCACTGAAGCAAATGAAACTAATTTTATGAGATCTTAACTTAGGACCAGCTTACTTATAAGAACCACTTAAGGAAAATACAGGTAAAAATAATGAAGTTGTAAAATTTTGTTTAAAAGAATAGCCAAGCCACAACTGAATTAATTAAGAATTTTGACGGTGGAGAAGGTTTTTATGGCTTTCATGATTTAACATTTACATTCTCATTTAAATAGTTAATGAGATGTTTCATTATACACGTCATCCATGGATACAGCACAAGATATGCAACTTACCGGAATCTCTATTAGTCTTGCGTAGGAACTAATGTAGAAAAACAATCAATCTCTTTAACCGCTATAGGTAATAAATGAAAAGATAGACTCGAATCATTTCTAATTTTCAAATTACTGAGACATTATCTACTGTCTGAACAACAGAAGTAAACCAATTTGCACGCCACTCAATGGTTTGTTCTTTATTTAACAGTTAATTGAGCTTCCTAGCCCGAACATTCACTTGTTTAAAGACTTTAAAAGTTCTAGGTTTGCACTTATGTAAACTACGAAAAGTTTAATGAAATAGTCTTAAAAGTTCGAAAAGAATACTAAAAAATACTCTGAGCATTTCTATCTTAAGGGAAGTGTCTCAAATAATATCCCAAAATATAAAGAAAGTGTATATGAATGGTGCTGGATTGTTTTTGCCTTTTTGTAGGTCCTTTTAGGCAGTTACATTACACTCAAAGGTGAATTCCACTCGCGTTCAAATAGCTGTACTACCTTATGTACCGACAGTTACCACTGGGTGGCGAGAGCAACAAATCGTTCCTGCGAAAACATTCAATCTATGATGAAGCGTCTGTATGACCTGTACGTGTATGTTTTTATTGCTAAGCTCTTTTTGACTTGTTTTTCGATTTCCGACTCTCGTTCCTTTAGAGAAAACTAAAAATAATTTTGAAGCAATCGGCGTATACGTAAAATAAATCTTCACGTGTTCCTCAGTCACAGTTATAGTCCTTAAAACGCTTAGGCACACGGCTACGCCTGAGTCTCAGAGAATCAGATGACGCAAATGTTCCTGTTTCTCCTCTCGACTTTCAACCTCTGATCCAGCTTCCAATGATGCCTGCTTATGCTGATTGGTCTCTGACTCTAAATCAGTAGAGTTCTATCTTCCTCATATTTCTTCAAACGAGTAACATTCCGTTGATAAAGCACACCAGCAGGAGACTTCATTTCAACATGACCACCGCGCTTCTCAACAACTTCATACGGCGTAGCTTCAAATGCAGGGGAAAGTTTATCTGACTTGGGCTTCTGAAGAAGCACTTTGTCTCCTTGCCTAATGTGCGTTTCCTGGGCATGCCTTCGATTGCCTGCATAATCTTTTTCTTTCTGTTTCCTCTCATTGTCTCTGTCTAGAAATTCAGTGTCTTTACTAGCTGGGCAAAAATCTTCTACACCAGGTAGTTTTGACCGGATCTCAGGCCCAAATAGCAGTTTTGCAGGACTCTCCCCTGTGGTCGTGTGGGGTCTGCTCCTGTAACAAGGCAAAAATTTCGGCAGTTTCTTTCGCCAATCAAGTCCTTCAACATGCGCAATGCACATTGCTTTCAATAAACCACGATTCTGTCTCTCGAATTCACCGTTTGCTTGCGATCATAATGGTGTTGATGTTCTGTGTTCAATGTTATTATCCTTGAGGTAAGTCTCAAATTCCTCTGATACAAATTGCCGCCCATAATCAGTCTTTAAGGAAAAAGGGAGTCCATGGGTAGCAGACACGTTTTCCAAAAACAGCTAGTCATTTTACTCGCTGTCACTGACATGGTCACTGTCACTTCGAAAAAACGACTAAAATAGTCCACTACTACTACTACTAACAGATAGTCACCGGTTAGAAGCGGTCCTAACAAATCAGCTGCCAAGTCTTGCCAAGGCAAGGTATTTCAGTCCTTTTCATTGGCTCTGGTGGTAGCGACTTGCTGACACGTTTTGCATCGCTGCTCAACTTGGCAGTCTATGCCAGGCCACCGCACTATAGTTCGAAGTCTCTGTTTTTGTCTTTACTATCCCTTGATGTCCTTCGTGGGCGAGGTCTGATACTTGCTTCCGGTGTTTTCTTGGAGTAACCAGCCTTGCACCCCTTAATACCAGCTTTCCTAGCACTGTCAACTCATTCCTTATTGCCTTGTAGTCTGCTTCACAGATAGTCCTACCAGTTATTTGTGTGAAAGCATTTCCGCAATCTTGTGATTTCCTTGTCTTCAGCTGACACTTCTTCAATTTCTTGAATTGATGCGGCTCTAGGGGCTACATTTTCTGCAATATATCTAATTAACCTGAGATCAGGCCCAATTTTAGCGGTTCTCATACATTCTCTCTAACGGTTAGCTCTAAAATTGGGCCTGATACAAACTCTCTCACGTTTGTGCTAGTTACGGCCAGATTTTGGCCGTAACGCTGATTGGCTGTTAGAACAATGCCACAAGATCTGATTGGCTGTCGGAAACGCCGGAAGTTAAAAGCGCTTATTCCTCGCGTGGTTGTTGTCGTGAATGGTCCGTCGTTGGCGGAGAGAAGGATCGATTTTGCTGTCTTTTTAATTGTTTTATGGTCTTATGGTAGGAAAATATGCCTTAATATGTGCCAAGGAAATCCCACTTAATCCCACTGATCTATTTAAACAACGGAGTACTTCAGCAATGGTTGCCAAATTCGGGATAAACTTGCACTAAAATTGACTACTTGACTAGGCCCATAAAACTTCCAACTTCTGCTGTCGCTCTGGCAACTTCTCAAGCTTCTCAGCGTGCTCTTCAGTGTCTTTAGCATGAAGAATGCATGATGTCATCAGATAATATTACGTCCACCCTCACAACCATGAAGAGCTTGCTGTAGTGCATGTTGGTATATCTCAGGAGTGGATGTTATACCAAAATCAGTCTCTTATAACGGTAGAGACTAGTGTGTGTTGTAAAGGTTGTTATTTCTCGAGAATCCTCACTCTGTTTTAGCTGATGATAACCCCATTTAAGGTCTAATTCCGTGGCTGTCTTTCTGCCCAATATTGGTCTGCCAACTTTACAAATGACAATAAATTCGGCCGTTATTTCTTTTCCAGCTTCATTCTCAACTGCCTCAAATTTTTCCAGAGTTTCAAGAGGTTTTGACAAGCCATACGGGTACAGTTTCTGTGTTGACTTCTCTGACTTGCATTTAAGAGCCCATGACTGTAAATATCGAGAATCGCTGGCCAGGCTAAAAAAAACGAAAATTTTGATAATTTGTCAGAAAAACCCCTTTGGGGAACTATCTTCGAAAAAAATATTTTCAACTTTCAAGAATCTATAGTTTTCGAGAAAATGAGGAAAAACGAAAATAGCGGTTTTTACCTAATTAATTATGCAAAAATTAGAGTAAAAATGACCTACTTTATCGCGTCTGTACCGAGGCAAGATTCAAAGCTATAAAACAGAAATATTTTTGTTTAAAATAATTCTATCTTTTGTTTCTATCTGTGGTATGTTTTAAGCCATAAACATGATTTTGAATTTTTTATGGCTTTTTAAAAACTACCATCAATGGCACTTTTTAAAACGGCTAAAAAATGAGCAACTTCAGAGGCGAAAAACTCACCCTGGTATGTGTGATACCTAGCCAAAATGTATACTAGGACAAAGTTGAGTTCTTATATTAACAGAATATGAAATAAAAAATTTGGGTACTCCGGATTCGCCTTTACAAAATAAAAAGTTTCGTGACCACCAGTGGAAAAATGTCAGAAATTTGCATAAGTCAAATTTGTAGAGAAATGTTGCGGCAGCCGGGTTTTGTTTCAATTCAGAGTCAGTATGTAATGTTCGGAAAGATCACGAGGTAAGAAAACGTTTTTTGATAAAGTTTGTGTTAAAATATCTGAGTATTTAACCGTGCACAAAAAAATAATAATAAAAAACGACCTCGAAGAAGCGTTATATAAAAGCGCCGAATTATTATGCAAACTATATCCTATGTCTCTCGTTTCGTTTCTCGTTTTCTTGTATTAGCATCCATCTGTATCATCGTGGATTCGACTCCGGTATATCTAAAATAGGTAGGTACATTTTCCTTGAAATTTTATTTTGAAGGAGGTTTTTAGCGAACGGGATACACTGCGTGAGAGTAAGCCATAAACTAACAGTTAGAGTAACAATGTCACGCAACGACGTCTCGAGCAGCTCCGCCTTCTTTTACTGATTTTTTTGTCCTTATGAAATTTTATGGAAACTTTGTTTTAAACAGACAATGCGTTGTTCGCAACATCATTTGTTTCGCAGTAGTTTATTTTCTTTTCAGAAAGAAGGGATACTAACTTTGCATGAGAGAAGCCGGGGTCCGGGCCTGTCAGTCACGCACTAAAAGTTAGCATTTTCTTGTCAGAGATGTTGAAATCTGATTTTTTTACTACGTATTACAAACAACAAACCGTCCCTTGGTTAATTTCTGTACTTTTTCACAAATAGAGGTATATTTAGGCAGCTACCAAAGGCCCGAGGAAACAGCTAAGTAATCGTACTTCATACGGTCCAGCGGTTTCTCTCCTCCGAAAAGAATCCTAAACACCTTTCCCGCAAAAACTGCCCCTTTTAGGTCATCTCGGAGTTGTACCACCTGCCAAGGGTCGTTTTCCTTCAAATACAAAATGATATTTGTTGATTTCAAAAAATAATCTAGCAGCGCCTTGGTGTGTAAATCTATACGCGAAACCCATGAACAAAACAAGTTCCAACCGACGCCGCCGAAGAACTGGAAAAGGAGACTAGCGGTACAGTCGAACCTCCCGAAAGCGGCCACCCAAAATGCGCAGACTTAGTGGTCGCTAACGGGGGGTGGTCTCTTACGAGAATCGGACCGCAGGAGGTTTCTTTGAGAAGAAAAGTGGACACATCCTACTTTAAGGAAGATAATTTATTGCATGCAATTTCCAAGTTACGATATGCGCAGTTTCATGTTGTTGTTGTTCCTACCACAAGAGATCAGAAAACTCGTCAGGTGGTCGCTTACAAGAAGTTAAAAACAAAGCAAAATCATTAAACAGTCAGCCCCAATTAGTGGTCGCGCGCGCTTACAGGAGAGATTCCAACTGTAAGACTTAACTGGGTGGGTTTTGGTGTTTTGGATAGGTGGTCGCACATGGACCACCTTTCAAGACGATGCGACTAGGATTTGTCCATGGAAGATAAGACTCCTTGTTCACCGCTTTTGAGCTACTCTAACCAACTCACACCCGTGTCGAGTGCTTGCAAAACGTAGCATCATCTTGAAAAAAGAAACATCAGAAAGGTCATCCATGACGCCCCTGGCCTATCGCAGTATCGGGAACGAACTTATATCGAAGTAAGCACCATTTACTAACCGGGCAGTAAGGCGACGCAGAGTAAAAGCGTAACTTGAGTACGTTTTTCAGTTTACAGCAGACCCAAGTTTCGTTTAAAGAAATACCTGCCTTTTGCTCAGGAGTATTAACGTCAGTACCCGCAATGTCCCAGCTCGTGCCTTCACACCGGAACGTCCGATCGAATCACTGTTTAGTTGATAGCTACCCTTCTCTTCCTCTTTCCGACTTATCTAGGAAGATCGAAGGGCCTCTGCTCGCAGGGTAGTTGATAGCGACGAAGGAGCTAAATAACATAGCGAGGTAAGTAAGTGGCATCGGCTTTTTTTTGCGCCTAACCGTTTCCCAAAGTAAAGAAAGAAAGAACTTCAGACAAAGGGAAAGAAGAGTTATGCGATAAAACTGCTCTTAAATTGATGTTTAGCTATGGCATATACGAGGGGGTGGGGGCTATTTAATTGCTGAATAACATGTGCCGTTACCAAAAAAATTACGGAAAAACATTTTTTCCTTGGTTTGGAATTTTGACCATGAAAATTTTAGCTCCAGCCATTTGTGATACCAGGCAAAAAAAATCCAATATTTAGATATTTCCCTCTTAGCAGCAGGCCCTTTAATTAAAGTGTCCTTAAGTTTGGACGGTATCTAATATTATATATCCGCAGGAACGAAACATGACAACAGCTGGTTACAGATTGTCAATGTGTGAGGCGGGGGTTCTGGGCTCCCTGCGACAGTTCTTGTCGAGAAGACCCCAAATCAGTATATTTGCTGTTTTAGGTTGATTCTGTGCTATAACTTACTGCCTTTAGCCAGTCAAAAAATGTTCAGTGTAGAGTTATATGTGGGGTATGAAGAAGACATTTTATCAAGGAGCACTAGCCAAAAATATCTTTTTGGTGATGGATTTCGACTTGAAAAAGATGGCCCAATTTTTCCAGTTTTCAGTCCATTTCCATCCTGGCCCTCAGTAGTAACAGAACGCGACAGGAAACAGTTTCAGTTTCAGGCAAGCGCGAAGTGAGTGAGAAGCGCCAGACAAGGGCGACGGGTAAGACGCAGAAAAAACAACGGCCTGTCCACATACCATCGTTTTTTTTACATATACTCCTTAATGGCTCTCCTCACTCGCTTCACGCTTGCATTCGCTCCGGCTTCAGGCTTAATTGCCATCACTCGCCTGAAAAACGCACGCCCGTTATGCAGGTTAGCCAGTTAGCGTGATATGGGAATGGCTGAAAAAGATATTTGCAACACAAGACTGCTCAATTAGACGTACAGAAGCCAAAATTTGGACATATCTTACGAACCTATATCGGTCTTTTTCTCCCGCTCTCTTTTTTCCCTATGCCTTTCTTCTTCTGTTGCTCCGGCACTTGATCGTCTTCCCGCTGTCTTTGTTTTGCAAGGCATTTTGGCTGGCTAACTTTTCAGGAAAGGGACATTTAATTAATCTGTAGAGAATAGACGGTGAATAGAAAAATTGGAAGTAGATTTTTTTACCCCAAATGTTGCTTTTTTTGTGTGTAACTCTCTCAAGATACATGAAGATAGGTGAAAAATTGCTAAAAGAGGTACCAGTGGAAAAATCTTTCCTTGTTGATTTTGATCAGTTTATAACCTTGGTGAATAAATGGAAAGCTAAATGGTTCATGAAGGATATTCATGGTTCCAAAAAAAAACAAAACACCAAAAAGGCCCCAGCGTCGGCAGTACTCCGTCCATCTGATTTACTTTTTCTATTGACAGGACAATTGCAAGGATCCGTGAGGGTCCATTCAATGAAGGTTTCAACTAATCAATGGCACAATTACGGGTCGGTCCACTCGGCGATCTTTGACCATCTTTGGCTGTTCGAAATCGTGTCTGGGCTAAATTAATAGTGTTGAACGCACGAACAGTGAAGAGGCAGAAAGAGGAGGTGGAAGAGTTTCACAAAAGAGAGAAAAGGGAGCGATGATTACTTTAATGTTGTCTTTACTTACGTTATTTTTAATATGCGAGACGTGGCAATTTTACCAAAATATAACTTTGAAAAACTACCGAGAAAATTAACTATTTTGGATTTTTATTGATTGAAAACTTGTAGGGTCTGATGTATAGTGTAAGTTAGTAATGGCAAATCCCTAAAATGCCTTGACGAATGATCTATATCGGTACCATAAAAGCATGTGCCCACTCCAAGAAAGATGTATGACCGCGAAATTCATTCAGGTGAATAAAGAATAGTTAAGTCATCTGACTTGAATAATATTTCTTTACACACTTCAAAACCTCTCATTTTTTTTATCGAGTTTGACAACTGTCACGCAATTGCAGAATACAGCACTCCAACACCCAGCAACAATTGCTGAGCAACCTTAATTTTATAATGTACAATTAAGAAGAGCTAACATACAAATTACAAAACATTTAACATTAGCTATTCTCCTGGTTTTGCTATTTCAAGCCTCAAATATTGCGTGATGCTAACAGTGTTGAAACCAGTCCTTGTGTACGACAGGAATATGCAGATGCATTTATATGCAAATTTGCCACATTGTGTCACCAACCTTCACAGCAATTTCTTATCAGGGATATCAATTTTTCAGATCCTTTACTTAATTTTAGCTTCATTTAAAGGGTTTTCATCCTTTCTCCTACGTTTCGAATATACCACGTACCGAAACTACAAAGACAAATCGGGCGGCATCATTTCTCTTCAAATTTGACTTATGCAAATTTGTGACATTTTGCCACTGGTGGTCACGAAACTTTTTATTTTGTAAAGGCGAATCCGGAGTACCCAGATTTTTTATTCCATATTCTGTTAATGTAAGAGCTGAACTTTGTCCTAGAATACATTTTGGCTAGGTATCACACATACCAGGGTGAGTTTTTCGCCTCTGAAGTTGCTCATTTTTTAGCCATTTTAAAAAGTGTGCTTGGTGGTAGTTTTTAAAAAACCGTAAAAAAATTCAAAATCATGTTTATGGCTTAAAACATACCACAGATAGAAACAAAAGAAAGAATTCTTTTAAAAAAATATATTTCTGTTTTATAGCTTTGAATCTTGCCTCGGTACAGACGCGATAAAGTAGGTCATTTTTACTCTAATTTTTGCATAATTAATTAGGTAAAAACCGCTATTTTCGTTTTTCCTCATTTTCTCGAAAACTTTAGATTCTTGAAAGTTGAAAATATTTTTTTCGAAGATAGTTCCCCAAAGGGGTTTTTCTTACAAATCATCAGAATTTTCGATTTTTTTAGCCTGGCCAGCGATTCTCGATATTTTCAGTCATGGGCTCTTAATACTGTTACTCTTTAACTCTTCCCATGTTTTGTGATCCACAATATTACAAGAAGAACCCGAGTCAAGGACCACATTTCTCACAACCACACCACCAAGTAGCAGGTCAATAGTCTCTGAATCATTCTCTGCTTCCAATTTCTTGACATTCACTACAAAAGCATACTCATCCTCCTCACTTTCCGTACTATGTTCCATATAGTTAATCCACCACGTTTTTTTCTCCTTTGAATTGCTTTTCTGCTCTTATTTCGTCTCCGCCCTCAATTTGCTTTGCTTGTGCCTATGAAAGTTCCAGGGATCGTGCAATCCTTCGTGTTTCAGCCAGATTTAAATATTGGCCTTTTGCCAGGAGTTTTCGCCGAAGCTTCGTAGACTGCATTTATCGATAATTTGATCCCGTGTTCGCTCATTCGAATCTCCAAACTCACAATTCACAGCCGGATTGCCGAGCCTTACTACGAATTGATCGGCAGTCTCGTTTTCCTCCTGTTTCATCTGGCGAAAGGTGTGATGCTCGTACGGTATGTTTACCTGTGGTGTGAAATATGCATCAAATGTTCGCAGCACAGCTTGGAACTCGTTGTCATGTTTGCCCTTGGGTGCACCAGGATCGATCAGAGTTTCAAACACTTCTTGAACATGCATGCTCACGCAGTGCAATAGTAACGCCTTCTTACGAACAGCTCCCGTGACTCCACGATCATCGGCGTAAAATTGAAAAACTTTCTTCCAACGTCGCCATCGTGTTCCAACGCTCGTGCTCTCTACTTTGCAATTAAACGGTGGTGTTCCACGAAGATCATCGCCTGTCGCCATAACTATCGCGCAAATTTGTTTAGCTTTCTTAGCAGACCATTTCTATCCTTGTCGCCAATTAGCCACTTCGGAGTTGTGTAGGGAACTGGGGCGAGTTTCAAATTTGAACTAATCGACAAACTGACACCATCATATAAAAGGTCATGTTGAGATTGGTCATTTGACCAAGTTTGGTGCTCTAAGGTTGAACAGGGATTAAGATATGACTCTTGAAACATGGTTAAAGATCCATACAAAGGTCTATAATTTTGTGACAGCGTCCCCCAAAACCATATAAACTCTTTAAAATTTTTCAGTTTTTCTTTTAAACTGTAAAATTCGTCATGCATCTACTACTTGGAAGGAAATAATTCGAAAATCACTGTGTTTGCTAGCCTGAATTTCATCCGATTACTTCGAGTCGTTATTACTCCCTCAGTAACGTCTGAATCGACCGGCCGTTAATGCCGTCCAGTGACGTCACTACTCCTTGACCTTTGCTTTAATTCATGCAAAAAGTAAAACACGATTTTCAAGTGGCAAACCGAGAAATATCGTTTGGAAATGTCTGCATGATACAGAACTGCTTTATTTTTTTCGATTGTAATTCATGTTTAACGTTCAAACTATCAACCGCATGCAGTACAACTCTGAAGCGGTTGTACTAAATTCTATAATCAAACTCAGTCGCAATCACGCAATGAAATAAACACACAGACGGAACACTTAGTTCAAAAACACAATGATTTGCTTTAGTTGAAAGGAAGCTATTTGGTCCTTAACGAAGAAAAAAAACAAGGAGACCAGAAAGAAAAGCTAACAGAATCATTACACTTGACGGTAAAAATAGCAAGAAGGTCGAATTATAATATTGATCTCAGAAAACTTCGCGTCAACAAAATCACCGGCCGCCGAAACCACAATGCGGCTCTAAATGAAAAACCTACTGACTCTCCACAATGATTCTTCATTCGCAGTTCAATTTAGCATTTCAGTTTCGAAGACAAGGGCAATTTTGCTGTTAAGATTAAGATTAAGCTTATCGAAATGTTTGAACTAAACGAAACAATGCCAGGGATGCGATCCGCTGAATATCAAGCGACAATCCCGCTAAAATTTTTCATAATTATACATAATTATGGCGAATGTTTAGACAATCAACCAATCAAAATCACTACCCGGTTTTCGGGTAGTGAATGACGTCACTGGACGGCATTAACGGCCGGTCGATTCAGACGTTGTTGCGAGGAGAAAACGACTCGAAGCAATCGGATGAATTTCAGGCTATGTGTTTGCCCATTTTTAGGAATATCACAGAAATATAACTTGATCCCTGTTCAACCTTAGAGCACCAAACTTGGTCAAATGACCAATCTCAACATGACCTTTTATATGATGGTGTCAGTTTATCGATTAGTTGAAATTTGAAACTCGCCCCAGTTCCCTAAGCAACTCCGAAATGGCCTATTTTAATAACCGGATTTAACTTTTGAAACAACGGATCGAACCAAACATGAACACAACAAATTTAATCTTATTCTGTGTTCACCTTACCCATAGTACACTGGGGTCTATATTGAACTTACGTCACAAACACTTCAATATCAATATTGCATTGCAGAGTAAACATACAGACATTATGCTTTAATTTCAGTTTTCTTCATGGGAACAGACTATCGAAAGTTTCACCAGGCATTTTTGATCCGTTGATGAACTGCACGTTTTTGTAAGTTAATTAAAAATACACGTGTCTGTAAACAAACCTTGTATACCTATGGCGAAACATTGGTGATACATTTTATTTTTGCTTCTCATTAGCTGGAAGTTAAATATCAAATTTTGATTAATTACAAAAAAATCACCTACTTGAAGGAAAGACCCCGAAAGAGCAGAGAAAGAGTATTACAACATAAACCTATTTAGACACATCCAATCCTATAATAAATGTTGAAATATATGTTGAAACAATAACATTATAAACATTTAGTATATACTAAAATAAAACAGTGGATAGTGTTTTTCGAACGCTCTGATTGGCTACTTAATCAGTGAATTTCCAATGCTATTCACCTCCAGTTCCTCCGAGCGAGCGACGCCAAACTCGCGTGTTAAAAAGTTACGAGCAAAATGGAAAATAAACAAAATACGTCCTAAATTCTATTATTCGACAAAAATAGAGATAAAAATGACTTACCTTGTGTTTGTGTTTCGTTATTACTGTCTCTTCGCCTCTAGAACCATTTGGAAGCCCTTTTATCGACGTTTCATATTTTGAGTTGTACTAACAGCAAGAAAAATGGGAAGGCTGGGGACTCTGAAGCTGACCGTTCCAGCTCGAAGCTCCAAACTCGCCAAAATTGCCGTCAAAGGATCTGTCGGTAATTTGTCTTTCCCTTCTATGCTTCTGGAGTCTCAGATTTCATCACAACCGCTAGCGAAGCGCTTAATTTTAACCTTTTTTCATCAGAGTTTTCTTTCTCGGGATGCGTATGACCGGGCTTTTGGACGTGACGTAATTAACGGTCGCTCCCAGCTTACGTCACAGTGACAATCTGCCTCCGTCCGGGGGGGGCACAGTCCATCGCGAGTTTCATCGCGAGGAGCACGGTGGGAGGGTTCCTGGGTCCATTTGACCAGGGCGTAAGAAGCTAGGGCGTTGAAACGAGTGGGGTCGAGCGATCTAGCTGTGATGCAAGGGTCTGAGTACAACCAAAGAGAAAACAAGATGGCGGACATTATGCTGGACCCTCGGAGAGATTATATAGCGAACGTTAGCCATTATCCCGTGGCATTCATTTACTGCGAGCAATAGCGAAAGAACAAATTATTTTTTTCTCACGTCCGTTTTCTGTTTTGTTCAATTTTTCCCCCACGAACAAATATCTGTATTGAATATAGTTCCACTTCCGTGACCTGTATTAAAATTTCGTGAGTTGGTAGGAAAATGGCATCACAACTCAGATGATAGCACTGACATCATTTTTAGACTAATATTATCGGTTCTCTACTTCAGTTTAATAGCAAGTTGTGTAATTCATCATCTGCTAAGGCATTTATTTATTTTTTACTGACCAGTTTCAAGGCCAGATGATCTGTTTTCACTATTAAAGCTTGGATTTGTTGCTTTACATCAGTATTCTTCTCTAAACACCTTATTGAGCTATCTCCAATATTGAGCATTACAGTTGGACAGATTGTGAAGACTAAAGTCCTGGTAGATTTAAAACATAATAAAATCATCATTATTTTTTACCTTCTACACTAATGCTACTTTCCAGTGAAGAATAAGTAAGAAGTCGCAAGAACAAAAATAAGTAGCCCAGCAAATATTTTTGTTTGATAATAACAGCTTTTTGTAATGAAATGGTCACTGAAAACTACCCATGCAAGACATACTAAGGAACTTAAAAGAAACTAAACATTCACAAGTCTTACATTGAAACCAGCCATTGCTATATATATATATATATATATATCTTACAGAAACAACATAAAACATTTATATAACATAGAAATTCAAAAGTATATTGCAAACAAGCAAATTATACAGAATTATGCACAATAACCTGAGATCAGGCTCTATTTTCGTTTCGCTTTGAAAATTACATTCCGGCGGGCAAGGCGAAACGAAAAGAGAGCCTGATACAAACCTTTAACGAAATGTCTGCCGCCCAGTTTTTTGATTGACATTTGCCGAATCAGCCAATCAGAATTACTTCCGTTGCTTGTTTTTCTAGTATGCAAATTTTTAACGCGTGGGAAAAATGCAGACTGGCTGCTGACTTAAAAAATAGCTTTTATCTGTTAATTTTTTAAGCTAAAAATAAAATAGTCAGCATAATCACATTTAACTTCTTGCGAGATTAAGGGAGATCTCGAAGGTTACTTCTGTTGGAGTAGAAGGTAAAAAGTTTTCGAAAAGACGGTGACACGAATTCTGCTAGTCTTATTATTTTAGCTAGGCGCTCTGGAATTTAAAATACTGAAATCTCTATTTTTCCGTTGTCTTGATATTTTCCTCAGCAATTTCCCCCGATTTTCAGTACATAAATCTTCAAAAACAAAAGCAAACAGCCAACGAGTGAGGACACCAGTTTTCTTGGTTTGTTTTTAACAAAAAGCGTAGTCAAACAACCAGTCTGTGAACACTGAAAATTCCTTGAACAGCGATGCGATATTTTTCGTCTAATACTTCACAGTTGGCGATTGAGGTTTCTTTCGCAGTGAGCCTCCACTTGCGTACCCCGTTCAGAGAAGTCATTCCCGGCTAAACTTTCAAATGAAACCAGTTTTAAGATGGACAGTATTTTGATTTGCACCCGCTTGTTGGTAAATCAAAATGCACCTTGCAGAGGGATTCAACTCCGTGATACACTCACTTTCCGTAATTAAAGCAAATCCTGAGAAGATATGAACAACCACATGAATTTTCTGAATTTCCAAGGCACATATTAAGGCATATTTTCCTACCATAAAACAATAAAAAAGACAGCAAAATCGACCCTTCTCTCCACCGACGACGGATCATTCACGAAAACAACCACGCGAGGAATAAGCGCTTCCAACTTCCGGCGTTTCCGACAGCCAATCAGATCTTGTGGCATTGTTCTAACAGCCAATCAGCGTTACGGCCAAAATCTGGCCGTAACGAGCACAAACTTGTAATAGTTTGTATCAGGCCCAATTTCAGCGGTAGCCGTTAGAGAGAATGTATGAGAACCGCTCAAATTGGGCCTGATCTCAGGTTATATACACAAATGAAATACAAATGGCCTGTAACAGCTATTAAACCATTGAAAAAGTGTGACCAGCAACCCTAGCACACTTGTATACTTCATGTCCAGTATGATTCAATTTCATTCTTGGTTAAATTTATTAACTGCAGCCAGGCTTAATCAAACTTGATTCAAAAAATGCTTTCCTGTTTCTTTGTCTACAATATATAATATTAGGAGAGAGGATATAACGCTAGAAATATTATACAGTAGTACAATCAAAAGATAAGGCACCTCCAGGAAATCAAGTTGGTCCCTACTATTCTTCAGTTATTTTCTTTTACTCTCTATAAGAGTTACACCTGTCCACTAATACAGGCATTTTGTGCCAGTCCCAGTAGTTGACTGTAGTTTGTGCAACACCACACATAAGCCTCTGACGACAAAAATACAATGTTACACAGCAGTCTTAATTTATTCTACTTGAAATCAAATTAAGACCTCTTCATGTCCTTCTTCATATTCACGGTATTATGAACTCGTTTATCTGTCAGTGTGTGTTCTATTAGTCTTTTCAGGGGGACACTCACTGTTGTTCTGCAAAAAATCATTATAATAAAAATTTGCATGCACAAACGAAATTTATAAAACCATTACAGATTTTTTTTGTAGCCATTTGGTTTTGACTGGCAAGATAAAACGCGACCTTCAACCTGTAATATTCGCCAGTACCGGCGGCCATGTCGCAGGTGCATCGGCGGCATATGGGAACCAGGCTTAAATCCGAAACTACCTCTGGTTAGAGAACGCTATTTTTCTTGCCCTAACAGCGGATCGAGAGCGGAAAGCCAACTAGTTCCAGATCTACTCCGCATCACAGCTGAACCAGAGAGCGCGTATGAGCGTTTCAACGCCCTAACTTCTTACGCCCTGCATTTGACCATGACAAAGCGCGCCAAAACATCACGCGAGCGCCCGGCTGTTTACACTCAACCGAGCGACCAAGCAGTCTCCTTCACCTTCTTCTTGGTTTTCGCTGCTTTTTAATTGAACCCTTTCGCTTTCAATCTAAACCTTTTAGAGTCTTTATAGCAAAACAGTTCTGTTAAGAACTACCTATTTCCTTTCGTTTCATTTTATTGCTAACAATTTTTGTCGAAAAATGGAATTTAGGACGTATTTTGTTTATTTCCATACGTTCTCTTAAAAATTCAAAGTCCAACCAATTGCAACTCCCACAGAGTTTGGGCTGCCTGTGAGTAAATGAGTTAAAAATCATCAATTTTGTGCTTAACTATCTCACTGTTTTAGTATATACTAAAACAATTATTTACCTCATTGTGGATGGCTACCTTAACCACTAGCCACCTCCACTGAGGTGAATAATTGTTATTTATTTTCCCTTTCAGCTCTAGAATGCAATTCTGGTCGTTAAGAAACATTGTTTTGAGTTGTTTTTCTTTCTTTTATACCTTTTATTTTATAAGGTTTGCTTTTTTTTATTTGCTTTTATAACTGCTTTGAAAACTGTATTCCTCTTTGTTTTAATTTATCAGAACGCTTAATAACAACAACATCAGCGAGATAGAACCACACGCTCTCCAAGGACTGAGGACCATAAAGACAATGTGAGAGCCTTTTTCCGTAAAAATAACGTCTTTTCTCTTTGGTCAATCACGAAACTTATTAACTTGTCTTTGAAACATATTATTAGCCATTAAAATTAAAATATTGAAATTATCCACCGAAAAGATAATTTTAAAAATTCTTTATTATATTTCATTAATTCGTCAAGATTTCTTCAATACAATCGTCTGTTGCGAGTGAAGAAGGACGACTTTTCATCACTGACCAGACTAGAAACGCTGTAAGTATTTAGTCAAATCACGTAGCTAAATCATAAACTCACGAAGACTTGAACCTGCCAATCTTTGTTTTTGTCAGCTTCTAAGCTGATAGTTTCCTCCATTTTGACAGTCCTCTGTCAAAACCCCATGTGAACTCATCTTCGTTATTCCCTTCATTTTTAAACTGAGGCAGTCCCGAGACTTCATTAGGGAGCTTAAGCAACAACGACGGCGACGGCTACAAAAACGTCACTTAAAAAGTGAATTTGCACCGCTTCAAACTTTATCGCGCATATTCCATGTCGTTTAGTTCGTCAAATGTTGGCAAATGTTTTTGGAGTTGAATTCTGAAGGACTGTATCAAAGTTCAGGAAAAGAAAAGAAAGTTGTTGTCTTGTGTTTCCGTCCTCGACAAAACGTGAATTCAGGCACTTTCACGTTGTAGTCGGACAATGACGGCAAAGAAATGTACAAAAAAAGCGTGATGCACGTGCAAAGTTGTTGTTTTGCTAATCAAACCTATTGCTTTTTTGCCGTTCTCCTTGCCGTCCGCGTCGTCGTTGCTTAAGCTCCCTATTAACGCGTCTTGTTTAGCCGATGGCTAATGGAGCAGTATCATCACAATCACGTTTTTTAATTTTGGTCACCGTAGAGTTTCTCCAGCAAAAGGCCCACTATCCCCTGACCAAGGAGCCTGAAAACTATGATTTCATTTCGTATTATTATATAAAAGTCAAATGGGGTTAGAATAAAAATACTTCTGGCCCCAGTTGTTCAAAAGATGGATAGTGCTATCCACCGGATAAATCACTATCCAGCTGTTAAGTATTTGGGAAACCAATTGCGCTATTCACTGGATAAAGATTTATCCATCAGATAGCGCTATCCACCTTTCGAACAACCGGACAAAATGGCGGACGAAACTCTCTGAAGGCTTTGCGTGTCCTATCTCCTCTTCGATTTGGCCGATTTCTTCGGGAAGGGGACGGATCATTTCAGGTCGTCTGGCAAACAGATTTGGTAGTCGATATGAAACGAACATTAAAATATTGCGTGGAGTTATTGGCCCTATATCTACCACGAATGATTACTTAATTACAGTATTTGACGAGGTAGTTAACCTGCGAGGGAGCTGTAGAAATAATGCCCTCCTACAGACCTCACGGGGAAAGCTTCAACTTGTTGCAATTCTCTACCTGCGTGTAAAAAGTCTTTCCTTGACAGAAAGGAATATACTATTTGTAGATCACCGCGTCAAATGGAAACAATGGATATTTTGAAGGGTTTTTGTAATGTACCAGGAATTTGTAGTTTGAAATCTAGCAGGAAATTGTATAACGAACGCAGAGAACTCAACAATATTTTACTTCAAGTCTGTAAGCACATGGCAAGAAAAACCTACTGCGCATGTACGAAGCGCATAAGGATTCATGTGATATGACAAATGCCCCCTCTTAAAGCAAAGGAAAGAAAAACTGAACCTGTTAATAATACAAAGTAATGTACTGATAGGAACAAGTCCCAAAGTGACGAACACTAAGTTTGCTAAAGACTAGTAGAACCTCTGAGGCGGTTTACGCTCTCTGAGAGGGTATCTCCGTTCTGGTTCCTCAGGCGCTGATGCTTGAAGTTCTGAATCTCGCACAGATGAGTCCTGTGGTGAAGAAAAAGCATCAGCCATGCTATCCAAGGCTGGAGTGTCAAGTACAGGCGTAGCCTCTTTAGGTTGTGAAAGGGTTGGTGTTGTAACAGGCCCTTCCCTCACTACTGGGGTCAACCCTTCAGTTTGCTCAGGTAGCTGGGGCCCACGAACTAACTCTAACCCTAGTGTGGAAGGTATGAATCGTGGACGTAATTGTTCTTGATGTCGTTTCCACATAATGTCTCCGACCTGAACCTCAAAATTCCGGGGACTGACTGTTCCAACAATGGTTCCTGGAATCCATTTGGCTCCTTTGCCAAAATTACGCACAAAAACTGCTTGGTTTGGGGTAAACTGGGGTTTGTTATCAAGGTTGTCTTGAAAAACCTTAACTTCCTGTTTAGAACTCTTGGCTCTCAGTGCACTGAAACTAATTCTAGGCTGCCTGTTCATAAGTAATTCTGGGGGTGATTTCCCTAACGTGATGGGTGTAGCCCTGTAAGTCAACAAAAACCTGTCTAATTTTGTTTGCACAGGCTCGCCTGTATCTCCAATCTTGCCCAGTTTATCCTTAAATTCACCCACATAGCGTTCTGCTAACCCATTTGTAGCAGGATGTCCTGGAGCAGTGAGAGTATGAAGGATGTCGTTTTCTCTTAGAAATTTCTGGAATTCATCACTCGTAAACTGAGTCCCATTGTCCGTTACCAGATGTTCTGGTAAACCAAAGTAACTAAAAATGTGTCTCAAAGCAGTAATAGTGTTGGTGCTGGTGGCATGAGTCATGGGTACTATCTCCAAAAATTTGGAATAAGCATCCACCACGACCAAAAACATCTTGCCAAGATAAGGCCCAGCAAAATCTACATGTAATCGTTTCCATGGTCCGCCTGGCCAGGACCATGAAGCAGTTGGGGCAGATGCTGGCGAAATAGCAGATCCTTGACAAGCAGGACATAATTTAACTGTCTCCTCAATTTCCTTATCAAGTCCAGGCCACCAAAAGTATTTTCGAGCTAATTGTTTCATTTTGACCATACCCAGGTGTTCTGCATGCAAATCGGCCAATAAGAGAGCCTGTAACGACTCTGGTACAACAACTCGCGAGTTCCATAGGAGGATACCATCTTCATGAGAGAGTTCAAGTCTTTTGCTGTAGTAAGGTTGGAACACTGGTTCCAGATTATTGGGCCAACCCTGCTGAGTAAACTGTAACACCTTTCCAAGAACTGGGTCTCTCATGGTTTCCATAGCAACCACGAACGCATTTAAAAACTGGTCTTCTTCGATAAACATCACATTTACAGTTACCTGTTCTGCAGCAGACTGCTTGTATTCAATAGGTTTCCTAGACAAAAAATCTGCAAACACATTATCTTTGCGCTTATGAATTCAATTGTATAGTCATAAGCAGCTAAAAGTAATGTCCATCTTTTGATCCTTGCTGCTGCCAACAGGGGTACGGGCTTGTGTTCCCCAAGTAAAGTAATCAAAGGTTTATGATCTGTTAGGAGTTTGAAGTGTCTACCTAACAGGTACTGGCGATATTTGGTCACGCCAAAAACAATTGCTAATGACTCACGTTCAATTTGGGAGTAATTTTGTTCTGCATTGTTCAGTATCCTCGATGCATAGGCAACAGGTTGTAATGCACCATCAGGTCCAGGTTGCAGTAATGCAGCTCCCACACCCACTGAAGAAGCATCACACTGTAGAACTAATTCAGCCATAGGGTCATGGTGATGTAAAACCGAATCGGAGCACAGGGCAGCCTTGATGTTATCAAAAGACTCCTGTTCCAGTTTTGACCATCTCCATGGTACCTCCTTCCGAAGTAATTCGTACAAAGGTGAAGCCAACTTTGCAAAATCCGGCACAAATTTACGTAGAAAATTTGCTGATCCAAGGAATGACTGTAATTCAGAAACATTTGTTGGAGTTGCTGCATCCTTGATTGCCTGCACTTTCTCTGCCGTCGGTGAAATCCCCGCAGCAGAAATGGTAGTAC
Organism: Porites cylindrica; assembly: GCA_964035525.1. Taxonomy (NCBI): domain Eukaryota; kingdom Metazoa; phylum Cnidaria; class Anthozoa; order Scleractinia; family Poritidae; genus Porites; species Porites cylindrica. Next base: position 19,121,741 of record OZ037776.1, on the reverse strand, counting down.
CAAGATACTCTACTTTATCCAGCATGAAAAAGAATTTATCAGTGTTAAGCTTAAGACCGCAGTCCTGTAATCGAGTTAGTACTCGATGAAGGTTTTCCAGATAGACTTCATCTGTTTCTCCGGAAATAAGGATGTCATCAATACGGACACAGCAGCCTGGAAGGTCCTTAAGGACATTTTCTATAGTGCGTTGGAAGATTGACAAAGCACTGCTCACTCCAAAAGTCAGGCGCTTGTATTGGTATAAGCCCAAATGAGTGTTAATTGTGGTGTATTTTCTGCTTTCTGGCGTAAGCTCTAGTTGATGGTATGCTTGAGAAAGGTCAGTCTTAGTGAATTTTTTCCCCCCAGATAATGTACTCAGTAGTTCCTCCAGAGTTGGTATGGGGTATTGTTCTAAGACTGAAAATTTGTTGATGGTGACAGAGTAGTCCCCACAAATTCTCAGGTCCCCATTTGCTTTAACAATAGGGACTGTAGGTGATGCCCACTCGGAATGCTCTACTTTCTCAATGATATCCTCTGCCACCAATTTCTCCAAGGCCTTTTCGTACTTAGACCGAATTGCAAATGGTACTACTCGTGCTTTGGTAAACACAGGGCTTTCATCACTTACGCGCAATGACACTTGGATTCCTTTAAGTTTTCCCACTGAACTAGTGTCAAACAAATCAGAGTACTGCTGAACTATATCCTCAGCTGCAGTTGAAATCGTACTAAAAATGTTCTGCCAAGGTAATGTAAACTTGGACCTCATGTCCCGCCCCAGTAGTGATGGTCCCTGAACTACACGAATTAACAGGGTACCCACCTGGTCTCCAACTTTGACATCCATTTCCTTCTCACCTAGACACTGGATAAGGTCCCCAGTATAGCTTTTCAAAAGCACTGTAGGGGGTTTGAGTGTAGTTACTTGTCCTCCGGTTTTGGTAAAATCAGTAGAACTCAACAATGTCACAGAGCTGCCCGTATCAACTTCCATAGGGACTTCCTGGTCTTCAATGGTAACGGCACGTTTGTATAAGGGCGGTGTAAATGACGAATTTTCAGAAGATTTCACACTTTTCATATAAACTGTACAAGAAGGGACTGAATTCTCGTGCTCCTCCTTAGTACATGTTCCTGATGTTGGAGCAGCTATTACTTGGTGAGTGGTGTTGTTACCACCAAATTCTTTCTTTTTCTTGAAGCATGCCTTAGGCAAATGCCCAGGCTTCCCACAGTAATTACATGTAGATTCGACATGACTGCACTTGTCAGCCAAATGCTGTGGAGAGCCACACCGAAAACACTGCTTTCCTCCCATTTTTGACTTAGGATCTGTTTGCCTTTGGCTTTCTTGAGCAGAAAAAGATTTCCTGTGAACAGCATTTACTGGCAGAATTCCAGCACTCGAAGTGTCGGAGTTGCCCTGGAGTAACTTAGATTCCTTCTCAGCCAGTTCATCGGCCTGAGCGACCTTGAGAGCTTGATCGAATGTCTTATCTTCAGAAAGTAGTTTCTTTTTAGTAGTCTGACTTCTCACTCCCCCAAAAAATTGATCTCTGAGGACTCTTGTAAGGTAAGGACCAAAATTGCAGTGAACAGCTAAGCGTTTTAGCTTGTTTGCATACTCCGCTACGCTTTCAGTTTCACTTTGTACAGTGTGATGGAAGCGGTAGGTCTCGGCAACTTCAAGTACCTTAGGTTTGTAGTAGTCTTTCAGAATTTGTGTAAGCTGATCGTAAGTTTTATCAGCGGGTAAATCAGGAAGACAGAGATCTTTGAGCGTACTGTAAGCGGTTTTACCGATCAAGGAGATTGTAACGGCGACCTTTTTCAAGTCTGCCTCTCGTTTAGCTGCTTCGCTGGCGTCTGCTGCAACTTGACCGATGTTATGTGCGATGAAGTAGGCATTCAAGCGTTCACTGTAATCCGTAAAGTCAGCTCCATCGAACGGTTCCAAAGTGCCAAGTTGCTGTGTAGTCATCGCTGGCACCTTAAGTCTTCATCCTCGTCGCCAGTTTGTAATAAACCAGGAATTTGTAGTTTGAAATATAGCAGGAAATTTTATAACGAACGCAGAGAACTCAACAATATTTTACTTCAAGTCTGTAAGCACATGGCAAGAAAAACCTACTGCGCATGTACGAAGGGCATAAGGATTCATGGGATATGCAGTTTTAAATGCAACATGCGACAGAAATGAAACTGAAACTTAATTTGCTTTGCGAGTTTTTAGAAACAGAAAATTATTGTTATCCAACAGTATTTAAAACAACCAAAGTTGACCTTGTCACGTTCTATAGGTGTATAACGAAAAAATTTTTAGTTATATCCAGTTAGATCAAATTTAGTCACGTTATACTCTCCTGCTATATTTTGGGGGGCAGAGTGGGGCTTGTTTCAAAAGGCAAACTATAAAAATTATATCTCTCTATCCAATTCCACTGGTTAGGAGTAGCTATACACTCAAGCCGGAAAAACTGTGAATATCAGTTCTTCCTGAACTTGGCAGCCCAATGAACCCCCACCTTGGAGGTCTTGTTTCTCGATAAACTGGTGTATCTGTTCTCTTGCTTTTACAATCGTATTAGTCACGTTATACTCTCCTGCTATATTTTGGGGGCAGAGGGGGACTTGTTTCAGAAGGCAAGCTATAAAAATTATATGTCGCTATCCAATTCCACTGGTTAGGAGTAGCTATACACTCAAGCCGGAAAACTGTGAATATCAGTACTTCCTGAAATTGGCAGCCCAATAAACCCCCACCTTGGAGGTCTTGTTTCTCAATAAACTGGTGTATCTGTTCTCTTGCTTTTACAATCGTATTCCGACTTGATTTGACTTGATCGCTTTGGCCCAAATACAGCTTTTGGTCTAGTCGCTGACAAAAGATCAATAAGGTTCGGAGAGCTTAAATCTTGTTAGTCATGCTTTCAGTGATAGAGAGTGCTTTTTCGACCAATGTTCCCTGTTAAAAAGCCACGTGGGCCCCATTATTTAAGTCAAATCCAAAAGATATCCCGCACCTAAAGGCCACGAAATGGGCTAAGCCTACTGTGGTAGGATCAATCATGTCTTGGATGTATCATCAAATCTTAAAAACATTATGTTAAAAATAAGTTTCTTGCTAAACTGCATCAGATCTCGTCCGTCTGAAATTATGTTGTCCCTATTCTGCGTTATTGAACCTGCCAAGAATAATGCGATATATGACTAAGGTAACTGGAGAGAAAAAAATAGGAAAGTGCAAAATAACATAAATAGTAACAGGGGGTTAGCGATGCAGAATACATTGTTGGTGATGTCAAAAAAAACTACTATTGAGATGGAGACAGGTTCAAGACAGGTCTAAATACTAACCTAGGTTGATATCAATAAACCTGTTTTTCTTGCAGATACCTGTTTGACAACGAAATATCCTTCTTTGAACCAGGATCGTTTCCACACGCACGTCTATCACAACTGTGCGTAGGTCTTCTTTATATTGTCTTGCCTCTTGTATTAGAAAATAAAAAAAGACCGTATTAAAAGACAAATAGGTAACAGTTCACGAATTAAGCCTGTGGATTAATCATACAGTAATTCAGCTTTGTGTAAAAGATTTAGATGTGGGTTTTATAAGGGACCCAAGACGCTTCGTTGAATTATATCTTGCCTTAGTTTGTAGACATCGATCGACAACATAACATTGGTTTTCCTTACTAAACAATGATTTAACAGTCTGATAGCATATTTTGTGCTTTCATTATTGTAAAATGTTTCCACTGTATAGCGCAGCAAAAAAATTGATAAAACTCAGCAATGGCGTGGACTCTGAAACGTCGTACTCACTCATTCATTCCCAGGCAAATTAGTTGAACGTTCATTGCGTTTCTGGTCATCAAAGATAGGAGTAGTATAGGAGGGACCGGTTACTCCTCTTTTTTTTGGGGGGGGGAGGGAATCTCATTAAGGTGGGGGGAAATAAATTAACGTCGCTGACGTCATAGGCTATTGTCTTGATCTCATGAATAAAATGCGCAGGAATCTCATTAAGATAAGGTCGTGTGTTATTTTTAGCTGGTTTAGGTTTTCTAGTTACTTTAATGTCGATAGAAGTCTTCCTTTTCGATTGGTTAGTTAGAAAATAAGAAACGTTTTCATTGGTTAATTCATAGTGTCTAAGGAGTAAAGTCAAACTTGTCTGTGACTTAAAATCACTGAAACGTAACGTAATTATGCACTTCCTATTTCCTGCTGCTGTGATTGTCCTTGTTGCGGTTCACTGATTTTTGGCGGGCAAATCGTGTATATTAAAGAGGGCAAAGGCAAACTAGCTCTTTTTTTACACTGCAAGCAATGCTTTACTTACCCCTCTCCTTTTCATTTTTTATTTTCCTCCTCCTCCACAATTATATTATTTTCCTTCCTCAATTTTTTTATTCCCATTTTTCCCTCCTCCACCTCCTCCTCCTCCTCATTTCTATTGTTTTCCCTCCACCACCGCCACATTCCTATTGTTTTCCCTCCACCACCACCACCACCACCACCGCCACCACATTTCTATTATTTTCCCTCCACCACCACCACCACCACCGCCACCACATTTCTACTGTTTTCCCTCCACCACCACCACCACCGCCACCACATTTCTATTGTTTTCCCTCCACCACCACCACCACCACCGCCACATTTCCATTGTTTTCCCTCCACCACCACCACCACCACCGCCACATTTCCATTGTTTTGCCTCCACCACCACCACCACCACCAACACCACCGCCACATTTCTATTGTTTTCCCTCCACCACCACCACTACCACCACCGCCACCACATTTCTATTGTTTTCCCTCCACCACCACCACCACCACGGCCACATTTCCATTGTTTTCCCTCCACCACCACCAACACCACCGCCACATTTCTACTGTTTTCCCTCCACCACCACCACCACCACAGCATTAGCATTAGAGAAGCTAAAAATTCTGAATAACGGTTCCAATTATCTAAACTATTCGGAGTTTTTCTATTAACTTCCCTATGATTTTCGGAATTGGATTTTCCACATTTTATTCCAAAGCTAAAACTTTCGAGACGGTCAAAGTTCCCCTGAAACATCCGAACAGATACTAAATAATATTTAGGGCAGCTCCAAATTAACAAAACAGACTTCTAAAGCATAGACTGGAAATCAATTTTAGACATTTCTGACTTGTTTGGAAAGATTCGTTCTTTGGGTGCCCCTAACATATATCCTTGGTCGTCATGTTTAAGAAACAAAACCTTCTTTAAGCCTCTTTTTAAAATATTTTATTTGGCGGTAAATTGTGAGCTCCAACAGCTATACTTTAGTCATGATGCCCTCCAAATTTTTTAAGTGAAACAAAATTGGATATTAATGTACTGCCAGTAATAGTCGTGTATGTTTCACTTTTATGTAGGGTAATGCGGATCCCAGAATCTGGGGAATTTTTACTTTTAGAAGCTGAATTCTGGGCTTTGGAATTTTTGATATAGCTCAAGGACTCCTGAATCCCACTAACAATTGGAATCAGGAATCCAAGTGTGTACAGTGTGGAATCCCGAGTCCAAGACTATCTTGGATTACGTTACGTGGGATGATATGTTTATCCACTCCGTGAAAGACCATATGACAGTGCAAGCGTGCGTTACAAGCACTCAGTTTATACTTTTAGCGGATTCTTTTACCACATTCGTTCGACCGCAACTAAAAAAACAACACTTCATTTGTTTTAGCTGAAAAGCTCCTTAATATTACCACCACCTTACTAGTATTACCAGATTATGATACCTTGACGGTGGTAGTAAACGTGATGAAATCGCTTATAGAGCGTTTGGCGTTTCAAAACAATGAAACAGCGGTCATGTTGGTGTACCAAGAAAATTCTCTAGGAGTCACTCCATTTTCTTATATGAACACTTTCTTTTGTTTCAATAAATTAACAGAGATGCTTGCCATGTGAGTGAAAACGCTCTATAAGTTGCTATTGGGTTTTGCGGTCTTTGCGAGCCGGCTAGCATCCCATGTGCTCGATCTTGTATTCTATTTGATGCCTGTTCGGTCTTTCAATAACTTTAGAAGTTGGTTCGAAGAACCTTACGAATGCAGCAACCGGAAAATTTTGACCTCCTCAGATATCACTGGGGAAATGTACGAACGTAATCCACAACTTTTGGAGAAGTAGAAAAAGACTAATAAAATATTGAATAGAAATAAGTGGGTTGTGAACCTTCCCATGAGAAATATTGTTGCGAGTCAACGATCGAACCATCGAAGGGTCTGAATTACTATGTGACTCCACCCACGCAACTGTTAATATAGAACATCGCATTTACTGATGTAGCATGCAGCCTTTATCTGAGAGTAGGTAGCTGATAGCCTCAGAAGGGCAGGTGAGCAGAATCACCGTGAGCGAGAGTGAAGATGCCTTGATGTCAGCTCATATATCCTGCCTACAAAGAAAGAGAGATAAGCTGTCATTACATGTACTAGACAAGCAGCGGATTACATTGAAATGGCCTATCTATTTGAAAACAATACTACTGAGGTGGCATCCGACCAATACTATCAAGAATAAGTTGATAAACACCTTGAGATCATGAAAGGAAGAAAATAACATCTCAGATCAATCTTTACAAAATAATACCCTACTAAGAGACAACCCGATAATGTATGGAATACTTACAGATGTACTTACGATGCACAGGAGGAAAGCCACCCTGGGACCAATAATATCCAGCATAGAAGGACTTCTTTACAACACAGCCAAAGTCCTAGCCGCCATGATCAGTCCTCTGGCTGGTATCACCACTCTATATATTTTAAATTGATTAAAATATGTTTCGTGGGGAAATTGAAACCGAAAAAAATACCTTTTGGTCAGTTTGATATATAATTCACAGCTTCGCTCCAAGTTTGACACTGTGCAGCTGACGCACCTGTAACCCCGATTTACAATCCAATCCAATCGTCGTAAAATCACGTAAGACCCTCTTTAGCCCAGTTAACACTCCCCCTCCAATGCGTGGCGTCTTTGACGGAAAAATTCAGAGAGGACAAAAGGCAACGGAGCAGGAGGTATTATAGTGCACGGTCTTAAAGCAATCGACGCTCTTTTCATAGTCAAAAAGGTTTATGCTTTGGAAGCCACAGACCAATAACATTTCCGGAACTCTCCACTGCACTTGAAACGGGAACTTTCCCTAACTGAGCAAGTTATTTACGAGTTGCATCAACTGACTGGATAGCTTGCTGGAATTGGTGGTAGTACCAGAAGCTAACGGCAAAGCAAAAATGTAATTTCGTGTATTTAACAAAGCTTTACACTCTATGCTAACTTGGTCGATCAATCAGAATTTGCAAGCTCGTTGAAAATATGGCAAATCAGACTATCGCCTGAGTCAGAAAACTATCATGTCGTCCCCCAGTTTGTAACTTTCCGCTTCAGAAGAGTACCAAATGGGATAGTCTTGGTCCCTGAACACTTTCAAAAGTGAATCTCACCAGGAACTGAGGGTGCCCTTGCCCTTGGTCAGGTGGATACCCCCCCCCCCCCCCCCCCCCCTCGCTTTAAATCAAAAAGGGACTCTTCAAAAGTGATGGCAGCATAACCTCAGTCTGAATGAAGACAGGTGTGAGTTCCCTAAACCTTCAGTAGAATATTTACGCAGCATTATTGATCCTGAGCGACTGCATACCACCATACCACACGCCTCGAGAGTTGGCCAGCGTAGAAGAATAATTGATGGGGAGGAAAATACGCACGCGAGTCCCAACCCTCCAATCGCAACGGAACTTTTATTTTAATGTAATGGAGCAGTTACGAGAGAACAGTTTCCCGGAAGCTAGAAAAAAAGACCAGTTTTGACAGGTGCAACTTCATCAAGAACTTTTCAGAACTTTACCCTTGAGAAAGTGTTTGGTTAATGCTCCAGATAGTTGGAGATGCAGTTCTTGACAAACACGGTCCCCGTAGAAACCCTCAAATGGCAAGCTGAGGGAAAATAGGTGCCAACTGAACCCCTACTGGAAACATCCGAAAGAGAAAAAAAGGGTTGATTTCCAATGTCGGGTAATTTTTACGTGCTTAGGTGCGTAAAATTTACGTTCGCAAATAAAATAGAGGCAATGCAAGCAAAAACGCGTCATTGGAAATCAGCCTTAAGGGAGACGACGCAGTCCCTGACCAAGTACAACGCAGTGTTAAGATCAGCAGATTAGTTCAATCGAGTGGAATTAAAACCGCACGAAGGCTTTGTAATCATAGCTAATTACAAACACTAATTTTAAGGTTTTGAATTGAATTGGAATAAAAGAAGGCGATGTGAGTAACAAGTTATAAACAAAGAAACGAAAACGGCGATAACAGACCGCTGGAAAAGTGATTTAAGATTGAACGTTAAATGCAATCATTGACAACAACCTTTTCAGATAAGTAGAAAACTAGCGAGGCAAAATTCAATGAAAAACGGTAGAATCTAGATTCATACAGCAAAAATGGAAAACAAAACTACGAAAAGAGCAAAAATGTCCACTAAACGGCGCATAAAAGCAAGATTGCATTACTTACAGCGCGGTTATAAAGCTAGCTGTTGAAGCGACATCACGAGCCACCTGTTTTGCTTTACTTTAGCGGTTTTCCTGGCTGACTTGCTTGATTCTCCCTTCAGATTTTTATGTCTGAATAATGAAATTCACTTTTCCCTAGCTAATGCTAATAATAGCCCAAGTTTTAAGAGAAAAATGGTTTAAAATGGTTTGAAAATGACGGTTTTTGCTCATTCACACACAACAAACAAACTTGTAAATGAAGCTGCCAATGATTCCTCCCGGGCTAGCGGGCAAGATCGTAAAATACCGCCCGCTCTCGGAACCAATCAGATTGCAGGATTTGGAGGATTCCACCCACTCGCAAGCTTGGAAAGAAACAAAGATATTTATTGATGAAATTAAGGAGCGGCTCTGACGTAAAAGTATTCTTGTGCAGAACAACGTTCAAATTTAACCCTATCCCAGTCAATAAAAACACTTGGAGTTGGCTTTAGTGTGCGGCTGATCAACAAAGTCATACATATTCATCTGTCCCAATATTCTAGGTGGATTTTACCAAGATTCAGTTGCAGCAGTTGGTTTGACATTGGATCGAAATGGCTGTCGGCGTTGCCCTGCTGGAACGTTTGTCCACCCAAAAAATGCACCAGGAAAAGCATCATGGGATTGTAAAGCATGTCCAGAAGGTTAATACGTCATATAAATGTCTCTTTATTGTTAGGAGGAAGCAATGGGGTTGTCAGTTTTCCATCGATTTAAGTTTTTTTCTACATATTTGCGTCTTTTCTTTGCTTTATTTTGTTTAAAGGTACATTTTCTGCAAAGCATTAAATACGTTTAGACGTTTTTTTTTCAATTGGCCTTTACGATAATTACATTATTTAACAATTATTCGCCGAAGACGAACTTAATATCCCCGAGACGAAGTCGAGGGGATTATTCAACAATATTAACCGAGCCTGAGGTGAATAATTGTTTTAGTATATTCACACGAAGTGATCTCAACAGAATCAGAAAGGAAACCATTAAAAAACGATTAGTTGATTGACGGTGAATTCATGCGTGAACACGAAGCCGAAAACAGTGGATGCGCAAAAGTTAGATCTTAACAGTATCTTCAAAAATGGCAAATGATGGTTTTAATCTTTGTGTATCGAGTTTTGTAAGCTTTAGCATCGAGGGTTTAAAAGAAAGCGTCGAAAATTTATATTACTACCCAATTCTGAGAAGAAAAGTAGACCTTTATTTGTTTCTGTCAACTCACCGTGAAGGAGAAAGTTTTTTTTGTCGCTTCTTGCAAATGCTGTCAACAGCGGCAGCTTACGATCAAGGTGAGCGTTGTTTATCTCCTATGTTCTTTGCCTTGTTAACTTGCTGGCACGTACTATTTTCGAAAATATTTGCCTTCCTCTTTTCTCCATAAATTAACTTCTTTTTATAGGCAAAATTGGTCTTGCGAGAAAATCCCGAATTCACAAAACGGTGAGAAAGCGGCCTCTGTAGTGGTAAACATAGCTTCGAGCGTACAAAAAGTCAGCTACAGTAAACCACTTCACAATAGATCACGCTGTTTAAACACCATGAAGTCTTTTCTTGCCTTCAAAGTCATCAGCACTTGGATATTCGTGTATTTTCAAAAAGGCTTTACTATGAAACTTTGGCAAAACACCCAGTCCACGACAGCGATTTTGTTCTGCTTTATATTCACCGCCTAGCGCGGTGAATATTTAACAATTATTCTTCGAGCCCGAATGGGCTATTGACTTAGGGGCCATGAGGGCGAGAGGAATAATTGTTTTAGTAAAAATCCAACTAGCTGTCAAAAATATCGAGACAAAACAACTTTAGCTGGTTAAAGCGAGACTAATCCTTTTTTTGTCGCTAAAAAGCCGGCGCTTTTTGGGCTATAACATATAGCCTAGTAGTAGCTCAACCAATCAGAACGCAGCAAGATAATAGACCACTAGCTGGATTTTACTAAAACGTCATAGTCCGAGATAGCGAACCAATCAGATTGTTTGAATTACCAAGATCACTGAGTGTGTATATATGACGGTTATTCGGTTTTCATCGATTTTTTCTGCTTTGGGGGTTTTAGGGGGGGTTTAATGTCCTCCTTTGTCAGCCATGTTTCAAAAATATATCATTGATCTTTCCTTTGTATTAATGAGCCGTTTGTAAATTCATAATTACAACTGAGTTGTAAAGGTAAAGGAATCTATGAAACCGATCTGTAGGACTATGAAACCGATCCGGCTGATAAAGTTAGCATCGTTTTGTTACATCATTTATCAGTGATGAATTTTTGCTTTTTATAGGTACGAATACGACAATGTTCGCTGGGTTTAGAGCATGTTGGTGTTTGAAAGCCCATTACCGCCTAGACCGTTTTGGACCTTGCACAGCTTGCCCTGGTAAAGGGGCTGAGTGCTCCGATGACAAGCTTAATTTATTACGTGGTTTTTACTGGAATTGGGCCGATCATGACGGAAACTACACTAAATCTACCTACAAGCTCTTGATTGCAAACTTGGCTATTAGAAATGATAAATACAACGCACAAACAACAAGGTTCGTTGGTAAGCTACCAATAGCTTATAAATGCTTACGAGAAAGTTCCTGCATCGGGGGAATCGACTCACAATGCGCTGAGAGTTACACCGGACCACTTTGTGCCAACTGTCGACGAGGATACTACAAGAGAGTGATATCCTGTCACAAGTGTCCATCAAAAAAGCTCATTGCGATCCAGTTTGGAGTACTGGCCTTAAGTATCCTTATCCTTGTCTTGGTAATTATTAAAAGCAACAAATTGTCCACTTCAGGAAGGCGCACGATCGCCGACATATTCCTTGCTCATGTCAAGATTATTATTGGATTTTACCAAGTTCTAGCTGGTATTCTGCAAGCTTTTTCTTACATCAGATGGCCCTCCCAGGTATTTGTCCTTGAGAGTTACATCAGATTTGTTCAACTTAACTTTTTGGAGATTGTCTCCCCGACCTGTCTGAAAGAAAATTTCAAAATGAATGCTTATAGTCATTTCATGTTTACTGTGGCGGCAAACGTGTGCATAGTTATCTTTCCGTTGTTCTGCTACCTTTTAAAGTTGGCCTGGGTGAAGGTGAAACGACATCAAAGAGACAAAAAAGAAGACATGGAATCCAAAAAGCCTCATCTGAAAGTCATGTTGTTTCTTCTGTTTGTTGCCTATCCAGCCACTTGTGTCAACATATTTAAGATTCTTCCTATTTCATGCCATGAACTCTGCCCATTTGAAGGATCCAGCACATGCCCGTCTTTCTTGAGAGCTGACTACACTATTGAGTGCGGAACCAACGAGCACAAAAAGTACACGTGGGCAGCATATACATCGTTATCATATGTGGTTGCATTTCCCATCTTTCTGACATACCTGGTCTGGAAAAACCATCACCAAGCTCAGAAGAGAATTAAGAAATTAACCACAACAGAAACCAGGGGCAACATGAACCAAATGGCGATGGCAGTATTGTTTTTACACGAGAACTACTCGCCTAGCTGCTGGTATTGGGAAGGTATCGAAATGGCGCGAAAGGTTATTCTGTCAGCTGGCGTGGTATTTGTGGGATCTGAAAGTCGTACGCAAGTTGGTATTGCTGCAATGATTTCCGGTGTTTTCGCAATGCTTCATGGGAGATTTCGACCCATTCCAGACAGATTTGAGGATTATCTACAAATGACGTCCCTTCTGGTGACGTCATTCAATCTTTCGATTGGACTGCTACTGAAGATACCATCAGATGACGTGACTGGAAACGTGGATGCAAACAATGAAAACAGGGCCCTTGGTATTTTGCTGTTGATGACCAATGCTTTGGTCATAAGCATTGTGTTTGGTAAGTTTGGGTTATATACTGTAAGTCATAAGTATTATAAGTATTTTACCTTCGTGTTTTGTCCGGTTTAAATACATTTCACACTGTCATTAGCACAGTGGGCAACTTTGTGACAGTTCCAGGGCAAAGCTAGGACTTTTTTTGAGGAGGTGCGTTTGAGCAGCTGACGTGTTGATAACCGAGACGTCAAAAGAAGAAGAAACAAGGGCGACTAGGCGAGGAAGGTTCGGGGGCATACCCCCTGCACCTTCTTGTTAACACGACAAGAATCATGTTTGTGGCCCAGTGGTGGCGGTATTGGTGGGTAGGCCGCATTATGACATTGCGCCTTCTGAACTGAGTGATGAAAAGTTCTGACCACTGATCTGCAGGGTATCAACCATATTATTATTATTGTTCATTCATTCATTCCTCCAAAATATTTCGCCGCTCTGATTGGCTCAAAGCCCCCGGCTAATTATTCATGACCAACTGACGTTGACCAAAAGTGGAAGATGCGAGCAATAAACCATCGATTCGATGGTATATTTGATGTTAAAAGTATGGTATGTTGGCCTGGAAACGAAGCCCCTTGGGCTTTATACCATACCAGGGGCCACTACCTAGTAGTTTATTTAAAAGGGAACTAAAAAAGTGGCGTTCATGGCTATCCGAAGACAAAATACTTGTGGCTAAATTTAAAACTTTCTGACCAAAACTGAACGAAACAAATGTGGGAATACCTAAACCATATTGCTCGAAAATGTTACCAACTTGTTGAGGAGTATCTGCAAGAAAAAAACATCTTTCTATATCTTGAAAACGTGGCGAGAAATAAGCCAAAGATTTGGAGAAAGGCTGAGAGAAGGAAAGCTTGTTAACAACTTAGAAATATTTCGAATTCGGCATTCGTTGATGGTCTCGGAGGCTATTTTCCACCTCGGCCTACTCGATCTGCATAATTCTACCCATCATACCCAGCCTCGTTCAATAATTGCTAGTTATTTGAACTTAACGACTTTTATATAAGACTTGTCACTGTTCGAAAAATTAGGAAATCCAAAAATTGCTCCTTGGTCGTGGTAACGAGTTGTTTGTATTAACAAGGTTATGAAAAACTGTGAAAGGTTTGAACACAGGAGCCATTTCAAAAGTAGGTTGAGTTAGATCGTCCGGGTGAACGTAGTCCTGAATAGGACTGTTGTTGTTGACAGTGACTGACGTTTCGACAGCCGGTGCGGTACTCATCTTCACAGTCAAAGTGAATTGTATCACGTCAGTTGATGGTATTATACTCTGGTTATTGATCTGATTGGTCAATTACGTCGCGATGTTATTGGTCGTCTGTCAGTTAAGCCGTGATGTTATTGGCTATGAAGACTCGTAACCAGTAATTGGTGCGTTTCGATCCGTCTATTGTCACAGTTAAACAGTCGTCTATTGTTAGTCAAATTGTCGGTTCTCCAGTCGTTCTCTCGTAGTTACTTTTGTTTGATCTCGTCAATAAGTCGTTTGTACGGCGCTGGTAACAGTCGGCTACGATTCAGTGGCGTTTGTTATAAGTTAGTAAACCAGCTTTCTAAAGTAAGACGTTGATAGTAGTCTGTAGAATACGTTATACATGTCGCAAAGTCCCAGTCAATTTGATGTTTCGTCTTTAAATGGTGCTCAGCATTTTCACGAACACCCTAACAGACAGAACGCGGACATACAGTTCACCGAGGAGATCGAAGAAAATGGTAAGATACCTTTTCTAGACTGTTTGGTCACTCGCGACAACAACAAACTAAAAACGACTATTTACAGAAAACCGACACATTTCGACCGATTACTAGACCAGTCTTCGTACAACCCGACCTCTCACAAGGCTACCACCATCCGGACCTTCCTTAGCACCAGTTAAAGACGAAACATCAAATTGACTAGGACTCTGCGACATGTATAACGTCTTCTACAGACTACTATCAACGTCTTACTTTAGAAAACTGGTTTACTAACTTAGAACAAACGCCACTGAATCGTAGCCAACAGTTATCAAACAAAACTAACTACGAGAGAACGACTGGAGAACCGACAATTTGACAAATAATAGACGACTGTTTAACTGTGACAATAGACGGATCGAAACGCACCAATTACTGATTACGAGTCTTCATAGCCAATAACATCACGGCTTAACTGACAGACGACCAATAACATCGCGACGTAATTGGCCAATCAGATCTATAACTAGAGTATAATACCATCAACTGACGTGATACAATTCACTTTGACTGTGAAGATGAGTACCGCACAGGTTGTCGAAACGTCAGTCACTGTCAACAACAACAGTCCTATTCAGGAC
>OZ037776.1:19069503-19102003 GCA_964035525.1 Porites cylindrica | reverse complement strand
TACCCTAGTAATACTGTATACCTTGTATATACCACTATATATCTTGTGTACCCATGTTTACCCTAGTAATACTGTATACCTTGTATACCACTATATATCTTGCGTACCCATGTTTACCCTAGTAATACTGTATACTCTTGTATACCACTATATATCTTGTGTACCCATGTTTACCCTAGTAATACTGTATACCCTTGTATACCCCTATATATCTTGTGTACCCATGTTTACCCTAGTAATACTGTATACCCTTGTATACCCTTATATATCTTGTGTACCCATGTTTACCCTAGTAATACTGTATACCCTTGTATACCCCTATATATCTTGTGTACCCATGTTTACCCTAGTAATACTGTTACCCTTGTATACCCCTATATATCTTGTGTATCCATGTTTACCCTAGTAATACTGTATACCTTGTATACCCCTATATATCTTGTGTACCCATGTTTACCCTAGTAATACTGTATACCTTGTATACCCCTATATATCTTGTGTACCCATGTTTACCCCAGTAATACTGTATACCTTGTATACCACTATATGTCTTGTGTACCCATGTTTACCCTAGTAATACTGTATACCCTTGTATACCCTTATATATCTTGTGTACCCATGTTTACCCTAGTAATACTGTATACCTTGTATACCCCTATACATCTTGTCTACCCATGTTTACCCTAGTAATACTGTATACCTTGTTACCATGGTATATCCTGTTTACCCATGTTTACCATAGAAATACTGTATACCTTGTATACCCTTATATATCCTGTGTACCCATGTTTACCATAGTAAAACTGTGTACCTTGTATACCCTTGTGTATCCTGTTTACCCATGTTTGACCTAGTAATACTGTATACCTTGTATACCCCTATATATCTTGTGTACCCATGTTTACTCTAGTAATACTGTATACCCTTGTATACCCCTATATATCTTGTGTACCCATGTTTATCCTAGTAATACTATTACCCTTGTATACCCTTATATATCTTGTGTACCCATGTTTACCCTAGTAATACTGTATACACTGTATACCCTTATATATCTTGTGTAGCCATGTTTACCCTAGTAATACCGTATACCCTTGTATACCCCTATATATCTTGTGTACCCATGTTTACCCTAGTAATACTGTATACCTTGTATATACCACTATATATCTTGTGTACCCATGTTTACCCTAGTAATACTGTATACCTTGTATACCACTATATATCTTGTGTACCCATGTTTACCCTAGTAATACTGTATACCCTTGTATACCACTATATATCTTGTGTACCCATGTTTACCCTAGTAATACTGTATACCCTTGTATACCCCTATATATCTTGTGTACCCATGTTTACCCTAGTAATACTGTATACCCTTGTATACCCCTATATATCTTGTGTACCCATGTTTACCCTAGTAATACTGTATACCCCTATATATCTTGTGTACCCAGGTTTACCCTAGTAATACTGTTACCCTTGTATACCCCTATATATCTTGTGTACCCATGTTTACCCTTGTAATACCGTATACCTTGTATACCCCTATATATCTTGTGTACCCATGTTTACCCTAGTAATACTGTATACCTTGTATACCACTATATATTTTGTGTACCAATATTTACCCTAGTAATACTGTATACCCTGTATACCCCTATATATCTTGTGTACCCATGTTTACCCTAGTAATACTGTATACCTTGTATACCACTATATGTCTTGTGTACCCATGTTTACCTTAGTAATACTGTATACCCTTGTATACCCTTATATATCTTGTGTACCCATGTTTACCCTAGTAATACTGTATACCTTGTATACCCCTATATATCTTGTGTACCCATGTTTACCTTAGTAATACTGTATACCCTTGTATACCCCTATATATCTTGTGTACCCATGTTTACCCTAGTAATACTGTATATCCTTGTATACCCCTATATATCTTGTGTACCCATGTTTACCCTAGTAACAACAACAACAACAACAACAAAAGCTTTATTTGCATGACCATAAAGGAATTACAGTATTGCAAAAGCTATTAGTCTAAATTTAAGTACTAATTCAACTAATTAGTACTTGCAAAACATTACAAAACGTTACAGTTCTCATTCATTCATTCATTGATATTAATTTGGTTGTTTAAATTCAAAGCATTGCGAGATAAATGAAACTAATTGACAGTTAATTAAATAATCAGAAGAATTCATAAGAAGAGATATTAAAGTATCGTGTGAAAGTGATTTGAAGTCAGGTATTTTAGTTTCTAGTTTGGAGAAAATATGTCTCTGATCTGAGAATAAGCCTTACAATCTAGTAAGAAATGATTTTTATCTTCGATTTTGTTACTTGTACAAAAGTGACATATCCTTTCATTGCGAGGAATGTTTTCGTATCTACCTGTTTCAATTCTAAGTTGATGACTACTTATTCTAAATCTAACTAATGCTTTTCTCGAAGGGGTTTTTCTTGTTAAAACTAGGTACGGCGAGGGGCTATAGTCGTCTTTGATTGTACAATAAAAACTGAGATTTTGTGATTGTTGAAGGGTCTGATTCCAGTAAGAGACGTATTTATTTTTCATTATGCCGATATACCTGTTAACTATTGAGTCACTCAATGAATTGCAGGAAAAGTCATAGTTTAGATCATAGTAGTCAACCATTTTCATGAGATTAGAGTAAAAGCTAGTTTTTCCGTTATGATGAAGGTCAATTGAAATTTGTAAGGCCTGTTTAACTACAGAATCTTCATCTTTACCTCTCAGATAGTCTAAGTAATTTAGAATCTTTTTATTTATATCAATGATCATGGGAAATTTACCGAGTTCAGCTCTACAAGCAATGTTGGATGCCTTGTTATGTACTTGTAAATAACGTTTACAGAATTGCAAATGGGTTTTTTCAATTGCAGAGCTGTCCCAGGACTTTTAAAAAATCTGATTTAACAAAAGCACCCCAAACTTCACTGTTGTAGGTTAGAATTGGTGAAATCATAGAGTCAAAAATTTTACACGCAAGTGAGGGCTTAAGACTATTCAAATCCGTGTGCCGCCTGAGGCTGAAGAGGGCGTGAAGAGCTTTTTGTCGGAGATGTTCAAGCGAAAGTGTAAAAGATGTAATGCGAGTTCCTAAGTAAGTATAGTTTTGGACAACTTCGATTACTTCATTGTCTATGCAGAAGTTATGTTGACATTTTCGAGTGCATCGTTGAAACATCATTGTTTTGGTTTTCTTAGGATTTATTCTAAGCATCCATGAGTTGCAATATGAAGATAGTACGTTAAGGCAGTTTTGTAGACCAAGTTTGGATCGCGATAATATTATCAAGTCATCTGCGTAAAGAAGAGAGTTGAGTCTGGTGCCATTTGGTAACACGAAGGGGTCTGATAAAACATTGTCAAATGAGAACGCTAGATCGTTAAGGTATAAGTTAAAGAGCAGAGGGCTTAAAATGCAGGCTTGCCGCACTCCTCTTGCGTATTGAAAAGATCGCGTTTTGTTATTTCCAATCCTGACAGAGCAGGTAGACTTCGAGTATAGACTCTTAATTAGACTATAAAACTTTCCTTGGACATTGATCTTAGATAACTTATAGAGAAGCCCATCATGCCAAACCGAATCAAAGGCTTTCCTAAAGTCAACAAAACACGCATATATTTTCTCCTTGTGACAATGGACATATTTGTCTATTAATGTTCGAAGTGTGAGGACATGATCTGCTGTTCTATTATTTGCTAGAAAATCAATTTGAGACTTGTGAAGTATATTATTTAAGTCAACGTGCCTTAGAAGTCTCTGATTGAGAATTGAACAAAATAGTTTTCCAACATGTATAACTGGAAATACAAATTCCACGGTAGTTTGATGGATCGCTTTTAGTGCCACATTTAAAAATTGGTGTAATGAGGCCATCACACCACATTTAGGGCATAGTTCCTAAGTCGAGGACCGTGTTAAATAGTTTTAGATAAACAGGCATTAATTCGTTTAGGCTAGATTTGATCATTTCGTTTTTGATTTTGTCTGAAAAAGAAGATTTGTCGTTTTTGAGTTTTCCAGCTGCAGTGCGAATTTCACTTTCAGTGATGAGGTAATCCAAGGAGTGAGATCTTGTCGTAATATCCTTTGATTTCTGCAACTCATCTATAATTGCCTCCTGCTGTTCATTAAGGGGTTTATTCGAATGCAAAGATTGAAAGGGGGACATCCATTTTTCTTCAGAAATTGGAGGGGTGTAGGTTTCCTTCATAGTGTCGTCCATTGACTTCAAACAGTTCCAAAAGCTCTTATTGTTCGAATTTTCGACCGTATTTTCAAGTTCACAGATCTTATTGCTATAGTATTCGTTTCTCTTATGTTTCAAAAGGTTTTTATGTTGTTTTAAGACGTTGTGATACTCTTCCCTGAGAGTATCGTTTAGAGGATCTCTATGTTTTTGATTAGAAAGTTTCCGCAGTTCATGTCTTTTATAGCGGCATTCTTTGTCGAACCATTTTTTGTTCGAAGATATTTTGCAACGTCGCTTTTTTGCTGTTTTGATCTTCAAACAGCGTTTGGCGGTTGAAATAAGAATATTTTCTACAGCATGAAGGTTCATGTCAACATTTCTCGTGACTGTTGCAGTATTCATAAAATCGTGGATCATTCTTTGAATGTCTTCAGACTGTAATGTAGCTCTAAATTTTTGTGACGAATCGTTTTCCCAAAAAAACTGTTTTGGTAGAGGAGTCAAAGAATCATTTATAATTGCCTCGTTTGATGAATCATTATCTAAATGACGGTTAACCTTAAGCCATGTTATTATTGGACTATGATCTGATAAACTGTTCGGCTCTTTCACTACAAAAGATGTTATATTTCGTAGCAGGGGCGGATCTAGGGGGAGGGTGCAGGGGGTGCGCACCCCCCCCCCCCGCCCCCCTCAGATGACCTGCGGTTTTCTAATACAACTGGTATTCTGCAAAAACAAAAACAAAAAAACTATGTGGTTTATTGGTGTTGAAGTAGGGCAAGAGACGAGTGCACCCCTCCTAACAAAAAACCTGGATCCGCCCCTGCGTAGCAAATCGTGGTCACATATGGAGTAATCAATGACAGTGATTCCCGATTTACCATGAAATGTAGGTCTGCCTAACGAGTCGCCATTAATTCTACCATTTAAAATTCTTAAATCCGCGCTTCTACAAATTTCCAAGAGTCGTTTTCCATGATTATTCAAATCATTGTCAAAACTTTTTCGTTGGGTGGCGCATAACGAAGATTCAGAAAAATCGTTTGTTATTATCTTATTACCTTCTTGACAAACACTGTCCGGGCGTTTTCCTACTCTGGAGTTAAAGTCTCCCATAATAAGAATTGAACCAAGGGAGGAGAATTTCTCGATGTCGCTTTCAAGCTCTTCAAATAGTTCAGGTCGAAAGTAGCGGGAATTGTATGGTGGAATGTACGTTCCACAGACATAAATGTGTAGCGATTACTAATTTTAAACCATAAAAAATTTGGTGATTCTTTTTGCACTGAAATCCAATCGTCAAACTTTAGTTTGTAGAGCAGAGCTAATCCACCCGAGTTACGTCCGCATTTTCCTGTTTTCAAGGTATCTGTAGTCACAATCTTGTAACCGTTTACTTCAACAGTCACTTTTTTCCATGTTTCGGGGAGAATTACGAAATCAAAAGAATTAATCATGTTTTTACAATCCAAATTTTGCAATTTTTCCCCCTAATAATGTCGACGATAGCCCATTAATGTTCCAAGCGAAAAAAGATAATTTGCTGGGGAAACTTAAGGGCCCTGGCATATTGTATCAAACTTAGTTCCTGAAGAAAAGAAAGCTTAAATCAGATATCCCGGCAAACTAGCTAACAACTAGCATTGAAAGTTGTGGGTTATGTATAAGATATTATACAAGGGTCTTAAAAAATTGGATTAAAGATACTAGTTCCTTTGGGATTTCAACTGCCGGGACTTTTCCAACAGCACAGTCGTTTTGGAGAGGAACAGAAGGAATCGGTCCCACTGCCGCTAAGTGAGACGGTGAGAAGCTCTGTACATTGTAGTGTTGCGGCGGAAAGTTCTGTTGCTGTTGCGGTGCTTGCGGAATGTTGTAGGTGTTGTGACCATTTTTAACAGCATTACTATAAGAGGCATCACCCGAGGAAGTTGTATATGGGAAACGGGAAGGTAAAGGTTGTTGCTGCCGGGAAGTAATACTGTATACTGTATACCCTTGTATACCCCTATATATCTTGTGTACCCATGTTTACCCTAGTAATACTGTATACCTTGTATACCCCTATATATCTCGTGTACCCATGTTTACCCTAGTAATACTGTATACCCTTGTATACCGTTATATATCTTGTGTACCCATGTTTACCCTAGAAATACTGTATACCTTGTATACCCGTATATATCTTGTGTACCAATGTTTACCCTAGTAATACTGTATACCTTGTATACCACTATATATCTTGTTTACCCATGTTTACCCTAGTAATACTGTATACACTGTATACCCTTATATATCTTGTGTACGCATGTTTACCCTAGTAATACTGTATACCTTGTATACCCCCTATATATCTTGTGTACCCATGTTTACCCCAGTAATACTGTATACCTTGTATACCACTATATATCTTGTGTACCCATGTTTACCCTAGTAATACTGTATACCCTTGTATACCGTTATATATCTTGTGTACCCATGTTTACCCTAGAAATACTGTATACCTTGTATACCGGGTATACAAGGTATACAGTATTGCTAGGGTAAACATGGGTACACGAGATATATAAGGGTATACAAGGGTATACAGTATTACTAGGGTAAACATGGGTACACAAGATATATGGTGGTATACTAGGTATACAGTATTACTGGGGTAAACATGGGTACACAAGATATATAGGGGGCACGACTAACCAATTCATGAAAAGAATCTTGTGGGGTGTAGCTTGACCTGCCTTGACTGTAAAGGAAGATAATTGGATTGCTTTCCGGACTGATAAAATCAAGATCAAGCAAAACGCTCACCTCCCCGTGTTCCTTTATCAATTCCTCTTAATAACGATATCATAAGGAGGTCCGTAAGTTAAAATGTAGCATCCACTGTGTATTTGGTTTGTTACAGATGCCATTGTGTTATAATTATCCTCAACATTAAGGCTCGAACTCGGATAACTCGAAGAGAAGAGTCTGAACACAATAGCTACACTTGTAAATCACACTTGTAAAAGTTTTATAAAAACGTTGACCTCTAGCTATATTTCACCCCACTTTCCAGTGATTTTTACTGGGGTTAAATTTCGAATTTCCTTGCCATTGGTAAGAAATAGTCACTGAAATTTACGCCCGAAATCTACCCAGATAACTTGATTTCTCAGGTTCTTTTAAATCAACTCGGATGCCCTCATGTTACCGGGAAAAACGCTAGTTTAAAACAAATTTTGATTTTCATTGGTGAATCGAACATATCACGTTTTCTTATATAAAAAATGCCTAATCATGTTAGCATTTCTTGGATAAATTTGCACTGTACCATACACTGAAGTGCTGAAAAACTGATCAGTAACTATCAGTTTTAACATGGAAATCGACCGCGATAACTCGAACTGTTTCTCGTTTCCCTTCGGAGTTCGAATTCCGGGGTTTCTAATCCTACTGATGGTTGAAAATAATCAATGATTAATATATTTAACATTATTTTAAATATTCAATTTAAAAAGGAACCATAATTTAATTTAAGTAGCTTTTGCAAAACTGTAATACTTTGTTATAGTCATGCAAATAAAGCTTATTGTTGTTGTTGTTATTGCAATAAATTATTGCACAATGAGATGTCCCAAGAGAGTGATTTTAAAACCTAATAATCAGTTCCTTGGCCCCTTGATCATTACCTGCATGGTCTTAGTCTAACCGCGCCGGTAGAGGGTTTCCGACTGTTAGCTAGATGTGTTTACTTTCTAAATAGGGCAAGCATGCACACTATGCTATAACGTGTCTTTGAATAGCATAAAAGAGTGCCGTATAAATATTTGAGATTGTTAGCAACGCTCTCCGTTGCAAGGTGTGCGTTCAAAAATAAACTAAGATGTTTTAAAATAAGCGTGCGCAGTCGAGCTGTCGTATCTGCAAGCCGACTATGCAGGGAAATTGCGAAACTGGTAAAACGGACTGGAGCGGAATCAAATTGTGGTCCACTATTTCAGACCCTCAACCGTCTTCCCAATGTTTTACTGTGATTCATCGCAAAAATTACATTGTCCATCGAAAAAATGTGGTGTACTGAAATTTAGGACCGAGCAGGCAGACAGGTGCGACTTGAGCACCTCCGGAAAGCCGTTGGACAACCAAATCCAATGCCAGGGGGATTCTAGCAGGTGCCTGCTGACATCCGTTCACAAAATTTCTAATTTGGTTGTCCAAAATGCAATACCTCCACTTTAGATCTTTAATTTTTGCGACAATGAATAAAATTAATTAGACGAAAAAACAAAGAAAAAGTAAGTCGGGGTAAAGAGACAAAAAAGAGCTTTTGAAGCCCTTGTCGAACAAGCTATTCGTTTACAAAAGATAATTAGTCATAAACACGTAACAAAAAAGTTGTCCTTGTATCACTCAAAGACTGATCATATAGGCATAAAAGATAGCCGACTTTTTCTACAAGGGATATACAAGGGTATACAGGGTATACAGTATGACTAGGGTAAACATGGGTAAACAAGATACACAAGGGTATACAAGGTACACAGTATTACTAGGGTAAACGTGGGTAGAAAGGATACATAGGGGTATACAGGGTATTCAGTATGACTAGGGTAAACATGGGTAAACAGGATATACCAAGGTATACAAGGTATACAGTATTACTAGGGTAAACATGGGTACACAGGATATATAGGGGAATACAGGGTATACAGTATTACTATGAAAATGAAGAAATGATCGTCGCAGTGAACGCAATTTATGCAATTGCGTAAAGAAGCCTGAAAAAAAATTCAGGATTTCAACGGAGTTTGAACCCATGACCTGCGATGCTCAACCAACTGAGCTATGAAGCCACTGACGTTGGGAGCAGGTCAATTGTGGGTTCATATGTTCCCGTGAAAAAAATGAGTGTTAATGATATATGAAATAAATCATATAAGAACTGCGGAAATGAAATGAAAATGAAGAAATGATCGTCGCAGTGAACGCAATTTATGCAATTGGGTAAAAAAGCCTGAAAAAAAATCCAGGACTTCAACGGGGTTTGAACCCATGACCTGGCGATACCGGTGCGATACTCTACCAACTGAGTTATGAAGCCACTGACGAAGTCCTGAATATTTTTTGTTTCAGCCTTCTTTAGTAAAATCCAACTAGTTAAAAAATATCGAGAATAAAAAACTTTAGCTACTTAAAGCTAGACTTTAATCCTTTTTTGCCGCGAAAAAGCCCGCGCTTTTCGCTACTAGTAGGCTATAACATATAGCCTAGTAGTAGCTCAACCAATCAGATCGCAGAATTGATATTATTAAAAACTGAATCATTGGATAATTCAATTCTAGCATTTTGATTGGTTTAGCCGTTATGGTATATGAGCTAATATACCATGTTCTCCATATATGGTCGGTGTACGCGTCAGTTTAAAATTGGAAGCTAGCTGAGATTTTTTTTCGCGAAGGATAGAACTGCGCCCGAAGCAAATCGTTTTCATTCATTTCTTAGAATACTAGAAATACAATTTCTACGAAAGAAAAAAGACAAAAACAAACAAAAAAGCCACAAGAGCTTGTTTCAAAGTTTGTCGAAAAACACATGGAACTAAAGTACCTTGACCAGCTACGAAAGAAGACAAGTGTTGTTTCTTCATGATCGCGAAGCCATTCGCCGATCGAGTCACTCGCCGATAGATAACTGCAGCTTGTTTATCCAACATCAAGAATATAAATCACAAGTAACCAGCTACAAATACAGGCTATGCAGCCATTCACTAGAGCAATCGAGTCGGCAGTATAGCTTCTTTTCTCGTTCAGCAAAACCAGCTTGTGGCTTCAAACAACTTCATAACAAGCGACGAGGTAATACCAGTAGTTTTTCTCCGTTGTTCTTACTTTTATAACTGCACCGAAAATCCAAATTCATAGTAGTTTCGACGGCTGTCACTTAAAAATTCCTTTCCTTCACATTATCTGCCAGGTTTTTTAAGCTTTTCTGTTGTGTAAAATCCTAGAATCACGATGAGTTTTCAAAAAACTAATGTTCATCGCACAATGTTTTGATTTTTCATTCATGCAGTCTAGGCGAGCCCGTTCGCGCGTTGACAGTTTTGATAGACGTGTGACATATCAATAGCGGAAGTCCCTTGTCTTTTCCGGTTTGTTCTAGTCGGGGCGATTCAACGAGATTTTGTGGGCGTTTTTAATAAAACAATTATTCCACTCGGGCTTGTTGGATATGAAATGATTATAGCCAACTCGGCGCTATGCGCCTCGTTGGCTATCTATCATCTCATATCCAACGCGCCCTCGTGGAATAATTGTTAAATAGACCACTAGTTGGATTTTACTAAATATGGTTATACAAGGGTATACAGTCAGGGGGGGCTGGCAGCGAGGTCTGGAACCGAGTTTACATGATCGCCCCAGTTAAGAAATTCGGCCGAGTGCGACTGAGTACAAATTTTCCTTGAAAACAAATATGGCGGAGTATGCAGACATGGAAGGACGATGAGTTTTTGCTCGGTTTTAAGTTTTCCCGCGTACAAATATCAAGAAAAGGTTTCTATGAACTTTTTCAATGGACCTTTTGGACATCAGGAGGCGTGAATGTATGAACAGTTCATGGGCGACTTCACTTACCGTGATTCGGGATCTCGGCAAGTTCAGTTATTTTTAAGCTTCGTGAATTTTCGAGCGATCATCTTGCTCCATCTCTTATATTTTTCCACTTACAGTCGTATTAAGACTCTCTTCCTTATCTTAAACATATGCTACGAGCACAAGATATTGGTATGAGTCTTGCAACAGTCACATGTGAATGTTCATTAAACCACTGATTTTCTACTTCGCTGTTCGTAAGTTTGTTTGTGTACACCGGGAGGCGCAACAAATATTTATGGGCGTAAATACAGAATACAGGGCCAATTTAGTAAAAACCAGGGTAAATGATCCAATCACTCTGCTTCACATATACTGGGTCTGTCAATATAAGCTATTTTTATTATCAGAAGGCTGGGAGGAGTTTACTGAACCTTCAAAACCTTCACTGGAATGTCATTGGAGTGATAATCAATAAATTTCCAACAGCAATACCGTATTTAGTAGTTTTGTATCAGATAGTGACTTCGGTTTCAAGTATTTCCTTGAAATTGTTGGTACAAAAATTACCCTTTAGTTATGAATTATACTTGAAATGATTATAGTGGTTTAGTGTAAGAACAACAGGCTAATTCAGTTGCTAATAAGAGTGAGTACATCAGGAAAGAGTATGCGTTGAGAAAATCCCTCAAAGGACTGAAGTACAGGAAACAGAAAAAAGAAAACTGAATGTTTTGCAGAGTTTATAAAGAGAATCAGAAGAGGCTTGAAAAATATACAACTTAAGTTTATTGTTTGTGTAAGTTATGAATCTGATTTACAAATAAATTATACAAGGTAAAATTGATTTTTTATCGAGCACAAAAAGAAGTTATTGTCGGGCTTGAGCCCTATCCTATCAGCAGTTCTTTCTATGATACTACCCTTGGCTTATTTGGCCTACATGGGTACGTGCTGCTGATTTAGGGTGGTCACCACTCCACCCTTTAGAGTTTTGAACAAGGTGTCTGTTTGGGTTGTGAGGGTTGAAGAAGAAGCCATAGAGTACAATCTACTAGTACCACCATTTTTCCCCCAAGTTTTGCCACGTTTCTAAGTTTAAAAGCTACCTTAATTCTGTATGCTAAAGGAAATGAATCAGGATTATAAAACAAGGTCTCTTGGCTTAAAAAGGGTAGGGAAATGCACAATATGTCCTAGGGAGGTGATCTCACATTTTAATTCCCTTTTACCACTTGTTGAAACAGCAAAGTCAGCAAAGGTTTATGGTCTCTGAAAAATATTTTTGCCAGCCTCAACACAAGTTTCCAACCGCTGTTATTGTTGACTGCAAATAGTATTATCTTAATAATCATTTTACATTTTTTTTCCAAGGCATTCTATGGTGTTTTCAATATCCACTAGTACAAGGCAATTTTTAAGTTGAGAGGGTTTACTTTGATTTCATTAACAGTACACTACATTTTTACACAGACACAAACTAACCTGGCAGGTTGATGTCCAAAGGTGTAAAACATTACATGCAACTATATGACAAAAACTGATCACAGTGGCCAAAGGAAAGGCAAAAATAGAAATGTCATCATTTTTTTAATTTTCTAAATTCCCTTTGAAGCATATTTAGCCAGATGTAGTCCTTGTCAACCGTTGTCAAAACATGCAAACTTGAACATTTTATTTTCCGACCTTAGCTAATCTTTTTTAAACCATACTCTTGTTCCAGTGGGTAGTGTAGGTTTTGGAATAAAATATTTATAATTTCTCCCTCTGTGTTTGAAACAAAACAAAACACAATTGAATGAGGACTCAAACTGAAGGCAGTGTAATAACGCTGTCATGAAAGAGAATTCCAAAATAATTACCCTTTCATTTGCCTATATAAATTTCTTTGAAACCACGGTAAAGTTTAAATTAAATCACACGAAGATAAGAACTTAAGCATATCTAGAGAGAAAGATCTCTTGGCAAAATTTATTTCACGTCTAGTACATAACAAAATACATGAACTACGAGATTTGACCATATGCCACTCAATCATCCAACGCAACTCTGCCAGGATAAGTTCACAATCAAGGATGAAGAATTAAGAATCTCAATCATCTTTCTTTTCGTCTTAAAGGTGTAATGAAACCGTAAACAACTCTGACAACTCTTCTACTTGACCACGGCCACCGCAGTTTTTTAATATCACGAAGTATTAATTTTCGGCCTTTCACTTGAAAAAATAAACTCTTCTACATACGTATTGAAGGGTTGGCCCTCCTTCTAGTCTTGTGGGTCTTCTAAACAGAAACACAGCTTGAAAGCCTGTAGTGGAAAGGTCGGGCATCGAGGAACATGTACAATGACTGTTCACTGGTCTCGTTCTTAGCGTAGTAAACCGCATGTAATTACAAACGCAAGACCAGAAGAATGGAAAACGTAAGCTCTACATTACTGCGGAAAAAGTCGGTTACAGCAAAGAAAGCAATGACCAACAGGACCAAAAGCGAATTCACTTCACACTGTCGAATCGCTGGGAAGATGAACTTCTTGATGTTGTTGTTGTTCCCAGCCCGTTTCGCGCATGCTCGCTATAGTTCTCGAATGATTGACAGATTTCTTAACTAGGGCGATCATGGAAAGCCCAAAAGCGGCAAGATCAGAGGCCGTTGCCAGCCCCCACTGTATACAGTATTACTAGGGTAAACATGTGTACACAGGATATTTAACAGTTATTCCACGAGGGCGCGTTGGATATGAGATGATAGATAGCCAACGAGGCGCGTAGCGCCGAGTTGGCTATAATCATCTCATATCCAACAAGCCCGAGTGGAATAATTGTTTTATTAAAAACGCCCACAGAATCTCGTTGAATCTCCCCGACTAGAACAAACCGGAAAAGACAAGGGACTTCCGCTATTCACATTTCACACGTCTATCAAAACTGTCAACGCGCGAACGGACTCGCCTGGACTGCATGAATGAAAAATCAAAAAATTGTAGCGATGAACATTAGTTTTTTAAAAACCCATCGAGATTCTAGGATTTTACACAGAAGAACAGCTAAAAAGACCTGGCAGATAATGTGAAGGAAAAAAATTTTAAAGTAACAGCGGTCGAAATTACTGTGAATTTGAATTTTCGGTGCAGTTATGAAAGTAAGAACAACGGAGAAAAACTATTACCTCGGTCACTTGTTATGAAGTTGTTTGAAGCCACAAGCTGGTTTTGCTGAACGAGAAAAGAAGCTATACTGCCGACTCGATTGCTCTAGTGAATGGCTGCATAGCCTGTATTTGTAGCTGGTTACTTGTGATTTATATTCTTGATGTCGGATAAACAAGCTGCAGTTAACTATCGGCGAGTGACTCGATCGGCGAATGGCTTCGCAATCATGAAGAAACAACACTTGTCTTCTTTCGTAGCTGGTCAAGGTACTTCAGTTCCATGTGTTTTCATGTGTTTTTCGACAAACTTTCAAACAAGCTCTTGTGGCTTTTTTGTTTGTTTTTGTCTTTTTTCTTTCGATGAAATTTCATTTCTAATATTCTAAGAAATGAATTAAAACGATTTGCTTCGGGCGCCGTTCTATCCTTCGCGAAAAAAAATCTCAGCTAGCTTCCAATTTTAAACTGACGCGTACACCGACCATATATGGAGAGCATGGTATAATAGCTCATACACCATAACAGCTAAGCCAATCAAAATGCTAGAATTGCATTATCCAATGATTCAGTTTTTAATAAGTGGGGGTATACGGGGTATACGGGGTATATCTTATTACTAGGGTAAACATGGGTACACAGGATACATAGGGGTATACAGTATTAGGATATATAGGGGTATACAAGGTATACAGTATTACTCGGGTAAACATGGGTACACAGGTTATATAGGGGTATACAAGGGTATACTTGTTATGCTGGTATTATAACCTATTGCACTAATGTATTAGGGAGTCTATATGGAGACTGCCATGAATTACTTGCCCTCTCTGGGAACAAGTAATCAGCGGTAACTCTGCACGCGCCCAGTCCGGAAAGTCCTTGAAAATTGTTGAAATTTGCATCAATTTCTAGAATAAAAGAATATATTTTATCTAATTTTCGAACTTTTCTAAATTTCTCAAAATGTAAAGCGCTTAGGGATTTCTTAATATCATTTCTTGAAAAAATTCACCTGTAAGCGGCATGTTCGGGTGGTATTAGCCAAAACTCTAATTTTTAGAGCTGATTTTAGATTCTTGATATTTTCTGACATTGGCTCTATCTTGATTAAAAGGGCAACGGCGAGTTCCTTTGAGACATCAGCCGTCTTAAAACCACAGGTGGGGACGGAGAATGTGCCGACTGCCATCTTAATGGTTCTTTCAAGAAGAAAACTGCCTTCTCTCGATGCACAACAATTTATTGACAAGGATGAAAGAACCATTCTACAATAAAACAAGACGCAGTGGGAGCGTATATTTGGGCATCGTTGAGATCATTTTGCTCAATGCTGAATGTTGCGGCTAGTCTTTTGATGGGGTTTTACTTTTCGTAGCGCTCTTTTCGGTATAACGTTGTAAAAATCTGGGATTTGGTGACTGGAAACTTTGGCTTCGTTTCATGGCTTCACTCGCAATCCAATAGATACAATAGCTCCAATCATCTGGGAAAAGGCAGTGATAAAAATTTAGCATCAGCCGTTAACAAATAACAAGAAATTGTATTTAACAAATCTATTCAATTTGCCGTGATTCTATTGAGTCAATAACTTATCCAAACCTGAAAACATGTACTAAATGAGGCTGAGCATGAAATGAGGAGTTATTTAGATGGGGGAGGGTGTTATCGCAAGTGAAAGGACGCTTGCAAGAGACCGTTGTCGTTAAACTGTATACCTGAAACGAGTCAACACAGCCATTGTATTCGAGAGATATAAAGGTCATTGCAGAAGATTTCAATGAATTATTTTCCATTGTGCTGCGTTCCTGGTAGTGACGCATGATCACTCATCAACTGCTTCACCCTTGGTCACTGATAAACATACACCTGAATGAGAGAAATTTCATTTTCAGGCAGTTTCAGAGGGTGAAATCCAAAGGATTGTTACATCCTTTCAAACCAACAAGGCTCCTGGTTACGACAAAATTCCGATGTCTGTTATTAAGAGCCCATGACTGTGAATATCGAGATTCGCAGGACAGGCTAAAAAATTTGAAAATTCTGATTTTTTTTCAGAAAAACCCCTTTGGGAAACTATCATCGAAAAAAATAATTTTTAACTTTCAAGAATCTATAGTTTTCGAGAAAATAAGGAAAAACGAAAATAGCGGTTTTTACCTAATTAATTATGCAACAATTAGAGTAAAATGACCTACTTTATTGCATCTCCACCGAGGCAAGATTAAAAGCTATAAAACAGAAATATTTTTGTTTAAAAGCATCTATCTTTAATTTCTATCCATAGTATATTTTAAACCATTAACATGATTTTGAATTTTTTGGGCTTTTTTTAAAACCACCACCTAACGCACTTTTTAAAATGGATAATAAATGAGCAACTTCAGAGGCAAAAAACTCACCTTGGCATGTGTGATACTAGGACAGAGTTCAGCACTTATATAAAAATAAAAAATAAAAATCTGGGTACTCGGGATTCGCCTTTACAAAATAAAAAGTTTCTTGACCACCAGTGGCAAAATGTCACAAATTTGCATAAGTGAAATTTGTAGAGAAACGTTACGCCATCCGGTTTTTTTCAATTCAGGGTCAGTATGTGATGTTCGGAAACATCACGAAGCAAGAAAACGTTCTTTGGTAAAGTTTATGTTAAAAGATCAGAGTAATCAACCGTTCACAAAAAAATAGTAATTAAAAAAGCGACCTCGAAGAAACGTTATATAAAAGCGACGAATTAACGTCTAAACATGATCTCCAATGTCCCTTGTTTCTTTTCCTAACTTCCTTGTATTAGCATCCATCCGTATCATCGCAAAATCGCCCCTAGTATATCTAAAATAGGTAGATACATTTTCCTTGAAATTTTATTTTGAAGGAGGTTTTTTGCGAACGGGATAAACTTCATTAGGGGAAGTCATAAACTAACAGTAACAATGTCAAGCAACGACGTCTCGAGCAGCTCCGCCTTCTTTTACTGATTTTCTTCTCCTTATAAAATTTTATGAAAACCTTTTTTTGAACAGACAATGCGTTTTTCGCAACATCATATTTTTCCCGGTTTATTTTCTTTTCAGAAAGGAGGGATAGTAACTTTGCATGAGAGAAGCCGGACTCCGGACCTGTCAGTCGCGCACTGAAAGTTACCATTTTTTTGTCAGAGATGTTGAAATCTGATTTTTTACTACGTATTACCAACAAAAAACCGTCCCTTGGTTTACTTCTTTACTTTTTCACAAATAGAGGTATAATCAGGCAGGTACCAAAGGCACTAGGAAACAGTTAAGTCATCGTAGTTCATACAGTCCAGCGGTTTCTCTCCTCCGAAACGAATCCGAACATCTTTTCCGCAAAAACTGCCCAAGGGGCGTTTTCCTTCAAATACAGAATGATATTTGTTGATTTCAAATATAATGTGGCAGCGCCTTAGTCTGTAAATGTATACGCGCAACCCATGAACCAAAACAAGGTCCAACCGACACCGCCGCAGAACTGGAAAAGGAGACTACAGTCGAACCTCCCGAGAGCGACCACCCAAAATGCAAAGACTTAGTGATCTCTTTCGGGAGGTGGTCTCTTACGAGAATCGACACACAGGAGGTTTCTTTTGAGAAGAAAACCGGACACATATACTTTAAGGAAGAGAATTTATTGCATGCAATTTCCAAGTCACGATATGTACAGTTCTATGTTGTTGTTGTTCTTACCACAAGAGGTCAGAAAACTCATCAAGTGGTCTCTTACAAGAGGTTAATAACAATGCAAAATCATTAAACCGTCAGCCCAATAAGTGGTCGCGGGCGCTTACAGGAGAGATTCCAACTGTAAGACTTAAACTGGGTGGGTTTTGGTGTTTTGGATAGGTGGTCCCTCAAGGGAGGTGGTCGCACATGGAGGTTCAACTAATTCCAATTTTTCCCTCAGAGTAAATAAGATAAGACTCCTTGTTCACCACTTTGAGCCACTCTAAGCAACTCCCACACATGTCGAGTACTTGCAAAACGTAGCATCATCTTGAAAAGAGAAGTATCAGAAAGGTCTTCCTTGACACCCCTGGCCTATTGCAGTTTGCGGCAACGAACTTATGTTAACGTAAGTGCCATTTACTAACCGGGAAGTAAAGCGACGCAGAGTAAAAGCGTAACTTGACTGCATTTTTCAGTTTACAACAGACCCGAGTTTTGTCTAAAGAAATACCTGCCTTGTGCTCCGAAGTATTAACGTCAGTACCCAGTCATGTCCCAGCTTGCCTCTTCATATCGGAACGTCCAATCGAATCACTGTTCAGTTGATAGCGACCAAGGAGAAAAATAACATACCGAGGTAAGTAAGTGGCATCGGCGTTTTCATTTACGCCCAACCGTTTCCCAAAGTAAAGAAGGAAAGGACTTCATACAAAGGGAAAGACGATTTATGTGATAAAACTGCTCTTAAACTGATGTTTAGCTATGGCCTATGGGAGGGGCTGGGGGCTATTTAATGAATGATTTTCCAGTAATGTGAGACTTAGTTATGCGCAAAGGATTATGGGATCGCCAGGGGGGGCAAACATTTCAAGTCGCTACAATGGAGCTGTTTCTCCATTAAAAGCAGTGTCTTTGGACAGAGAATGCCGCATTTTGGCCTGATTTTATGAGAAGCAGAGGTGACTAATGTTGGTGCTTTGAAATTGTAAGTTTTTGTGCCATCAGTGCTATGAAATCTATCGATAAACACTCCATGCGTAAGATCGACTGTGAAATTTACTGAATGGTCTCTAAATATCAGTAGTACTAACTTAGGTATAAATGAGCGGGGAATGCGGATTCATTTAACCTTTTTCAGTTGTACTTACATGTGCTCATATTTATAACCAGTGTAATTTACGCTCTGCTCGGCGGCGATCACAATGCTGTGCAGGTGTGTGACAACGATCAAAGGTAAGCTCATGTATTGTCGAATTTGATACGTATTAACTTTAAAAACAAAAACATCTTCCCCACATTAGTATATTGATTTCTTCTCGCCAAGAAAAAAAACAGAAGCGAAATGTTTTGTCATGATCCAGAGCACCAATGAGTTCTAATGCCTTTTCCAATCATTTTTAGGGAAGATATAGAATCTCTGAATTTCGCACATCACCTTGGTAATCTATTTATTTCACACTCTGACACTCTGCTTTTGTATCGGAAATCTCACTCGTTCGTACGATTTGTGCCTCATCTACTAATGGTTAAATACCATGTACTTTCCATGAAATATTTCGTAGACGTCACTTTGTTTAAACAAAATTAAAGTAATGGAGGATTTTTTATTTTTATGGCCACGTACATACCAATGATTGTTGTCTTGTCATAACCCGCACAGCGCCGCATAGCGCTCATCGCGTTCGAGCGTAGTTACACTCGTCGGAAATATCACCACACGTAATTATAACTTAAGAGCGAATGCACAGAAAAATCGAGCAAAATCGGCAAATCGTAGCCACAGCTCAAAACCTAACTTACCCTCATTTTCAGTCTGTAATAAGGTTTTAATGAGTTTATAACACTGCTGAGGTTTAAATTGCAAAATGCGACCGAGTGTGGGAATTATTTGAGATTTTCGATTTCAACGGTCAGCGGGCCTAAAATTAGCCGCCGAACTTGGGAAAATAGCCCGGTGACAGAATTGAGCTGATTTTCATAAACGAGCGAATATATTGGCAATCTTCCACTTAAATCTCAAGAAGCAGATATCTAACAATTTCTGAACGGTACATTTTTTAGATTTAGAGTATAAAATATCGACGAACCAGCAGAATTTTGAAACGCAATTTGCATAATGCTTATAAATACAACAATTTACCGCTAAAACCAAAATCGAATTTTCTATATGGGGGAATTCTCCAAATTACCCCAAATCCCGCTTACTACCTAATGAGATATGGTACTTCAACATTATCTGAAAGTTAGTCTGGTGTTCTTGCGAACGCTTGTAAAATAGACTGATTATTTTGAGGTTACTTCGCCCCAAACAACCGCTAATTGACCCCAGGGTCAATTGACACGTGCACGTCACCTTAGTTTTATGCATCGATTTGAGCTCGTTAAAAGGGAGAAACTAACAAGATTCTTTTAATATGTACCTGTTTTAATGAAATACACGCAATCTTCAAAAGGAAAGGGCGTTCAATGGGTAATTTCTGTTCTTGAGATCTTGTAGATTGCAGCATGGCGTCTGCGAGTGGTTCTGAGTCTAGGTCTGTTTTCCCGTGACTGCGAAATCAGAATAACATCAAGAAATAATTCTCCCTCGAATCTTCGTAAGTGAATCAGCTTTGCAGTGCCTTACCTGAGATAAAAAGTGGGCCGAAAAGCAAACATTTCTAGCGCAATTTGGATCCTTTGTGGAACGCAGTGTATTGCAGAGCAAAAGGTGAGTAAACGTGGGAAAGTACGTTACCTTTGATTGCGTGACCAGCCAGTAAACGATAGTCTCCAGCGAAAAATAGGATTCGCAAAAATCTTGCTGATGTATATTTAACAGTTTGTTACTATAAATTTACACCTGGTTTGTCTAAAACTTTAAACAATGCATATCTGTCCAAGAGTATAAGAATGTTTCGAAAGATCCACCCCTAAATAACTGTGGGCTACTCCTTTTTCCCCATCACCGATGTGCACTTCCTTCCCACTGTCTTTTGCATGAGGCTTGTGTGCCGTTTTGACTGTTATCGACACTTAAAACTGGCCGTTTAAGGCGTGGTTTAAGAACTTGACTGACTTAAAAAACCGTCGCGAACATGCGCTATTATTGTTGGACTTTGGAAGCTTTAAGCCCAAAATGATGGTGCAATCTCGAGAAATTTGCCCGGGTCTAATTATAAGACACGGAACGGGTACTAAGAAAGGGACGGTCTCATTTAGCAACCCGTGGACAATCTGCGCATGCTTGCCTTCTGTCGCAGGGGCAACCGTTAAGGCCAGGTACGCCGCCCCCACCCGAGAGGATTGCATGGCATCCACCATTTCAGTCGGTTTTTCTACATCATGACCTTCAATTATCATGAATTATAATGCGGGCCTTGATCGTTGCCACCTTACCAGAATTCTAATCTTCGCACTGTTAGACCATGAGAATCTCTATTATAATTCCATAAATGCACCATTGACTTTTCCTTGCTCAGCTTACGGTAAACCGATACTCCGAAGCAAAAAATAGCTTTACAACGACTCTATCCAGGCCAGAACTCCTGATATCAACAAATATACCCCCCCCCCCCCCACCCCCGCCTAAAGAGAACAAACGTTCCCCGAACTATTCACTTGACCCACCCCATCCCTTCGTTAAGAAACACTACGCACTCAGTTCACTGGACAAAACGCGCTCGTGAATATACCAAACTATAGCCGTTCATCCTACAAGCAATCTTAGTTTCAGCAGGCGTGGCCACGTTTCCAGTTGCTGTAAGATTAATTCGGCACCTGCAACAGACACTGTAAATTAAATAGCAGCCACAACGCCCTTTTTTGAAACAGTCAGGACGAGAAAGTTTATAAAAGACTTAACAGGTGTGCGCGGTGGTTTCCTTTTCTTCGTTCCGTCCCATTGTAGCACTCAAATTCTGACCCTGATATTAATTCTAGTAGTAATCAATCGTTCCTGAGCCGATAGGCACAAGGATACTAGTTTCTTGCAAAATATGCCTTCGGCCGCTGATTAGGTTTGGTTCTGTGCTTTGAAATAACTTTAGGAACGAAACATGATACGTGAGGGGAGTGTCCGGCTAAGGGCAAGCAGGGCCGTAGCCAGGAAGAAACTACAACCGAGGCGAACACACGGTCCGTTGTGCGAAATCAGCCGTATGAAATCTTCTAATATTATCACTCTGATAAAAAAAATAAAAATCGACAGTATTTGGTAAAATTTTACCGAGGCGAGTGCCTCGGTTCGCCTCATACTGGCTACGGCGGTGGCAAGTGACTCTCGGTGGTGAAGACATATACTGAGCTTGTCAGTATTTCGTAGCCTGTACCACGTCGCGAAAATAGAACAAGCCAAAGAAATATAAGACGCCTTTCTTTCCCCAGCCCCCGCAGGTTTTTCGTATTACTTTTTACTGCACAACTGATTCTACCTTTTCGAGCCGGAGCGAACATGGACGCCCTTGGGGTTAAGTTTCCACTTCATTTTCGGCACCTGACTAAACGCAAGCGCTGACTTGTGCGCCTATGCTTCGTTTGCACTGAAGTAGCAGTATGTGACCACGACAGACTTGCTGCTATCCTTGGTTTGAAACCGCAATGGGCAAGAACAATTTCTTGAAAAGAGCAAACTATTTAATTTTCCTCCTTAGTAGACATGGAGAACAACTACTAGGACTTAAGCAATGCCATTGCTTAAGTCCTACTAGACTTGAAAAGAGAAAGCATGATGCTTTCTCTTTTTAATGATTTACGGCTAAACAGTACAATTTCATGTAGCTTTTACGCAAAATTAAATACTTAGTTGTTTGCAGAATTGCATTTAACAACAAATTACAGAAATTTAACTAAGTTTAGATCTCATAGATAAGAATTGAACGGAAAAAACTTTTGGGGTAAAAAAGTCAAAAAATAATGTTTGCTGGAAAATCACTTAATGGACATACAATAGCAGAGATATCATGCCTGTAATTTTCTGTTCAATGCACCCTATGACAAGTCTGACTAATCCACTGGTAACCCATGCCTTAAAACCGCCTTGAATCTTAAAATTTAATCCATTTGCCTTTCCAGCTGCCTTTCATGCGTAGTGGTTGGGGGTAAAATCAGAAGAACAGAACATTCAGTTACTGTACCATTTTTAAAAGTGGGACAGTATGTTTGCCAATCATCTTAGTTAACCCGCCTTTAAAATAGGACAAAAGGATACCTGGTCATACAGGAAAATGAATTTACTGTATCCCGAAAGCTTTGGTTTCCCGCGCACTTATTTTTCGCAGGAGACAATCGATAATTGCCTGATCACGCAATAGGAGGTTAGTAACTAATTTTAAAAAAGTCATTGATACCATCGCCGCTTAGCAAATACACTACGTGCTGCAAAGGATCCAAATTGCGCTTATAGAATGTTTTCGTATTCGGCCCACTTTTTATCTCAGGTAAGGCTCTGCAAAGCTGATTCATTTACGAAGGTTCGAGGGAGAATTATTTCATGATGTTATTCTGATTTCGCAGCCACGGGAAAACAGACCTAGACTCAGGTCCACTCGCAGACACCAAGGTACAATCTACAAGATCTCAAGAACAGAAATTACCCATTGAACGGCCTTTCCTTTTGAAGATTGCGTGTATTTCATCAAAACAGGTACATAGTAATAGAATCTTGTTAGTTTCTCCCTTTTAACGAGCTCAAATCGACGCATAAAACTAAGTTGACGTGCACGTGTCAGTTGACCCTGGGGTCAATTAGCGGTTGTTTGGGGCGAAATAACCTCAAAATAATCAGTCTATTTTACAAGCGTTCGCAAGAACACCAGACTAACTTTCAGATAATGTTGAAGTACCATATCTCATTAGGTAGTAAGCGGGATTTGGGGTGATTTGGAGAATTCCCCCATATAGAAAATTCGATTTTGGTTTTAGCGGTAAATTGTTGTATTTATAAGCATTGTGCAAATTACGTTTCAAAATTGTGCTCGTTCGTCGATATTTTATTCTTTAAATCTAAAAAAATGTACTGTTTAGAATTGTTAATATCTGTTTTTTGAGATTTAAGTGGAAGATTGCCAATATATTCGCTCGTTTATGAAAGTCAGCTCATTTCTGTCGCTAGGCTATATTGCCGTGTTCGGCGGCTAATTTTAGGCCCGCTGGCCGTTGAAATCGAAAATCTCAAAAAATTCCCAAATTCGGTCGCATTTTGAAATTTAAACCTCAGTAGTGTTATAAATTCATTAAAACCTTATTACAGACTTAAAATGAGGGTAGGTTAGGTTTTGAGCTGTGACCACGGTTTGCTCGATTTTTTTGTGCATTCGCTCTTAAACGCTTAAATGAGCCAATCCCCCTACATGTGTACCTAAATTTGCACTATATATTTCGAGACCTTTTCTTCATGTAAATCACCGTGTAAATTCAGTAAACATAAATTTCACCCTCAACCTCACGCAAGGAGTGTTTATCTACAGAATTTATCGCATTAATCACACAGAAACTTGAAATTTTAACGCACCAACATTAGTCACGTCCGTTTCTCATAAAATCACGGCAAAATGTGGCATTCTCTGTCCAAAGACACTGCTTTTAACGGAGAAACAACTCCACCCCATACATTTCTTTGTAGCGACTCGCAATGTTTGCCCCCTGGCGATCCCAGAATCCTGTGCGCAAAACATGGGTCTCCGATTGCTGGAAAATCATTCATTGCTGAATAACATGTGCCGTTACCAACAAAATACGGAAAAACGTTTTTTCCTTGGTTTGGAATTTTGACCACGAAAATTTTAGCTCTAGCCATTTCGTGATACCAGGCAAAAATTTGCATTTCCCTCCTAGCAGCAGGCCCTCTAATTAGTTAGAGTGCCCATTAAAATTTGGACGATATCTAATATTATATATCCGGAGGAACGAAACATGAGAACAGCCGCTTACAGATTGTCGATGTATGAGGCGGGCGTTCTGGGCTCCCTGTGACCCTTCTTGACAATAAGACCCTAAATGGCGAGGATATTTGCTGTTTTAGGTTTATTCTTCGCTAAAGTCATTACTTACTGCCTTTACCCTGTCAAAAACTGTTCCTGTTGAGATACACGTGGGGTATGAAGAAAATATTAACAAACACATTTTATCAGGGAGCACAAACCAAATATATTTTTTGGGGGGTGATGCATTTAGCCCAATTTTTTCAATTTT
The DNA here is from genome assembly GCA_964035525.1 of Porites cylindrica. Taxonomy (NCBI): domain Eukaryota; kingdom Metazoa; phylum Cnidaria; class Anthozoa; order Scleractinia; family Poritidae; genus Porites; species Porites cylindrica. The sequence goes on along the minus strand of OZ037776.1, from coordinate 19,077,190 downwards.
CAGTCCATGTCCATCCTTGCCATCAGTAGAAACAGATCGCGACAGGAAACTAGTTTCAGTGCCTAAATATAGTCTTACATAACAAAACTGGACAATTATTTTTGGAACTGAATTGATGTCAAATGAAGACAATATCAGCTTTTTAAAATGATGTATGTAGCAAATAGCTTGGCATAGCCCCTTTAGCTCTTTTTTGACGGCCAATTTTACTTCTTCTGTTGCTACGGCACTCGATCGTCTTCCCACTGTCTTTCTTTCGCAAGTAATTTTGGCTGGCTAACTTTTCAGGAAGGGGACATTTAATTACTCTGTAAAGAATAGAAGGTGAAGTAGAAAGTAGATTTTGTGTGTGTAACTCTGTCAAGATACATGAAAATAGGTCAAAATTTGCTAAATGACGTACCAGTGGAAAAATCCATTCTTGCTGATTTTGATCCTAATCACCTTGGTGAATGAATGGAAAGCGAAATGGGTACATGAAGGATATTCACGGTTAAAAAAAAACACCAAAACGACCAAAGCGGTCGTCAAAAAGTCAAGAAGACACAAAAGTGAGTGGGCACCAGTGTCGGCAGTCAGTAGACCTGCACGGTTCTAAACTTCTTATTTCACTGGTCCCCTTTAATCTGCACTTCCATTGTTTTCAGGGATAGGGGCATAGTTATGTGACAATCCCCATTGTTTTCCCATCGCCCCAGGCAGTACTCCCTCCATCTGTTTTACTTTTTCTATTGAGAGGACAATTGCAAGGATCCGTGAGAGTCAGTTCAATGAAGGTTTCAACTAATCAATGGCACCATTAGGGGTAGGTCGCCTTGGCGATCTTTGATCATCTTTGGGTGTTCGAAATCGTGTCTGGACTCAATAGTGTTGAACACACGAACAGTGAAGAGCCGCAGACAGAGGAGGAGGAAGAATTTCAGAACAGGGAGAAAAAAAGGGTGTAATGATTACTTTAATCTTGTCTTTACTTACGTTATTTTTAATATTCGAGACAACGCAATTCACCAAAATATAACTTTGCAAAACTATTGAGAAAATTAACTATTTCGGATTCTTATTGATTGAAAACTTATGGTCTGATGTACACTATTATTAATGGAAAATCCCCACTTTTAATGCCCTGATGAATGAACTATCGGTACTATAATGGTGCATGTGCCCACTCCAAGAAAGATGTATGACTGCGAAATCCATTTAGCTGAATAAAGTCAAGTCAAGTCATCTGACATGAATAATATTTACTTCATAAACACACCTATTGCTTTTCGCACCGTTAAAAATAAAGTCTGACTGTGCTGATTTTGACAACGGTCAGATAAATTTTATAATGTAATAAGAAGAGCTAACATACAAATTACAAAACATTTAACATAAGCTATTCTCTTGGTTATGCTATTCTTAAGCCTCAAATACTGCGTGATGCTGACAGTATTGAAACCCGTCCTCATGTACGATAGGAATATGCAGATGCATTATGCAAATTTGCCACATTGTGTCGCCAACCTTCACAGCTATTTGTTATCAGGGATATCAATTTTTCAGATCCGTTACTTAATTTTAGCTTCATTTAAAGGTGCTTTCATCCTTCTACTACGTTTCGAATATACCACGTACTATACCGAAACTACAAAGAGGAGTCAGGCGGCATCATTTCTCTACAACTTTTACTTACGCAAATTTGTGACATTTTGCCACTGGTGGTCACGAAACTTTTTATTTTGTAAAGGCGAATCCGGAGTACCCCACTTATGTCCGGGCTCGATCTTGTTAGCAAAATTTGCTAGCAAATTGTTTTCGCAATTTTAGCAAAAAAGAAAACTACTATCAGAAAAGTATAGAAGAAATAGCAAATTTCGCAATAATTGCAAAAGTTACAAGACTTTTTCTAGCAAATTTTTGCTAACAAGATCGATCCTGGACATATCTCGAGTACCCAAATTTTTTATTTCATATTCTCTTAATATAAGAGCTGAACTTTGTCCTAGTTTACATTTTGGCTAGGTATGACACATGCCAAGGTGAGTTTTTTACCTCTGAAGTTGCTCATTTTTTACCCACTTTAAAAAGTGCTTTTGATTGTTGAGGGACCAAACTCCCCAAGAAGTGGAAAACATACTTAGTTGGGCCAAGAACAACCTTATAACTATAAACCTTACTGAAACCAAGGAGATGGTTGTTAAGGGTGAAGTTGAAAGAACTCTCCTACTGTTACTTTTAATATTAAACAGGAAGTATTTCTTAAGCTTTTAGGCGTTTACTTTTTGGAACAAGCAAAACGAGGCTCTCCTCAGCAAAGCGGGGGAGCGTTACTAGTGTGCAAGAAGGATGGCTATTAGACTCTTTTTTTAATACATTTATTGATAATCAAATATTATATTTACAATACTACAGAAAAGCAGTTTAGCAATAAACATTAACTTACAATCAACAGAGCAAAGCTAAATTAATCGTTAATTATTCAGGGTTAAGATAAATTTAAAAACAATTACACACAGGGTTTACGAAATAATACTGAGTTAAAACTTTTAAAACACCTCGCGAATTATAATTAGAAGTATCGTGATAAGATATCATTTCAGTACCCGATTCATTTCTCCATAGATTCTCTGTTGCAGCGATCGAGTGCGTCTCTTGTAAAAAAACAAGGTCTTCTTTACGTTTACGACAGCAGAGCAAGATGGTTCTTCTTTTGCGGAAATTAATTAAGCCCTTTACATTAAGCGATGTTAGTTTTAAGCACTGCGCAACTATTGTCTCTGCATTCAAATTGGTGGGACTGCATAGCTAAAACAAAGGAGCCGAAGGTGTCAGGGAACAAACGAGGGCGTAAATGTAGACATAATTAAAAACTGAGTGTGCACAAATAAAGTTAATAAATGAACACAGTAAGAAAAATTTTGAATAGAAGGAACACCCGAAACCACTACAACACAACACTAAAAGATAAGAAAAAGAAAAAATACAGGGACACACATTAACCACCAAAACACTAGCCGAAACATACTCCCTTGAGATCCTCTCAAATGAAGTATTCTAAGAAGGTACTAACCCTTCTACAATTTTAAATATTGTGCTTCTCAGAATCACATTAGCTTCCCTGAATATGACTTAAAGAGGTTGTTGTTGTATTGCTCTAGTAGTACCGTATATTTATAGTTGAACAGATCTATATTCGTTAACTGATCTATTCAAAATCCTCTGGGATATTTGTTACATCATACTTTATTTCTCCTATGTACAGAGATCTGCCAACCACATTAGCCTCTGAACCTTGCTCTTTTGCCTTGAACATCGCCTTCATTAGCTTCCTTTGTTCATCTTGTATAGCTTTTGCATAACCAGCGGTTATGTAAGCGTCCTCGAACCTTGCTCTCTTTAACCCCCTGCTTCCTGGCAAAATCTTTGTCTCTGTCTTCTCGGCAAACGGAGCGAGCAATTATCGGTCTGTATTTGTTTCCTTTCCGCTTGTCAATTCGATGCACTGCGTGAAATCGAATTTGTGCAGTGTCCATTTGCAACAACTTCTTAATTTGCAAAATGCTGAGAATAACTTGTTTCGGCGGATTGGTATAACACCTTCCCCTGATCCTGGAATATTGTGAAATTTTAGATTCTCGCGTCGAGTGTAATCTTCCAGCTCTACATTTTTGTCTCTCTCCTCCGCTCCTCAGCTTTGGTTTTTGTAAGAAGCGCTCGCAGTTCTTGCATCTCGTCCTCCTGTACTGTTTTAGAGTCTTTCAGTGCTTTAGTTGCCTCTTTCATATCTTCCGTTCGATGGTTGAGGGGTACATGGGGGTTACGGTATTGCGGTATTGGGCTTTTTTTCATGCATTATTTCGGTAATTTTAATTTTAACATGCGGTATTGCGGTATCATCTAGCTCTTCGGTATGCGGTTTTCATCATTTTGGCTGACGGTATTCGGTAAAATAAGATTGTTCGCTGTATTTTTTTTTTTTTTTTTTTTTTTTATTACGGTACCGTTTATTTGCGCTTTCCTTTTGATACAATACGCAAAGCAAAACACAGTAGGACATAAAGGTCAATAAAAGTTAATATTTAGAAGTCTTGAGACATAACGGTAAATGATTACACCATTTATGGGTCATTTTGTGACAGTTAATGTTCGATCATATAATGTGATTGTTGTTGCATCCAATGATAATGAGTCGTCTCAAGTTACCTTACCAGGCTTTTCGATCTGTGTACCTGTGTCGGTAATTCGAGGTCTTTCACGTTTTCTCACAATGGCTGAGGTCGCTGAGGTAGAAGACGGCGCGGTCATCATTGACTGTGTGGCAATTTTTTATGAAGAGGGCGAAGGAGGCGAACATTATCGCAACAAGAATAAGTTTAGATGTCGGGAGTCGAGAATTGAAAAACGCCTTGTAAAGTTAAAGTAAAGATGCCCGTTTCAAACGTCGTGCTACTGCCTTGCCGAACTCAATTGATCGAATTAAATTCGACTTTAGCCCGGCAGTAGCGCGACGTTTGAAACCACGTCGTGCTACTGCCGTGTAGCACGGCAAGCCTTGCCATGCCGAACGGCAGTAACTCGACTTGGTTTCAAACGTCGTGCTACCGCCGTGCCGAACTCAATTCATGAATTATAAATACATTACAATATATTTAAAAGTTTGCTAAACCGTTTCTTTATTTTTGTGTTTTGTTTTTAGCAACAGCCGTTCCATTCGACTGTCATTGTGTGAATTAAACTCGACGTCTGAAACCAAGTCGTGCTAATGTCGTGCTGCAGTCGAGCTATAGTCGAGCCAGCATAGCACGGCAGTAGCACGACGTTTGAAACAGGCCTAAGTTTGCCTCTTACCGGCGCGGCATGTGAGACCGCGGTCGGGATAGTTGACCCCTGAGAGACTGACGTGCTAGACTAGACTCACTTATCAAAACTTGCACTAGACGTGCGTGAGGGTTTTGGTTGGTTTGTTTTTCGCGCTTTCAAGAGTTTTTTCTTTATTATTGGAGTTAATTAGCTGTTGGGTCGACCTACCAAAAGGTTGAACGACTGTAGGTTACTTTTCACTGAAAATTTGCCAAAAATTTGCGAACTACCACAGCTTAAAAAACATAGACATCTGGTGCATAAATGCCTGAGATAATTAAACGCGCCGGATGGAAGCAACCATAAGTATACGGAACCGATTATAAATGTGATTAAAATATGCGGTATCGGTATTTAGACGATTTGCGACGCCGTATTTCGGTATTTGCCATTTTTTCTTACGGTATTGGGAACCTCCCCTATGTCCCTCTCGTGGTTGCCCAAAATTCCTCGACACTTTTTTCCACTCTCAGTTAGCATTGTTCTTTAACGTGACAATTTCTTCCTTCATTTCTTGCCTCAGGCTACATAGTTCTTTGAGCAGCTTCGCAAAATTGGTTTCCATATTGAATGATTTTCCACTGATCTGCGACCCATGTTATGCGCACAGGATTCTGGGATCGCCGGGGGGGGAGGTAAACATTGCGAGTCGCTACAAAGAAATGTATGGCGTAATGTAGTTTCTCCGTCAAAAGCGGTGTCTTTGGACGTTGAATAACGCATTTTGGTCACGATTTTGTGAGAAGGGGAGGTGACTAATCTTGGTGCGTTCATCAAGTTTCTGTGTGATTAATGCGATACATTCTATCGATAAACATTCCTGGGGTTGAGTATGAAATTTATGTTTACTGAATTTACGCAGTGATCAAAACATAAAGAAAAGGTCTCCAAATATATAGCACAAATTTAGCTATGAAGGTGGAGGGATTGGCTCATTTAAGCTTTTTATTTTTAATTACGTGTGGTGATATTTACAAAGAGCGTAACTACGCTAGGTCGCAGTCAGTGCTGTGCGGCGCTCCGCGGGTTGAGCCCCCATGGTGTCAAGACAACAATTGAAGGTATGTACGTGGTCATATAAAGAATTAAAAAACCGTCTTTTACATTGGTATAAGCAAAGTAACTACGAAATATTCCATGGAAAGTACATGTTATTTATGCATGAGTAGATGAGGCCGAAATCTTACGAGAGGGTGCCGCAAAACGAGTAAGATTTCCGATAACAAAAGCAGTGACTGTAAATAAAATACCAAGTTGATGCGCCTCGATGCGCGACGTTCGGAGTTTCTATATCCTCCGACAAAGTGACTGGCAACGGCATCAGAACTAATTGGTCTTCTGGATCATGACAAAACAGTTTGCTTGCATTTTTGGCGAGAAGAAATCAATATAACAGAGTAGGGAAGATGTTTTTTGTTTTTAAAGTTGCACGTCAATACATACCTTCTATCGTTGTCACAAACCGGCACAGCATTATGATCGCCGCCGAGCCGAGCCGAGCGTAGTTACACTCATTGAAAATATCAGCACATGTAGCTACAACTGGAAAGGCTTAAATGTGTCATTCCCCGCTCATTTATACCTTAATTTATACCTAGTAAGTTCGTACTATATATTTAGAGACCATTCAGTAAATTTCACAGTCTACCTTCGGAAAAAGGAATGTTTATCGATAGAATTCATCGGATTGATCCCACAAAAACTTACAATTTCAACGCACCAATATTATTCACCTCCGCTTCTCATAAAATCATTGCAAAATGCGGGATTTTATGTCGAAAGACACTGCTTTCAATGGAGAAACAACTCCACGCCTTACATTTCTTTGTATCTACTTGCAATGATTGCCCTTTGGCGATCCCATATTCCTGTGCGCATAACTAAGTCTCCCATCACTGGAAAATCATTCGTTACATCCCTGAGCGAATTTGTTTCCTCTCCTTCTTCGTTCATCCACCTTTTTTTTAATTCCCTATGGAACGAAAAAGAACTAGAACTGGAAACTCTTTCCTTCCTTTTAGATCTCCTCGTAGTTTTGGAAACCGAGTTAAAAATAACGGACGTTTTCCCTTCTTGAGGTTGCTCTTCACACCGCGTGGCCTTCCGCCATGACGTTCAATCCGCCTCTTCCATAGTCTGATTATACCTCTTTTTACTTACAGCATTTCAGTATGGGGTGTTGCCAGTCATAACAAGTATGTTTCTAAAATTGAAGTTCTTTTAGGCTTTCTCAAGGAGGCCACGCCCATTTTAAGCCTTCTAGGCGGGCCTCAGATACATACAAATTCTACTTAGGGCCCTTTAGCAGATCTCCTCTCCCACCCAGTGAAAAAAGACTGCTTAGGAATCGTGGTCACTCCTATGTACTTCCTCAAATTAGGACTGGACGTTTTAAACGCTGTTTTATTAATAGGTGTCTTTTCAGATTTATCTAATTGTCAACTGTCTTTCGGAACGTTTGTTTTTAGAATTTATTACGTTCTTATTGTTATTATGATGATTATGATGATGATGTGATGATGATGATGATGGAAACCCAAATGGGTGCCCTGAAAATACGTGGCTTTGTGCAAATGCAATAACAGCAAGAGTTTTATTTATCATGTTCAGCAATAAATCACCACCAAATAACTTACAACATTTACCAATCACGAAACGAAAGCCTCAGTTGTATTATTAAAACATATTTACAAGGTAAATCCACAAACACCAATGTTATTTTTTTTCACCATAGTGTCCAAAGGAGTTCTTGAAATTAGCTGTGTGCGAGGTCCCATTGATTACTTGACGAAGACAACAGCCTATTTTTGAACGTTTTTATCGATTTAACTCTTTTAAATGGCGT
>OZ037776.1:19054503-19064503 GCA_964035525.1 Porites cylindrica | reverse complement strand
TTTGGAGAGATGAATATTTTCTATTTACGCGGGATGACGTAGTCAGCCAGCGTCTAAAATTCGGTAGCGCATTCCTTTCGTCGTCTTGGGAGTCAAAAATTGCCTTGTTTTTTTAACTTTCCCGTATCCCGTGCCCGTCCCGAGAAATTGTGTGGATTTTTATTGGCCCCAACGTCGAAGCACGTGCAAGTCAGGCTGGATTGCACAAGCCGATAAAACATACTGCGTCACCGTCAGCAAAGGAGGGAAAAGTAAGCTCACTGTGTAGAGGAGGACGGAGACTCAAGGCCGTGCTCTTAATACGGCGCAAGACTTGGCCTCGGGCGACTGAAAATATTGTCTAGGTGGCCCAGCCGGGCGACTTGCTGGTGTTGGTTTCTTGTTTCTGTTGAGTTACAGTAAAAAAGCTAAGAATGTCTAGAATTTATTACTTGCGAAATCGTAGCTCTCTCGGTGGCTTCGCGGCCTAAAAAGAACGCTCCTCTCGCTATAAAGAAACTCTTGAGGTCGACTCTGTAAGTAGCAATAAGTAGCATGTCTATCAAAAAGCTTTAGGAAATGTTGTTAAATCGGGCAGCGGGCACGCGTTGATGTTCAGAGGTCGTTTCACGTGAATTCACTTGTAACATAATCCTTGACTATGAACGTGACAAGCTGCACAGTTTTCGATAGTAACAGCTTTTCATAGTAACATTGAAATTTTTCTTCAAATTAGGATTGTTCATTAGTTAGTTTTTCAAAACAAGTTGTTACTTTTGCTCTGAAAGGCGTGAAGTACGGTCGGCGACGCAAAACAATAGTTTTGTATTTTGAAAAATCGCTGAATAAACAAGGGAGTCGGTCTTCTATGTTCTTTAAATATTTTTACCTTTTTTGACTGCTGTGTCTGCGAGGATAAAACATAACTAAGATTGTTATTCCAGTAAAATACGATGCATAAAAAAGAAAAGAGACGACTATTATAATTGTGATTGTTCTAGAATCGGGTATAAAGGGGGTATAAATCTATAAAATCCCGCATTGTCTTTCGTGTCGTGACAAGGCATTACGTATCACGTACTAAAAATAAATACGCAAAAGCTAACCGAATCTACATTTGTCCTGAACATTTCACCGGTAATATAGAAAGAAAATACTTCTGTTTTGCGCTTAAAAGACTTTACAACAAGATGATCTATTCAAAAGAGATAATAGTTTTGGGGCGGCCCCCGGTGGGGGGGGGGGGGACTTCCTTATAAAGAGGCTAATAGGGATGTGCCGCTGGATGAGGTCGCATTTTCACGACTAGATTGACTATTAATGGGGTTGCATTTTCAAAAGAGTTACTAGAATGGGGTCGCACATTTTCGGATTTTTGGGGTAAGAGAGCTGTTCATATTTACGGTTAGCAAACCTATCAGGATATTTGTACTGTAGCTGAAAAGTAAAGTGTTCTTCGTTCAATTTATTAAAAAAATAGGTCAATTCATTTCTTGATGACCTATTTAAAGGATTGATAAGGTAGATACATAAATAGAAAGTGACTAACTTGGGATCGCAAAAATTACATATTTGCCCAAGAGTGACTAATATGGGGTCTACAATATTGGCCACAGAAAAGACTATAATGGGGTAGGGGTTCTGAGAGGCCAGCGGCACATACCCAGCAAAAATTAACGCAAGTAACCCCCCGGGGGGGGGGGGGCGCCGCGGTTTCGTTGAAATCATAACAGTTTTCCTGGAAAGCTCCACGGGATCTCAGTCAATCTTAACAAGCGAATTTTCTTTTCAACCTAAACAGGAGCTCCTGACCTAAATCAAAATGATTAGTAAAAAGAATAGTTCCCTTATTTTTGACCCCAAATTTATTTTTCTATTTAAAAAACATGAAATGTTCGGCGGCGTTGTCCATGTTTCTCATATGGCGCGAAAACTTACTTTCATATGACAACATGCGGTTTTTTTTTTTTTTTTTTTTTTTCTCACGCTCAGGAGGTCAAAGGGATGTGATTTTTCATGAAAAAAATATTCACAAAATTCTGCTTGACTTGTTAAGAAAATAATTTGTATAATGTTTAATAATTAACTAACAGCTCATTGATTTATTAATTTGGGCGACCAACTTAGAGGCCCGGGTACCCCAGCTAAAAATGCTTGGGGAGCCCAAAGGGCTCTCTGAAATTTTCCCTAGAGCACTTCCTTGCTGCCCTGTAGTTATTGGAAGTATGATACATTACATGCTATTGTTAAATGTGGAAGTGCATTTTTTGAGGACATTAGTAAAGGAATGCAAATTTTAGTGAACTACCCCATACTCCTAACATATATGGTGGTAATATTGATGTAAGTTTTGTTTTGAGTAGCAAAGGAACCCTTGTGTGTAACTCATCTTCTAGTGTATTAGTCCTTAACAGAACATCTCCGTCTCTCCTGCACACATTTGTTGCATACACTACTCAACTTCCATTTCCATCCAACATACCCGTAATTCTTTCTTAAACCCACACATCCCGCGTAAGCGCCTTCGGGCGTCTTCTTGTTTAACCTGAAGTCGGCGTAACAATCAAGTTACATTCACTCGAGACAATGGTTGCCAAGCACGTGATGAGTTTCTGTTTACAAGGGAAGGGTTTTTTTTTCTATCGTTGGGCACTGGGCTGCAATGGGCTATTTCCAATCGGGAATTGATTAGAATAAACTTCCGCCTAACTTTCTAGGATCATCTTCGCTCGTAGAACAGTGTATGGCAGATAGGATCAGCGATTGATCTGAAAGTGAAGAAGTGGCTGACTAATTCTCACTTTGAATTACGAGAAGAATCTTAATGTTTTTTAAAAAATCTATCAAGTGGTTCAAATTATTCACTAATTTGTTAAAGTAGACCGAAATGTTTACAAAACCGCCAACAAGAGCGCCATGATACATACTAATGAAATCCTTCTTTGTAGCAATTTTGAAATATCACTCGTGATATATGCCAAATATCACTACAAATCATGCTATTACCTATACAATGTACAAATAACTCACACACATTTTTAAAAAGATTGAACCTACTATGAGGTGAAATTGCATGTCAAAAGCGCTTCGTTTTCTACAGATAGCGGCTAAACAACAACATTTTCCTTGTTTTACTGTATTTCTAGCGATAAAAACTTTATCCCAAACTATCCCGATAACGCTCTTACAGACTCTGTTTTAACTTCACAAACACCGAGGCGACTATTGGAGGAAAAAGCTCCCGAGAACGATTTCATATTGAGAAATAATGCTGCAAGTATAATAGGTAATGGCGTCATTTCGTTGCTATGACAACCCCGATGTCATTGCAACCCTGATCATGACAAATTTTCATCTTTATCTAATACAACTGTGGTGGCAATTTTTCCAAATGTTTGTTTATGGCAACGTATAGTTTATGCTCAAACTTGGCAGGTATATATTGACCCTGAAAAACTGTATTGCGGCACTTTCGTATGCCAGTACGGCCTATGTTGTTGCATCGTATGGCCCTTGTGTCTTCTCGACTGTTTTGTAAAAATTTGGGCAACTTGCAAGAATTTTTTGAGCAAATGGTTTACCGCGCCCCCTGGCCGAAAATTGCCAGTACGCCTATGGACACCGATGTGAGTTAAAAATTCGCTCCAGTTCTGTTTGTCTCACCCAAGACTAACTTTCCTTCATGGAAGATAACTATACCGCTTTATAACTCGTCCGAGGTTTTTTGTGCCATCTAAACAATATGGAAACACTATGCACAGTGACTCCTTGGATATTAAAAAGACTGAACGTGACGCACTATTATGCCTTTGTTTACTTCTGATCACATCTTCAAGCGAAGTCTCTCTTTTCAAGCGATTCATCTCAACGCACAATAATTGACCCTTATATTAGTTAAAATCCTATGGTTCATTTATATTAATGCTGTTTTTTGCCCTCACATTGACTGTGTTCGTTCGTATTCAAAACACGTTTACGAAAATAAAGGTCGTATAAGTCATGTGTGTTATGTTTCGAGATGAATGGATTATACGCTTTTTTAAGTTTCCATTTTGCGGTGACTTCAGTTTACATCTCCATAAAATGGTAAAAGAAATATCAAGAAACATCACGAGAGCTGAAAATTTTCAAAGGCATGCTTCTGAAACTCGCTAATGCTGACATTAATATAGCGTGCTTGCTGAATGGGCGTTAACACAGAATTGTGATCACAAGATCTTGTACAAATTTAATGACAAAAGCTTAGCAAGATACAGATACAAACAAAAACAAACCCCCTGAAGCCTTGACGTGGGCTACACTTGTATGCTCTACTCAGTCACCAAACCTTGCCAGTAATAGCTCCTATTTTCCTCAAGTCGCTCTCTGTGAAGCTCCCGGATGGGATGTCCCGGAGAAGCTTTAAACTTGTGTGCGAAATTCTCAGAGTTCCTATTTTTGTCCGTGTCTTCTTTATCCTCAGTATCCGAAATTTAGATCTCCAAAGTGGCGTGTGTTGCAGTAAATAGAAGGAAATATTTAAAGGAAAAGCCAGTCTTCTAACAAGGCAAAGTTGTCACGTCCCTCGCTTATGGACGTGCGTCACATCAGGATTCATCTGCCATTCATCGGCAACTGAGTTGTTCGCTTCACTGACTATGACGGCTTACAATCAAGTCTTCAGCCATAGTGTCGTCAACTGGTGAAATACTTTGCTCATAAATTGTGCTTCTTAATTGCTCATGTACTACATCGATCGATAGTTAACGAAGCAGCCACGGCGTTCCAAACCTGACGCTCACAGTCATCTTTTCAGTCTTTTAGTGTGAACCTACCCTGAACGGCGTGTCGGTTTGAATGCAACGCGAGCATTTCTCTGAGTTTCCCAGCGCCAACATCATCTAACTGACTAAAACTCGAACAATAAAAAAATGATAGAGTTACTCCCATGGTCGAATCGCTTCGAACAACGCAAATAGCCTTCTTCAGGTTCGCAACGCCTTGTGGGTTTTTCAGGGGGAGCGCAGGCAAGGTACAAAAAGTATCCGTGCAAGAGTTCATGCAAGAGAAAATCCTATGAAACCATTTGTGAGAACATCGTTTCTACGTGCCAGACTCTCGTGTTTTCCCTCCCCCGGATGACCACTTTTTGACACCGACGACCGAAAATCCATTTTATCACTGGGCTTGCCGGGCAGCCCAGTAACAAATAATAGCATGATTTGTACGTGATATTTGGCATAAATACCACTCGTGATATTTCAAAATTGTCTCAAATTTAAGTATAACAATTTTGAAATATCTCTCGTGGTATTTATGCCAAATATCACTGCAAATCATGCTACTACCTATACTTATTTGCCACACAATAATTACAAAAAATAAAGGAAAAGAGAGAAAAAAAGAAGTGGCGGGGAGACCTAACAGAAACTATAGGAGCTTATGAGAGGTTAGGCCTCCTCGAACTACGGGTTAGAGCTGTTTAACGTCAATTAAAGAAAAGATGGCGAAAAGTCGAAGATGGAAACATTTATGAATTGTTTTCATATTTACTGAATAATTTAATCTTCAGGGATTGAGAGTTGATGACCTCGTTGTTAAGTGAATTAAAAAACTTAGGCCCTTGATAAAAGGGCGAGAACTACTTAGTGTTTGTACGACAATACGGTACTTTAATTCAGTGATGTTATAAAGGGGGAAAATTGTTGCAAATATGAACGTATATCTAGCACTTAACATGTTCTAAAGCATATTTCTTGCGTTAAAAGTAAATTTGAATTCAATGACATAAATTAATTGCAATAAATTATTTATATTCATCGATTTTAAAGCCGATCTACGCCCCATTTACTCAGTAGTTTACAGACACGATTGCAGCAACCGAACTATGAAGGGCGCTTCTTGCTTGGTTATTCTGTTGATGTTTGCTCTTCTGGAAGCTTGGAGACTTAAATGTTTGGCAGTTGCTAATCAAGGTAAAACCTGTTTTCCATTTTTTTTTTCCGAGGGTGATAACAACTTTCCCGAGGACAATCGTCTGGATTGTTTATGATAAATGAAACTACAAGAAATGAAAAGCTTCAGTTCTCATGCTCCCTTTTCTTACAGTGAAATTTCTCTTATGTCACAGAAACAAATTGTAGTGCATGAATTTATCACGATAAATGTCTGAGGATTTCGTGTAACATCGCTCTACTCATGACTCTCAATATAAAAATCATTTATAAGTAACTCTCCAGATGGCACTGCGAAAGGCTAATGTTCTTGGACCAAAGTTTCTCAATGGAGTCCACATTTAGCCTTATTACAAGAGCTCATTTTGAATAAAACGGAGGTTGAAACAACACTGCTTATTAATCGTGGTCACTCCTAACAGTATGTACTTCCTCAAATTAGGACTAGTCTTTTTAAACGCTGTTTTACTAATAGGTGTCTTTTCAGTTTTATCTAATTGTCAACTGTCTTTCGGAACGTTTGTTTTTAGAATTTATTAAAGTTATTATTGTTATGATGATGATGATGATGATGATGATGATGATGCTGATTTTGGAAACCCAAATGGCTGCCCTGAAAATTAATACGTGGCTTTGAGTAAATACAACAACGACAAAAGTCTTATTTATCATGTTCAGCAATATATCATCATCAAATAATTTACAACATTTACCAATCACAAAAGGAAAGCCTCAGTTATATTACTAACAAATATTTGCAAGGTAATCCACAAACACCAATGTTATTTTTTTCGCAATTTTGTCCAAACGAGTACTTGAAATTAGCTTTGTGCGAGGTCCCATTGATTACTTGACGAAAACGACAGCCTATTTTTGAACTTTTTTATAGATTTAACTCTTTAGAGTGGTGTTATGAAGTTGACATTTGTAAGAGAAAGAATAACGTTATAGTTTGAATTTCAATATTAAAGTTCGGTAACTTCAAACCTCAGAAACACTTGTAGTGAAAAGGGGCGACATGTTATAAACGGTCAAGGAACGTGTTAATATGACCACTGCCTTACAAAGTATATTACACACAGTATTTTAACTATCATGAGGAGAAAAAAGCCTGACTCATTTTCAGGTGTCCGGAACATTCACTAAAAGCCATACACCAGGATAGATGTAACGTTCATTTTTTAAATTGACCATTCATTTTCTTTTGGAAAGGCATTTGACAGTCAAATCCGGCGCTATGGTACTTGTATATGACCACTACATTAGCGTCAGTAATGGGACGGAAATTCGAACAACCCTGTCTCAAAAAGTTCAATGCCCGGGGGTCGCCCGGAGGCGAAAATGTTGAAGTTTCGAATTGATCGGCAAGTTACTGTGTTCTTAAATTTACTGTTGAAGTTTGTTAAAAGATTCACGGTGGGGCAAGTTATTAAATTTATTGTTAGGGCTTATTAAATTTACCGCAGGGGATTTATTAGATTTAGCCTCAAAGGTTATTACTTTTAGGGTAATACGATTTACAGTGATACAATATCTTGAGAAGTATAATTGAACAGATGCAGCAAAATAGAACCCATTTGTAATTAATCAGAAGCAAGATTCAGAATCCTGATTGAATAAAGTTTAACTCAATGGTGTTATAAAGGAGAAAAGATTATTTCAAATATGAACGTATATCTAGCACTTTATATGTTCTAATTATATTTGTTGCGTTATGAGCAAATTTGAATTCAATAACATAAATTAATTGCACTAAATTATTTATATTCATCGATTTTAAAGCCGATCTACGCCCCATTTACTCAGTAGTTTACAGACTCAATTACAACAGGTGAACTATGAAGGGCGCATCGTGCTGGGTTTTTCTGTTGATGTTTGCTCTTCTGGAAGCTTGGAGACTTAAATGTTTGGCAGTTGCTAATCAAGGTAAAACCTCTTTTCCATTTTTCTTTTCCGAGGGTGATAACAATTTTCCCGAGGACAATCTTCTGGATTGTTTATGATAAATGAAACTACAAGAAATGAAAAGCTTCAGTTCTCATGCTCCCTTTTCTTACAGTGAAATTTCTCTTATGTGACAGAAACAAATTGTAGTGCATGAATTTATCACGATAAATGTCTGAGGATTTCGTCTAACATCGCTCTACTCACGACTCTCAATATAGAAATCATTCAGCAAGTAACTCTCCAGACTGCACTGCAAAAGGCTAATTTTCTTGGACCAAAGTTTCTCAATGGAGTCCACATTTTATGCAGGGCCTTATTACAAGAGCTCATTTTGAATAAAACAGGGTTATAAATATGGATATTGGAACTGCGAACGTTGCAAGTAGTAGACTTATCGTTATAGAAAAGGAATTGTGCGTTAAAAACAAATGACAGTTACATGTCAACGTTCCGAGTAACTTCCATCCATTAAACCCCTTTGGATTTCATAACAATCAAAAATTAAAAAGTGTACATCTCCAAGTAAAATAAAAAGGTACGTAGAGTGTTACAACTGCCAAAGAAAGAAGACTACAGCTAAGGTGGTTTTAACTCCGATAATCTATAATCCTACTCTCAAGCTATATATATAGTTAAGCAAAATCCAGGAGAATTCTCAATGTAGTCGGGATAGCGTTTTTTTGCTTGTAGCTTATTCCTCTCACAAGGCAATCGGCAATTTAAAAAGTTGCAACAGTCAACACATTGACATACAGTAGAACCTCGATAACTCGAACTCCCGTTAACTCATACCATTTCCCTTGGATTTCACCCCACCTGTGTAAACTCGAACTCGGATAACTCGAATTCCTCGCTAACTCGAACTAAATTTCCTTTCAAGTTACACGGGAATTTACCCCGATAACTCGAATTCTGGTTCTTGTAACTCCACTCGGATGCCATTTCATTAGCTCTTCTTGTTTTATAATTGGTAAAACCAGTAAAATTTACAGTACAGCAATTTAATTTTGATTGGTGCAACGAACAGATCACGTTTTATCATAAGATGCCCAATCATGTTACCATTTCTGGTGAAATACGAGTTAAATTTGCACTGTACTATACACTGGAGCGCTGGAAAATCAGTAACTATTAATTATTAAGATGGCAAATTTGACACTCAATCGGCCCCTGTAACTCGAACGCCCGCTTTCTCGAACTAATTTTCGTTTCCCTTCAGTGTTCGAGTTAACGGGGTTTTACTGTATTTGGTTGATAAAAAATTAATTTACTATTAATAATTCCGTTTTGGCAAAACCCTTGCTAAGACTTATTTGGTTATTTCTTAGCGGTACAACACCTTGAAAGCCAAAAGGCTTCGCGTTTTCGTCAAAAACTGAGGTTAAAGGAGAGCAAAGAGCACAAAATAAAAAATTGATGGGCCTATTTTTCTTACTTTCAATGGGCATGAAGCACCCGTCGGAAAATTCACAAAAAGATACCATTTTCAATTGTTGATCTGAGTTAGTTTACCAATGAATATAAAGTATCGAAGGTATCAAAAGTGTCAGAAGACAACAAATACTGCAAGCTCTCGTGCCGAGAAACATCCTGGCCCGGTTTGTTTCTTTTTGTATTCTAGTTTGCATACTACTGAGCGGAAAATTGAATTAGTTAACAATTTTGTATTTTTTTTTTTACGAAAAAAGAAGGGTAAATTATCTTCTTTGATGAGAAGAAAGTTTATTAGAAGATAAATAAAATAATCTTTCACATCTTTTTTAAATTAAAATTCAATAGTTTTTAAGTCAGATCTCACAATGTCAGTCCGACTCTTTCTAATTTTCCACAATCAGCTGCACAGTTATCTTTATGCAGTGTCGCTTATTTTCACCTGTATCTAATAAACCTGTGTGGGGGGAGTATTGACGCTTCTCGTTTTGTACCATTTACCTCTGCTTACGTTTAAATTTCAGAGGAGTCTGTTTGTCAAATTTGCTCCTGTACAGTTTCATGGAAAGGCCAAGTTGTGAAATGCACTGGCAAAAATTTAACTCAACTACCGTCTAGTTTCCCTGCATCAACGAAAATACTGTGAGTATAAAGTTCAGATCAAACGGTCTTAACACTAAAATTTCCTGACAGGCGATGTGGTAACTGTT
>OZ037776.1:19039503-19049503 GCA_964035525.1 Porites cylindrica | reverse complement strand
TAGCGAATTAAACACGTTAGAAAATTATAATGTCTAACATCACTGGAATGCTAATTTCAAAAACAAAAAAGGAGAAAAAGCGAGAGAGGCATGTTGTTATAAGCCATCATCTGATTAAAAACCGTTTGTCCATAACGCCCTGGTCGATCGTGCGAAACAACTGAAACGAGGTGCTTGCTTTGGTTTGCTTTCATTGTTCTGCTCCAGCTGTGCACTCGTATTGTTTGCATAGAAATGGCGGCAGGGCATTTTTCATTTCCAATAAATCGGAAAACACTAATTGAAACACTTCTAACGCCATGTTTTCTGCTTAAAATTTTTCATTAAAACTGCCTTACAGTTTTATTATACACAAATTGTGCGTTTTTAAGTCGTATAAATACCTTATGAAACAATTGTTACATTTGCTTCACTAGATTAAAACAGCACATAATTTGCGCGGAAAATTCAGAAAATTCATCCATTTTCCATGAGATGAATTCTTGGAATGGTTTTCATCTTCTGAGAAGATAAACATGTCACAGTCAGCGCCTAAAGAACTGAAGACTTTCCATTGCTCTTTGCTGAAAACAGTAGTTAAATGTACCAAACAAAAATACAAAAACAAAAACGATGGCCCCCTTTTTCGCTCGTATAATCTACGGTTTCGAGCCACACTATATCGCCTTGAGGTGCCAATGCATGAATTCTGATAAGAAAAAACGTTTCTCGTGCGAGCGAGACGTGAAAAAATGAGATAATATATACAACCTTTTGGCCTGTTCCAGGCATTCAGATAATAGTGAAAGAAGCGAAAAGAAATAATATTGAGGGAATTGCATTGCTCCCTACAATCATAGCGCCTGGAACAGCTAAACTATTTCGTGCCTCGCTATCAAAGTACCTCATCCTTTGCATGCAGAACAAGAAAGCAATAGACAATACATACACTGTAAATATCGGCGGTAATCACTAAAACGTCTATTTTCGTTTACCGATTCCCTTTACAGATATCTCCAGTATAACAACATTACTTTCATACAAGAAGGATGTTTCGAAAATCTTCTGACACTACGAACTCTGTAAGTTACTAATATACAGTTTATGTCAGATCCCAAGGGTTCGTCTCGGGAAAACAAAACTAACTGGTTTCCCGAGGGACCTGACATTAAGTGTTTTGTTATATTTCTAGACTTTCACTTCAACAGCAACAAAAGAATGACCGGAGCGAACCAAAACAGTCGACTCGGTACTTATAACAACACAAATTTAATTCGCAAAACCACTGAATGAATGATTTACAAACAAAAGTACTTTCCTTATATTATCTGCATCTTTTTCCTCCACTAGCTGCTGTTTTTCGTCTGGGAACTTCTGGGATAACTTTAAAAATCGTTGCTTTTTAGCTTGAGGTATTCGTGTTTGTGTTGTTGTGTTCATTCACGAAAAAGAAAACTGGCAGGACCTGGCGGTGTATTTCCCGCCTTCTGTCACGCCACTTTCCACCATGCTTTGATCACGTGCTGCAATGTATCCCGAGCGGGATACATTTGATTTTAGTCAAGGCCACGTGACCAAGAATCAACTAATGGCAGTCCCTGTTTAGTTAAGTGAAAGTCTAGGAATATAACAAACTGTTTTACTTTCCCTAAAACAAGCAAAATACTAATTATTATAATGTTAACAATCAAAAAAATTTAATCAGGCTTATAATATAAATTGTAACGAATATTATTTTTTGAAGATTAGCAAAAGTACTGTGAATAACACATAGCTTGAAGGAAAATTTCTCTTGGTACACATTAAATTAAATCGCAGCAAGTGTGCAGGTCTCTTGCTGGTTTCAGACCAACACCCGCCCCCCTTCACTTCTCTTCAATATTGCAGATTAATTTATTTTGGAAGATTCATAGAATAAACCGTTTAACAAGGAAAAAGTAGCCATGGAATCGAAGTTGACTGAGCTTACTTCCAGGCTTAATCAGACTACTTGCTTTTCTCAATTTTAAGCAAGATTAATTTTTCATGCGCCTTTTTGGCAAATGCTCTGGGTCGCTACTCTGGAGTTACGTTAATAGCTTTTCATTTACTTTTATTTAATTACCTAAATTCAGAAAGCTCCAAGAAAACCATTTGAAAAAAGTTTATTGGGGACTATTTCATGGACTGAATAACATGAAATACTTGTAAGTAGCAATAGGTTTGCAATAGAAAACATGTTATGTACTTAACAAACACGGTATCACAACAGTTAGTTTCCTTACATAAGTAAGTCATTCAGTGTATTAGAATGATTTTATTTGACCCGAATAGTTAACGGACTTAATGCCAAATAGTTGGAAGTTGAAAAAAAGGGGAAAAAAAAACAACGTAATAATGCGTAACGCTCCACTGTCAAATTCCAGAGTTAAGTAAAATCACTCTTAAAGGCACTTAATCAATCATTTGTGAGGTAAAGGGTTGCGACGTTTCGACCGCGTACTGCAGGTCTCAATCAGGTGATAGTGTCGATTACTGAGTAGGACTATCTGTACCACAGTGACTGTATCTCGAACAACGCTCACGGTTAGTGGGTTTCGATCCGACGCATTGATGTCATTATTAGAGGAGGAAACTGTTCATTCAGTGTCCACTGTGGTAGTGATGACCTGTTGTGTTGTCTGATCGTAGGCATCTATGCTTTAGGGAATTGAGATTCCATTGTCCCTAGGCCTCTTGATGTTGTTAGAGTGAAGTCTTATGTGAATATCCTCTTTAACTCTACGAGAGTATCATACGTTGTGGTTCTCGGTGAGTAAACCAAACCTCGTCCCAAAGCGAATAATGCCGGTCTCAGAACAGACTGAAGCTTAAGTACGTGAAAGCTGTATATCCCTATCGTGCTCCTTAATCCGTTCATGCGTGCGCCGTCCCTTTTCTCCAGTGTATATTTTTCCGCCTTCGCAAGGAATCTTCAGAATCTTAAACACTACTCCGTCCTGATGTGCTGGGCAACGACGAAGTGGTTTTCGGTTGTAGGTTCTTTATCGACTTTATCAGGTGCCTGATTTTAGATTTCGTAATGTTAGGTACAAACCGTACGGGTATCCGTTAGCGACAAGAACAGAGAATAAAATTAATGCTTCTTTTCCTCAGAGATAACTGATGGCTTAGTTATGATAGATTACGGTCAATCGTATGAGCACTTGACAACACATATGTGAGATTTTTATTTCAATCCTTTTTCTTTAGGGATCTTCATACTAACAGCATCCAAACTATAACACCTGGTGGATTTGAGAACCTGGAATATCTATCACAATTGTAAGCTATTCGTATAAGCCCGTTTTATATGTTAGCCTAAATTCTACACTTTCTTTTAGCAATGGCTTTAAAGGGACTGTTAAAGGGCGAACGTCTGTCATGACAATCATCTTAAGAATGCACGCCATTAGTGTGGCATGTAACGTATTACCAGACACCCAATCAATTACAAGTCATTATAATAACAACGTCGTGAGTTGTACCAGGAGGATGCTATTCACAATTGCGAATGTTTATCTTTTTAGGGATCTTCGGGGAAACAACATCGAAAGCATAACACCTGGTGGATTTAAAGGCCTGAAGCATTTGGAAAAATTGTTAGCTATCTCTTAAATCCCCCTAAACTTAATTCCATTTTTATTCGCGATTCATCTATCCCGCTAACAGTGATTCCTCAGTTTAAATTAGCCAAGAGGGGCGAGAGCACTTCGGGGAGGCGACATAACAATTTACGTTACTTTGTATTACGCCGAATAATTTGGCCCCATGGCCCCAGGCAAACCCCGAGCATATATGGCCATCATTTTTGCCAAGGGAATGGGAAATTTGACCATTGCCTGGGTGGGGTGGGGAAATTGAACCAGGGGAAAATGTTAAGTTTAAAGTCTTTGGATCCCGGTCTGACAACGTGGTTTGATAGATGGAAGCTAATTTTATTAATTCTTTTACTCACCTTACGACCTTCTTCTGAGACATTTCTTTAAAAAAAAATTAAAAGAAAAAGAACTTTTCACATAATTTAGCCATGGAAGAACAATTGAACAAAACATTCGATTGCAAATAAAACTTTCCATTTTTGAAGCATTTTTGCAGTTTTGTTTGTTTTTTAAACCACTCTTGGAGTGGATGTTAGCATTACACGAACATGGCCTAGGCACTGACAAATAACCAGGTACATCCTACGTTCCTTATAAAATTTATGATTTCAAACACCTTCTTCACTTTCGCGCTTTATGGTTTTCTCTTAAAATATTATTTTTAATTTAATTAGAATGCTAGACAACAACAAGATTTCAGAGCTCTTAAATGGAACATTTAGTGGTTTGGATCGTTTAAATTACCTGTAAGTATGAAAGAGCCTTCGAAAGTACTTATATAAATATCCTGGGGATTCCTTGACTCTTGAAGTTTTTGGTGAATCAGTTGTATTACAATGAAAACTTCCTATTACACTGCTCTAGGAACGTACGAAAATAGCCGTTTAACACAGATACTGAAATATTAAGTGGGCGTGGAAAATTTTTCAGTCTAGAATAGCGTATCAACGCAGCAACAGCTCCTCTATCAAATTATTATGATGATCAAAAATAGTAGTTTTATTAAATAAGTTGATGACCAAGGTAAATAAATTTAAAAGCTATCTTCTCGGGAGTCAGAGCGAATCGGGTTTTTGGGATCTTTGTTTGAACGAAAGCTAAGAGCATTGAGATCAATAAGTATAAAACGTTGTGTCCGATTATGACAAATGTAAGGCCCAATTCTCTATCAAAACTGATTGTTTTTTCAAGGTTTTTTTCCAACCGATTTGGATCTTAATATAACTTCGATGATCCCAACCCTTTCTTCCAGCCGCAGTTGGCATGTATATGATTTTTTTCATGATATTCTGTTTACATTATATGCAATAATCATCTTTTAATTTACTTTTAATCCATTGTCTTAGGTCTTTAATTAATAACAGAATTCAGCGCATTGCACCAGGAACATTTGAGGATTTAAAGGCCCTAAGATCTCTGTAAGTGTAAGATAATATATAGATTTAACCAGGGCTAAAAGTGAACCTCTCGATAATTTTTATAGTTTGCTCAAACAAAATATAAAATCGTATAATGCCAAGCGGCGAAGGCAACGAGAACGGTAAAAAGAAACAATAGGTCTAATTAGCAAAAAAGCAACTTTGCACGTACAGCACACTTTTTTTGTACATTTCTTTGCCGTTGTTTTGCACGACTGTTACGTGAAACTTCCAGAAACGTCCTAGTTGCACGTTTTGTGGAGGGAATGTCGGACGTGTTCTTGTTCACTCTTTTTTCACTGTCGCTCATTTTCACCCTGGTGACCGCTAGCATCCCGCCGCTACAAAATTTCATATTGTTCCTCCAACAGAAAATGTCTCCTTTTGGTTTTTCTCTCTCTCTCTAGCTCACTTTCTCGTTGAGCTTCGCTTGCCTGTCGCCCTAATTTCTCTTTGTCTCTGTCTTTCTCTTTCTCCATATTCCAAATTTGTGGACATGACAATTAATTTAAGCTTAATACTTAAAAAAAGAACACGGATACAGAAACATTTTCCGCTTTCCGTTCTCGTCTTTATTGACTCTTAAGTTGTGTTTGCTTCACAAGACGCGGGAGGCCATACGCCTTTCCGCCAAAATAACCTGACATTTGACATCGGCTTACATGTAGTGGGTGTACGTCATAACCAAATTTTCTCGGATAGATAGTTTACCAAATTTTCCTACCCATGGTGCTCCGCTGGCGCGCTTCGTGCACGAGAGCTCCAGTAAAAATGATCAAACTTATATAATACATTGCATTTACGAGATACCATGTGTCTGTTACTTACTATAGGCAAGGTTTACTGGGCTGTTCAGTTTGCAAGGTCTCGCCTACTCTGTTTCCTCTCTAAGCGTTCGATCAATATAAGATTCTTGGAAACTGCTCACCTACCTATGAGGTTTAAACTCACAATGGTTTTTTACATTTTTTATTTGTAAATTATTGTTGACCATATATTCTTGTCCCTTGAAGGTCGCTAAATAAAAATAACATCACAGAAATACGCAATCTTACGTTTAAAGGACTACGATATGTTAAAGAAATGTAAGTTGATAAGGATGTCTTACACACCTCCTTTATTTGTTCATTCTCTTGGAATTTCTCAAGTTTTAGCATGGCCTTAATCGTTGCTTTTGACTTTAAATGAAGACTGTGTGTCTGTTTTGTCACTCTTAAACTGTATCTTTTCACCAGATTTCTGGGGAACAACAACATTACGACTGTGGAACCAGGAGCCTTTCACAGTTTCAGTAAATCCAGGTTTTTTAATCACTTGTGAGTATTTACTTTTCTTTTGTATGTTATCGTTTTAACTTTTCATTCAACTAATTGATTAATATGGGCGATGAGCGTTGGTCATGTCTTTAGGAGTTTTCAGGGGATGCAAAGAAAAGAGAAGGAAGGGTTCCGTTACTATAGCAGCCCTTATGGTAGCACTGAGGGTACATGTTGTAAACTGCGTTTTATGCAGTTTGGTTTTCTAGACAGCTCCAAAAAACCTGGTATTGCAATAGTCTTTTTTTTTTTTATCCGTCTGTCCTACGCAACACTATGGGACCCTCTTTAGTCAGGCTGACAATGGGTGATACATATCATATCGGGTTTGGAAATCTTAACTACTTTGGTAAATCTTGACTTGTCCAGGATACCGCGCATGCTTTGCAAGTGGAAAGTGTTGAGTCGTGTCTCTTGTTTGGCATAGTCGACTCCCGATAACTCGAACCTTGTAGGGATATTGAAAAATGTTCGAGTTATCGAGAGTTTCAAGCAAAAAACCGAAAATGAGACAATAAGCAAATGGATAAGGAGAGAATGCAAGTATCATGCACACTTAATGTAGTTGTTCTCCCAGGGCAGCAAGAGATATAGACTAATATTTTGCAGAACGAATAAAGCAACAAAGCTTGTTTACTAAAAACGGATGGGTACTGAATTTGAGCTGGAGTGACAGAAAAGTAAAGACAAAGACTTAAAACTGTTATTTATAAATAAACTCCATGTTTCGGACTTCAGAGCACTGTTTTTTTGTACTTGTAACGCGCTTAAAACTTGGTTCGAGTTATCGAGAGTAAAATGATATAGAAATCATCTGAAGGGAAACAAAAATTACTTCGAGTTAGCGGAAGGTTCGAGTAATCGAGAGTGCGAGTTATCGAGGGTAAAATTACAGTAAATGTATGAAGAGATTCCAAGGGAAATCGGCTTTGGTTCGAGTTTGCGGGAGGTATCGAGTTAGGGAGTGTTTGAGTTATCGGGAGTCAAATGTATTTAATCTACGTCTCGCTGTCGAAGAACAGTTTGGTGATATCACAGACGTTATTTGATGACATTTTTGTTTTCACTATCAGCTTAGGGTTTGCCAAATATAGGAAAAATGGTCTATCGGTGACTGCAGTTCCTAATTCCTGAAGGTCGTAACTACGTACTGCTTTGTGAGGCAAAGGTGTAGATGGTCTTGCTTAGCTCTTTAATCCTAGTTTCGGGGTCTGGCTCATCATGGTCACCATATGGTCTGCAGACAGTCAATAGCGTATAGGATCGAGTGGGGTTATTTCTCTTCCTCCAGATTTTTGAAAGGCTTGCCAAAAATGAGTCTGATATCGCGGCTATCATCCATGTTTCCTAAAGTCCAGCTATGTCGGCGTTCAGTTTCTCGAGCTCCTAGTTTTTTTTTTACAGATTTTTTAGAGTTGTTGTTATCCTAAAGGGTATTAGGAATGCCGTCGAGTTTTTGTTTTCTTCCAGTCTTCACTTTTTCTGAGTTCTTTTCTTACTTTGTGCGATGGTTACAGTGAGCTGCTCCTCATACACCTGAGGAAAATAAAGAAACTGACTGTGGTGGGAGAGCTCCTTACTGGCTGGGGGCTTCCAAGCCTAAGCAGATGATGGCTCTTCAGAGAGATCTGAGAATCTTTCGAATGCAACACATGGCGTCGAACTTTTCATTAATCGAGTGGTTGCTCGTAACCGGTTACTGCTACTCCCCATGTCTTTTCAACGCCGCCGTCGGCGAGTTGGGAACTATGCTTTCCAGCTCAGTGATAACAAGGGCTTAGCAGTGTTGCATGAAGGAAAGGCCATTGCCATGTAGCATGTACCCTCTCTCTACGTCCTCAATGTACTGTATCACAAGACAGCCAGACTGAAACTAACCTCGTGGTTTAATATATCCCAAGATGTTTGAGGTATTTTCATGATAGGATACGTGACATCTCCCCTTTTTAAAACAACAAAGAAGCTGCTGTGGCAAACTGTAAACAACTGCATCCAAAATTTAAAAAAGCTTAATCATAGAAAGCAAATGAACCCATTGTCAACATCCTTAACTTGACAGTTCATAAAAGTTCACAGTTCAGGCATAGTCTTAGTCCCGACCTCAGCGATCACGATCATTTGCTACTCCTGGTTAGTACTAGTGGCTTTCTAAAGTCATGCTGAGGTCTGTGTTGCATCAGTCTATTTGTTCTTTCCTTGTGAAGCTCTCTTGCGGAGGAGACGACGATTCCTCTGGTAGAATTTACCATCTACCATTTTCCAAAGATCTTAGTGTGTGATGCTTGCTTACAAGAGTAGCTTGGGTCCATTCATTCTCGTGATACATGAATTAAGGAGGTGACTCCTTGTTGCTTCGTTGGTCATAAGAAAATCTCTCTGTCCTGCTGAAAGCGCTGCTGAATTTCTTGTGATCCTTGGGTTTTAAGGAAATTGACCTTTGTTAGTAGAGACGTTTTTAACTTTAGACCCATGAGCATCTCAGCAGGGGGAAAGGCTTATACCATCCAAAAGAGTGTTTCTATTGTTCAGCAGTGCCTTGAAAGGATCTTGTGCTGTCTTGAGAGGATTCTTGATGTTTTTAACTGCTCTTTCAACTTCCCCGTTCGCTTCAATTTATCTTAAAGGTCAAATGAACCAAAAAATTGAAATATTTTCTTTTGTCGCTTTACCTTCACCAAACACTAAAAAGAACCATCCTAAGTGAGATTTGGGTAAAGATTCTTCTTCCCAAGCCTTTATAGAAAGATAAAAGATCAAAATCCGAACATTTCCGAAGACTTCACGAAAACGGTTCTGAAATGGCTGCGTGATAGACTGGAGACTACGTGACGTCAATGTTGGTCTTTCAGGGCGGAAAAACGTTCTGCGCAAGCTTCTGCGCATTCGTTACTTGAAAATTACTTTGGATTCAGAACAACCAATGTCAGAGTAAAAACAGATCATTCCGTCAGTCTGAGGAGGAATAAAACGTTTTGAACATTTCCAAAGAGGTTTGTATTTTTCTGATAATTGTGCATTCGATTTGTGTATTGATTTTGTGTCCAGTGCTTCACCTTCTTTCGCCGGGCTGAATTAAACTGACCCGCTTGTATTCTGTTATTAGTAGTTACGGTTATTTTTTTTACATGCCCAGATTCATTTAACTTTCCAGAACCAGCTTTATCCTTGTCTTATGTCAAAGAACCGTAATGCTAATGCTTGCGAGTGAACAAACTTGAGCGCTTAAAACTTCCTCGGAACTATAGAAGGCTAGCAAGCTTATTCGAGAAGAACAGACTACTTCCATCACTTTTCTGTTGCTCAAGTAATAATAGTCGGAATATTTTTTTTCTTTTTTCATTTTTAATTACGTAGTTTTGTTTTCTTTCTTTACGCAAATTTTCCTTTTCACTCGCTGTGAAGTAGCTGAGAACGACAACTGCCGGCAGTGGCTTCAAAACAATTAACTCTTTGCCCGTAAACAATTGCTGGAGCTGGACTGAATTGACTGAAGCGAGCAAAACAAACCCTTATGTGCAGTTTTGTTTACTTTCTAATGATTCAGTTTGCCGAGTTTAATTTGCTTGAATGAAGACCCTCGCATGGACCAGTTTTTAAAAATAGCTAAATGGTGAATCATGGCTTGGGTGCGAAGCTTGCAACTGATCTTTTGCTTTTAACATCTTTA
>OZ037776.1:18999503-19034503 GCA_964035525.1 Porites cylindrica | reverse complement strand
AGGTTGGGGGTCAATATGGGTAATTGAATGTCCTCTTCAACGTAGCTCAGCGGGCGGTTATTCATGGTAACTTCAACGTCCAGAAGAACATCCTGTAGCTCGCTCCAGGTAAGCATACCGTTTCCCACTGTCTTGTTAAAGGCTCTTTTGACAAGACCAACCATCCTCTCAAATTGACCTCCCCACCAGGGTGCTCTGGACAGGTTGAACTGCCACTTGACGTCGACTTTGGCTAGGAAGTTATGCAGGCGCTCATCTTTCATCACGTTTCTCAGCCACTTCGCTGCTGCCACGAACGATTTACCGTTATCGGAATAGATTTTCTCTGGACGGCCCTTTCTGGCGATCAGGCGCTTAAGGGTGCTGATGAACTCGTTAGTCTCCAAGGTTTTGGTAAGCTCTAGGTAAAGTGCTCGTGTCAGGCTACAGGCGTACAGGACAATATAGGCTTTTCCTTCTCTGTTTTTGCTTGTGCGGTACTTGATGGGACCGGCGTAGTCAACACCAACTACTTGAAATGGTGAATTTCCTTCAGTGCGGTCACGAGATAAATTTCCTTGAGGTGGATTGGCGAACGCAGCGATCTGAAACCGTTTGCATCCGTAACATTGCTTGATTACTCGTTTAATAAACTTGCGCAACCTTGGTATCCAATGGGACTCTCGCACTTTGGCCATGGTTAGTCCTACTCCCCCATGAAGAGTAATCTCATGAGCGTGTTGTACGAACTTCAGGGTGTAGAGAGCACTATCAGGGAGATAGACGGGATAGTTTCCCTGGATTCTTCCACGGCACTCGAGAACCTCCTTTCGGTTTGGCTGCAGGTTAAGTCTTAACTGGTCTTCCTGGAATTGATCAGATCCCTTCCACTGTTTTTGAGTCTTCTTCTCCCAGAACAACCTCTGCTTGTTAATTTCCTCGGTGGTCAATGGACCTTTGATTCTCTGATTTCTTGGGGATTTGCTGTTGCGCAGGAATCGTGCGACCCACGCCCCCACTCTCAATGTGCGCCAAAGGGATGATCTTAGTAACAGTTCGTCCATAACATCGTTGCTTTCTACTGCTAAGGCAAAAATCTGCTTGGAGGCTTTCGCTTCTGCGTTAGATTCTGGGCTTGCAACCGTTATGATGTCCGGCGGCCAGCTGTCTTGTTCCTTCAACCATGTTGGACCATTCCACCACAACGAGTTATCTTCCTTTACTAGTCCTCCTCTACTTGCTAAGTCTGAAGGGTTTTCTTGGCTCGGTACATGCCTCCATGTGATTTCAGTTTTCTCTCTGATCTTGCGGACGCGGTTGCTGACAAACTGCTTATATTCTCCGGAGCCCCTTATCCAGTGTAGGGCGACACTACTGTCTGGCCATGCGTACAAGGACGCCATATGACCAGCCACTAACTCAAGTCTGGGGATAGTGAGACCTTCTTTGGCGAGGCGTGCCTTCGCTGCAACGAGTCCCTGCGTCACCACTGAATGTTGCTGGACCACTGCATAAACAGCTGCTGCTAATCCCTGTCCACTTGCATCGCCAAAGGCATGAAGAGTGATTTCACGGATTTCTTCTCCAGCTACAGCTAAGGACCTGGGCACTTCAACTTGATCAGGCAGGTTATTTTCCCACTTGCTCCACTTCTTTGCGATTTGTAATGGAATCTCTGCGTCCCACGCGGTCTTTTCCTTGCATATATCGCGATAAACAATCTTTCCTTGTAGGGTTACAGGCGCAGCAAGACCGATGGGGTCGTAGATCTTCGCAATTTTGCAAAGCACACCTCTTTTGGTAGGGTCAGCAATCTCTGTAGGGAAGGTTACAGCTATTTTGTCATCTTCTTTATTCCATCGCAATCCCAGAAGGCCACACGCGCCTGGTTTCTCTCCTAGCTGTTCTTTAGCGTAAGTAAGCCCAACTTCACTGTCAGTTGCTTCGGTTAATTCTAGCTCTCTAACGTTTGAGTTCCATTTGTGTAAAGTGAAGGTGGCCTTTGCAAAT
Organism: Porites cylindrica; assembly: GCA_964035525.1. Taxonomy (NCBI): domain Eukaryota; kingdom Metazoa; phylum Cnidaria; class Anthozoa; order Scleractinia; family Poritidae; genus Porites; species Porites cylindrica. The sequence continues at coordinate 19,032,514 of OZ037776.1, read as the reverse complement.
ATTTCTGTTGCAGTCTTCTTGACTTGTTGCGCCTTTTCAACTGTAGGACCGCCTGTCACTAGGTCATCCACGTACAATCCCCTCTCAATCTCTGGTACTGTCTCAGGATAATCCGGCTTACAAATTTCGAGGTGATGCTGAATGACGCCCCCAAGTAGAAAGGGTGATGGGCCCAGACCAAACAAGGCACGCGTAAAACGCAGCGTACGTACTTTCTCGGGATTCTCTCTGTCAATCCATTGAAATCTCAAGGCGTCTCTGTCTTCTTCACGGATGCGCACTTGAAGGAACGCCTTTCTAATGTCTCCTGCTATTGCTACTGCATGAAATCTTCCGCGGACCAGCACTCTCCAAATCTGGTTTTGTAAGGGCGGTCCTGTCTCTAGACACTCGTTAAGGGAAGGAGCTGTATCCTTGGCTCTAGCAGAGGCATCGTAAACAATACGCATCTTCGTGGATGCTGCATTCTCTCTAATTACAGCCTTATGGGGAATGTAAAATTCTTTTCCTTTAGCGGGCATTTCTGCTTCCTCTACAACCCCCTCTTCAAGCTGCTCACGGATTATGGCATCATACTCTTCTAACTTGCCGTTTCGTTTAAGTCGATGTAAAAGGGTTGCAAGGCGTTTGAGGCTACCCAACTTATTGTCTGGCAAGGGGGGATGGTTTCCTTTCCATGGGAGAGCTGTTTCGTACCACCCCTCTGGACTGCGTTTTAGTTGTTTAAGGAACTCCTGGTGCACGACTCTCTGGTCACCAATGGGCGTGTCTTCCAACCCAAGGACATCCAAGCGGCACAATTCTTCATAGTCGGCGGCTGATGTCTGTGTGAGGAACATGTTTTCAATATCCACCTCAGCACCAGAAGACATTATTGTCCAGCCGAACCTGGTTTGTTCAGCAATGGGCTCTCCAATTTCTCCTACACGTTGATAACCAGCCATCTTGATTTTTGTGTACTCATTAGCGCCAAGTATAACATGGATGGGGAGAATTTTCTTAGTGTCAGTTTCTTCCATTTGCGCTCCCTTAAGATGTGAATAACGTTTCAGCATTTCTGGATAGTTAGGGTTCTCTAGCGATAAAAGTTCTCGTTGTTCAATCTTCGTAGCGCAGACTGGCAGCGTAAACCTTCCTTGAGTGTCACTGATGTTAACATCATAAGTCTCAATGCGCTTGGTAACCAGGCCCATGATCGTCTTGATACCGCGCGTAAGGGTCCGAGCTGGTTTAGCTTTCAAAAGATCCACCAACAAGGCTGAAATGTAGGTTCCAGTAGCGCCAGTATCGAGCAATGCGCGGCATTTGACTCCGTTGACTTTAACAACGACGACTGGATGGCAAACTTTCTCCCCCACGTGTGCGGCTGTCATTGCTGTCCCCTCACTTGATAGTTGGCTATTTCGGTCGCAGATTGAGGTGTGGTGCCTCTGCTTGCAATTCGCGCAGTTTCCTCTGCTCCGACAATTGGTTGCTCTATGCGGCCCAGTACAATTGAAGCACAGCCTTTTCTCCTGCAGATATTTCCTACGATCTTCAACGCTAGTAATGGCGGTACAATCTTTAGCTTTGTGAGATACTCCACGGCAGTAAACACAACCACGTGTCGCATTTCCGTTGCGTTCCTCCACATGAAAACTTCTTAGGGTATCGCGTGACTTCACATTTTCTCGGGGATGGATTTCCTTCCATTCACGAAGCGCGTTAAGCAATTGCGTGAAATTCCACGACTGCCATTCTGGGTGACCCTGTACTAATTCAGCTTTAATTCCGGGCAATTTATTCAAAATACCACGCACCAATGCCACGCATTCGGAGGTTTTTCCTAATGTTTCGAGCGACTGAACATTGTAGAGCAAAGCTTCATAGAAGTCGTGTACTTTGGCCGGTTGAGTTCCGGAAATGAATGGAAGCGCAAGAATGTTTTCAATATATGCGTTCACGATCTCGCTCATCTTCCCATAATTACTCTTCAAAATACTTTTTGCGCGCTTATATCCTTCTGTAGTGAAGGGAAGGCCATCTATTCCTTTACGAACGCGTGGCTCTACTAGCTCCTTGAGATAGGCAAATTTCGTGACTGCCGGTAAATCGGTGCTATCAATTTCTGCTTCGAATTTCTTCCAAAACGACAACCAATTTTCAAGAGCCCCATTGTATTTGGTAATCACGAGCTTTGGTAATTTCACGCTATGTTTATGCGGCAAATCTGTCGTTGAGTTTTGGGCTTTGGAGAATTCTGCCTTTTGTTCCAGCTGATGCCGCTCCTCACGTTCTCGAGCTAAATGATATTCCTTGGTTTCCCGTTTTTCGTTTTCAGAACGAGTGATTATTTCTTTGAGACGAGCCTCTAAGAATTTAATGTCATTGTCCACAATGTCAATCTTACCTTCGGTTTCCTCTCCCCACTCTTTTACTTCGTCCACAGTTTCTCCCTTTTCCAGTTTTTCTTGCTCTATATCCCTCTTTAACTCCTCAACACCAGCTACTATAGTCTGCAACGCTTCTTTGTGTCGACGAATCTTTTCCAAGTTATCGCTAACAGCAACATCCTTAGTTTTTCCTCTGGTTAATTCAAGCAACTGTAGCTTTGCGCTAAGCTTGGCTCCCATCTTCTATATTCCATTTTTCTCAGCGTCCCGTCGGAGGTGCCACTTTGTCGTGAATGCCGAAGGGCCGTTCTTCACGATATCACAGTTTTAAAGTAAAATAGGGTTTATTTGACAGCTTCGATCCTCACAGTACAACGGCTCGCTCACACACACACAAAATCGTGACTTTCTTGAATCTATAAGCTTTACATTTTAATGCGATCTGTCATCAAGTTCTCTGTCGCTCTGACAGACGAGTGAAACTACTAATAACAAAATCAAAGGAATAATAAAATCACGCCATCTCACAATCACGCTACACTCTTGCTTCATAACACTACGATGAAGCCGACGAAGAAGAGCTACGATGAATCTTGCATTAGCCCAAATAAAATCATGAAAACTCCAGCGCTGAGAAAAAGCAAATATTATATTAATACTGACAGTTTCCGACATCACAACAACTGTGGCTCCACTCACCCATCGATGGTAGCGTCGAAAGAAAACAAATTGCCTCCTTCATTTTCGGGTTTTAAATCTCAAAAATTTGTCCATGAATCCAGCTATGATGGGGTCTCAGGAACAGACAATGATAAACAGTCGTTAGCTGCTCGAAGCGTTCTCCTGATTTAAAAACGGCAGTATACTTCTTGAAAACGCTTCTTGTAAACGCCGAGCTCTCATAATCGAGGATGAATTTAAAAACACTTACTTTTGCTGATTGTTGTAAACCAAGTTATCTTTAACAGGCTGGTGATCATATTAAAAAATCCTTGCACATTTCCAAGTTCTTAGCTGAATGATTTTGAAAGCGTTGGTCTTGAAAAAGTTTGAATTTGACAAAGGTAGTAGTCTGTCTCAGCCAATCAGTAGAATGAACTAAAAACGCGCGCGCTGTCAAAATTTGCTGTCGTAGTTATGTTTTTCGTGTATATTATTAATAAGTAATCACATGATTTTTCTCGTGCAATTTGGATTAAATAAGCACTTGTAAATTTTTCAAAGACCACAAAGTGCACTCGCCCTACGGGCTCGTGCACTTTTGTTAGTCTTTGAAAAATTTACTCGTGCTTATTTATTCCAAATTGCACTCGAAATCATGTGATTACCTATACTAACGAGACATGTAGAAAAGCAATTACATTCATGCAACACGTTTGCGGAATCTGTGAATGGCCTGTCACTCTTTAATTACCATGACTTTAGCACCAATATCTAGTTGGACCTTTACAACTTTGCCTTCAATCTTAGGGTCTTCACACCATTCACTCGTGCCTATATCATTAACTGGGGTGGTTCATCCGACAAAAAAATTCATCATCACTACATTCATCTAGACAGTTCACTTATTCTTATCTGGGTTTTTTGACAGGCAAACGATGGCAAAATGATTGAACTTTCCTTGAGCTGGGAATTTGCCTTTGTCATGTTGATAGCCACATCTGCCACAATCTTTTCCAGAGCGTGTTTTTTGTTCCTTGCCTTTACACTATTTATGCTTAGATTTTCTGTTGCCATGGTTTGCAACTGTGCCTGCGATATTTCTTCAGTTTGGGCAATAGAAATGGCTTTTTATAGGTTCAGGTCTGAGCTTTCGTTAATGAGTTTTTTCTTTGAAGAATGGCAGCTAATCACAACTCGGTCTTGAGCCATTTCATCGGGGTCAGCATAACCATAAGCTGTTCAAAGGAATCACCGAATTGTTGCACTCTCAAATGAAATTTACACGTGGCAAACACATTGTTCGATCTGCGCTTCACTTAGGTTTCAAATCTTGTGTATTGGGAATGTGTTCCACACGGTTTGCAGATCGTTGCTCGTCCAGTCCATCTTTGGAACAAAATTTCATTTAATGTCGTCTCCTCAGGTCTGACGGAGGTTTTTGCATATCACTGTTGTAGCTCAGCTCCGTGTTTCCTTTGTCGTTTGGAGAAATTCTTTATATTTCAGAACACCATGTTATGTACTGTATCACACTACAGCCAAATTGAATTCTATCCCAACATGCTTAGGGTACTTTCATGATATTCATGAGAGCAAATATGACAAGGTACAAACGCCTTTGTAACAGTTACCACTAGTAGGGTGTAACTTATCAAGGCAATGATGTAAAGGTAAAAACTCTCAAAAAAGGTTTCTTGCAACTTTTACTTCAACTACAACTACTACTACTAATACTACTGGTATATATTAGCTACCACTACTACTTTGGTAATATATAGATTTAGCCAGGGCTAATAGCTAAGCTCTCATTAATAAATTTATAAATTTACTTTGCAAAATCTTGCCAACAACCTATGTGAGTGTAAACCAACCTTTTATACTTTTAATACATCACATCTGGGGTGAAACAGTACTATGAGGCGCTGTTTTTATCATACAGACCTCAGAAAAAAGGCAGTATTTCTCAATTTTTCAAGACAAATTGCTCTCATTCAATATTCAGAACCATGTGATCATTTGACAGCTGTCAATTGATCACAACATTGATGTGCAATCAGTTTTCTCGTGGGCTCCCTGGGCTCCCAAAATAGCTAGAAAGTGTGAGAGTAAACATTGCATGCCTGCAGTACGGACTGATGGCAGGCGGTCGGTGTACGGTCACGTGATTACCAAATTTTCTAGGATGGTGTAGATTTACTCACCCATGGTGCTCCGCTGGCGCGCACGAGGGTTCCGCTACAAAGAAATCCTCGGGCCGTCGACTTCACTGAGTCCACAAATAGACCATAACTATTCAGGTATGCATCCGTTTTGCCAAGTCCTGTTCTTCAGCATGAAGTCACGAGACACGTACCTCTGGAAGTAAAACGTGAACTCTCTAACCAGATATGTCCAGGTTTAGTGCAGTAGTCCCAGTCAGAATCCATGAACATTATGGTTCAATATTTATTTATCTTTTGTTAAAAAGGATAAAAATGGAAAATTGATTATAAAAGTTCAAATCACAATAAAATAGAATTTAAAAATGCACCACTCTATGCCAATACGTGACGATCACATTTATTGTTTATTTTTTTATACTTTCCTTTCTTTTTCAATTAAATGTAGGTCGATTGCTAACAACAAGTTGGAGATTATTAAAAATAAGACTTTTTCTGGCCTTAACTACCTATACAAACTGTAAGTGGTGTTTATATATATTTTTTATTGCCTTGATCTATAGTGTGAAACGTTTGGCCACTCCTTAAGTAGCAGAAGCTAGTACTCGCTGTTGTGCTCAGGCTAGCGTTCAGCGCTCTGTGCAATGGTATCCTTAACTGAGATCCTTTTTATTCAAAGCTGTAAAGGCAAGTTTATTGGAAATAGATTTTACTTTCCTTTGTTTCAAAATCATTTTCATACGCTACCATACAAACAACGAAAGGCGGTAGATTTCAATCGAGGAAAAAAATAAACAACAAATCAGTAAAATAACCATGCTTACTCAAAAATATAAGCAAACAATACAAGTGAATAAATTGTCCAAAACAGACATGACCCAAACCTTAAAGATATAGCATGTAAAGTTGACTACCCAGCATATTATCTTCACAGTTACATGGATAACAACGACATTCACCGCATCGAGGCTACCGGATTCTACCGAATGGGAAAACTCAGATACTTGTAAGCTATGTTTAAACAAATCGACCACAGTTTACCTGATCAGTATATGCAGGCCCTCAATACTTCTGATTAGCTAGCTTGGAGAACAGCAACCTTCCCTATTCAAAAGAGGAACCAGATGCCTCATTGTTGTTTTTTTTGTTGTTGTTGTTTTTGTACCCTTGTTCTTTTCCTTGTCACTAGCGTGACGTTGTTCCCCTTTGTTGTCGTATTCATTATGAAGGCATTGTGGCAGAGTGGTCAGTGCGTCGGACTAGCAATCCGGCTGTCCCGTGTTCGAGTCCCACTCTAGTCGCTTGCTGGATTTGTTCTAGGTCGTTCCGAGTACACATCCTTGGCCATGTTCGTAAATAACTAACTACTTGCCTCCTACTAGTTGGTCTTTCAGTACCGTTGGGTTCTATTTGAATTATTCGTTCATAATTATTTATAATAGAAAAATACGCTGAATGTACTTCCCACTATACCAAGCGAAATGAAACAGTCATGGAGATAACAAACTCAAGGTTTAAACAGCAGTTTGACGTGGTTGTTAGTGCTTCCCCCTCCGAATAACTCCAAAATATTACTAACCGTGAAGCCTTCATTTAGCAGTCTCTTTCGGAGGCCAATGTAAAAAAATTCTTGGGAGAAAAAGTTTCAATCTGACCAAACCATATTTCAATACTTTTTTGTCAACCACCTCGCGCTTTTGTTAGTCACACCTATGGAAAGATTGTTTTCTTTTTTATCTGGTCGTAAATAAAAATTTCCATGGATGAAAGCAACATAGAATGACATAGAATTTGCTCATTGTGTTATTTAATTAGTTATAATTAATCGTTAGATATTTAAGAGGTAACCGATTGCGATACATCGCTTATGGAACATTCTACTACACAAAGAATCTTAACAAACTGTAAGTACCAAAATGTATACCTGTTGTGATAGATGAAAAAAAAATCAATCAATTTACTTTATCTCCTCTATCTATACCTCAGCTTTCTATAAGCTCCTTATACAAGCTTCAAGGGGTATCTTACTGAAGTAAAATATAGCAGATATAATATAATATAATATAATATAATATAATATAATATAATTGTAAACATAAATTTCTCTCTAACTAAAACAGATGAGACAGTTCGATGAGCGTTCATGCTCAGTTCATTAACACACTCCTAGCTCCGTGTGGTTTGGTATTCGATGGGTCGTCGGTTTATATTACATGAAGTGGAAATAGTTACAGAGAGCCTCTCGTCCACACCACAGTTAGATGCGCATTAAAATTTTAAACCCAGTAGACAGTTTGTCAAGAGAATTGTAAATTGTAAATTGTAAATATCTTATTATCCACTCCCCTCAGGGCTTCTCAGGGATAATCTACAACACTGGTTGGGGGACTTTGCCAGACTGCTTAGGTGCAGTTTAAAAGTAATGAAAGAACGAGTAATGATACTCCCATACGTGAGTGTGGAAGTGAGATAAACCACAATACCAGGCACTACGTACCCTACTCTTTACGAAGAGTTTGTGGGCTCTTTAACGACCCACAGATTTATTACATGTGCAAGGGCTTGTGAGACGGGGCCTACGGTTTATCGTCCTTATCGGAGAAGACTAGAAAGTCTAACCGTTTGCATATGTTATTACAAAGGCAGCACTTTCTCCTCAGGTATTTAAAGACTCTGAGTGTTGGTTCGGCCGGGGTTTGAACCCGCGACCTCCCGCTCAGCAGACCGGCGCTCATCCCATTGAGCTAACCGGGCGGCGGTCAAAGTGTGTAGGCGGCGGTCGAAGTGTGTAGACGCGGCGATGTTACATATTTTCCCTGATGAAGGCAGCATTACCGAAACGTCGGAGTTTTATTTGCAATTATCAGCGTTTAACTTAACACCTTCCCACTTTTAACACACAAAAACGCTACGCAGGAACCCCCTTTATTTGCGGCAATGTTACAGTGAAGAAGTATTGGACTGATGTAAATGCACTGACAGACATATAAATAAATAATGCACGGAGTGTGCGGAATATTATTAATGTATTGAATCTTTCTCTTCCAGCCCTTAAGGCAGGTGACGTTTTAAGTATTTTAAACTAAATTTATTTTGAGATAAATATTAGCGATAAAAAATCACGACGTTTCGACCTCTCCGAGGTCATTTTCAAGTGTATAAAAGTTCTCTAAATTAGCATAAATAAGTTAAAAACAAGTTATAATAGATAAAAATGTGGTGAACGCTAAATTTATCCAAAAAAATGTTTTTCTCTTAGAGACTTATCTAGGAACAACATATCAAGTCTTCCTGATGGAGTGTTTGCAACACTGAAATATCTTGAAGACTTGTAAGTAATGATTTAAAGGTTAACTTTTCCTCGTTATTCCAACAACTTCTTTCACAAAAGAAACGCGAGTGCATATTCTCACTTTTCAAATTTTGGAAACAATACAGAGAAACTGGAAAGCACAAAGTATTTTCCCACACAAGGAGACGACTCTCTGTTATGGAGTAAAGTCAGTCTTCAAACAACTGCTGATTTCCCCTCAACGTTAAGTCGGAGCTAGTGTCAGTAAGACAATTTACCACAAGATCCTTTAAGGTTGCGTGTTACAGCACAGTAGTTACAATAGTGCCAGAAAAATGTCAGATTAACGGATCAAAACGCAATCGGCACAGTTGTTTCTTTTACATCTTCTACAGGAATCTCAGTAAAAATGCTCTAAGGCACATCAGGACTGGAACTTTTCGACGCTTACCTCGGTTAGAATACTTGTAAGTATAGCTGTGAAACATCCGCTTTTACCAGTCCGGAATATCCCTAAATTTAAGGACAGGGCCAACTGGTCACGCGACACTTTTCAACCAATGAGAAGGCGCGCTTGTGTTTATCAACAAACTAATCAAAACATCGCCCCAGTGATCAAAAATTTTCAAAACAACGGACGGAGTCGGACAGAATCAGCCATCGCTTCGAGGTTCTCAGGCATATTTTTAAGACTTTTCATGAGGCATACACAATTTTTTTAAGCGGACAGCGTGTCGGAAGCCATATTGGAAGTGTCTCGTGAAATATTCAGCACATTTTGTGGCTTATTCTTCTTTTATCTTTTAAACAACGCAATGTATAGGAGAGATTTTGGTCGGCTTTCAAGGTAGGTGAACAAGTATCTATTATTTTTTCGATTCACAGATTTTTTACGAAGTTCTAGATATTTTTCCTCGATTGTCATATCGATTAACTTTTATCATGTTGAATGTGGGGGTGGCAGACAACCTAGAATTTTGGTAGACAATTTCTTAATTCCGAGGTCCAAAACACGTACGTTTTCCACTCCCGGGTTTCTCACAAAAGCCGTGTTATTACTTTTTTTCGCATTAGTACAAGCCTTTGCCTTTTTTCTTTTCAAGGCCAAAACAACTTTATTACTCTTATGGATATTCACGTACAACATCTCGCCTCACTTTGCCGAATTTGCGGGGATGAAATTGAAGATCATAAGCGCAAGGCAGATACTAACCGCTTTGTTTCTAAAATTTACTAATCTGGAAAGATTTAATGTTGTTGGATTCTCCAAATGTTCATCCACCGTTAAAAAACAATCAAAGAAACAAGGCAAATCTCAATTGAACATGCACTGATTATCTGGGATAAAATTAAAACATTGCAGGTACGACAGCAAGCAAAGAAGCACCAGATGCGTGAAGTCAACACGAAACAACACAAAAAAACAAACAAGAAAAATTAATAAATTTGAACTACTTTCTATTCTTATTATGATGACTGGTTCTTTGATTCTTGTCCTGTAGAAGTTAATAGGTAGTACCAATGCTGTTTTGTACGATCACAACAAATTTTCACACTCTCTCTAAGGCTATTTTTACACGGGACGAGTTTGCTTCTTATCAAAAATCTTGCAAACCATGCCAGTGAAGCCACGACCTCTGCGATCGGTCCGGAATCAGTTCGAACACCCCAATGATTTCTTTACAATGATTAATGCTCTTATTCTCTTACATGACATGTTTTCTTTGAAATATTAAATGTGAAACCTAGACGAGTACTGTAAGCTCATCTTTAATTCTGTCCGACTCCGTCCGTTGTTTTGAAAATTTTTGATCACTGGGGCGATGTTTTGATTTGTTTGTTGATAAACACAAGCGCTCCATCTCATTGGTTGAAAAGTGTCGCGTGACCAGTTGGCCCTGTCCTTAAATTTAGGGATATTCCGGACCAGGGGGAGCTGGCAGCGAGGTCTGGAACCGAGTTTACATGATCGCCCCAGTTAAGAAATTCGGCCGAGTGCGACTGAGTACAAATTTTCCTTGAAAACAAATATGGCGGAGTATGCAGACATGGAAGGACGATGAGTTTTTGCTCGGTTTTAAGTTTTCCCGCGTACAAATATCAAGAAAAGGTTTCTATAAACTTTTTCAATGGACCTTTTGGACATCAGGAGGCGTGAATGTATGAACAGTTCATGGGCGACTTCACTTACCATGATTCGGGATCTCGGCAAGTTCAGTTATTTTTAAGCTTCGTGAATTTTCGAGCGATCATCTTGCTCCATCTCTTATATTTTTCCACTTACAGTCGTATTAAGACTCTCTTCCTTATCTTAAACATATGCTACGAGCACAAGATATTGGTATGAGTCTTGCAACAGTCACATGTGAATGTTCATTAAACCACTGATTTTCTACTTCGCTGTTCGTAAGTTTGTTTGTGTACACCGGGAGGCGCAACAAATATTTATGGGCGTAAATACAGAATACAGGGCCAATTTAGTAAAAACCAGGGTAAATGATCCAATCACTCTGCTTCACATATACTGAGTCTGTCAATATAAGCTATTTTTATTATCAGAAGGCTGGGAGGAGTTTAATGAACCTTCAAAACCTTCACTGGAATGTCATTGGAGTGATAATCAATAAATTTCCAACAGCAATACCGTATTTAGTAGTTTTGTATCAGATAGTGACTTCGGTTTCAAGTATTTCCTTGAAATTGTTGGTACAAAAATTACCCTTTAGTTATGAATTATACTTGAAATGATTATAGTGGTTTAGTGTAAGAACAACAGGCTAATTCAGTTGCTAATAAGAGTGAGTACATCAGGAAAGAGTATGCGTTGAGAAAATCCCTCAAAGGACTGAAGTACAGGAAACAGAAAAAAGAAAACTGAATGTTTTGCAGAGTTTATAAAGAGAATCAGAAGAGGCTTGAAAAATATACAACTTAAGTTTATTGTTTGTGTAAGTTATGAATCTGATTTACAAATAAATTATACAAGGTAAAATTGATTTTTTATCGAGCACAAAAAGAAGTTATTGTCGGGCTTGAGCCCTATCCTATCAGCAGTTCTTTCTATGATACTACCCTTGACTTATTTGGCCTACATGGGTACGTGCTGCTGATTTAGGGTGGTCACCACTCCACCCCTTAGAGTTTTGAACAAGGTGTCTGTTTGGGTTGTGAGAGTTGAAGAAGAAGCCATAGAGTACAGTCTACTAGTACCACCATTTTTCCCCCAAGTTTTGCCACGTTTCTAAGTTTAAAAGCTACCTTAATTCTGTATGCTAAAGGAAATGAATCAGGATTATAAAACAAGGTCTCTTGGCTTAAAAAGGGTAGGGAAATGCACAATATGTCCTAGGGAGGTGATCTCACATTTTAATTCCCTTTTACCACTTGTTGTAACAGCAAAGTCAGCAAAGGTTTATGGTCTCTGAAAAATATTTTTGCCAGCCTCAACACAAGTTTCCAACCGCTGTTATTGTTGACTGCAAATAGTATTATCTTAATAATCATTTTACATTTTTTTTCCAAGGCATTCTATGGTGTTTTCAATATCCACTAGTACAAGGCAATTTTTAAGTTGAGAGGGTTTACTTTGATTTCATTAACAGTACACTACATTTTTACACAGACACAAACTAACCTGGCAGGTTGATGTCCAAAGGTGTAAAACATTACATGCAACTATATGACAAAAACTGATCGCAGTGGCCAAAGGAAAGGCCAAAATAGAAATGTCATCATTTTTTTAATTTTCTAAATTCCCTTTGAAGCATATTTAGCCAGATGTAGTCCTTGTCAACCGTTTCAAAACATGCAAACTTGAACATTTTATTTTCCGACCTTAGCTAATCTTTTTTAAACCATACTCTTGTTCCAGTGGGTAGTGTAGGTTTTGGAATAAAATATTTATAATTTCTCCCTCTTTGTTTGAAACAAAACAAAACACAATTGAATGAGGACTCAAACTGAAGGCACTGTAATAACGCTGTCATGAAAGAGAATTCCAAAATAATTACCCTTTCATTTGCCTATATAAATTTCTTTGAAACCACGGTAAAGTTTAAATTAAATCACACGAAGATAAGAACTTAAGCATATCTAGAGAGAAAGATCTCTTGGCAAAATTTATTTCACGTCTAGTACATAACAAAATACATGAACTACGAGATTTCACCATATGCCACTCAATCATCCAACGCAACTCTGCCAGGATAAGTTCACAATCAAGGATGAAGAATTAAGAATCTCAATCATCTTTCTTTTCGTCTTAAAGGTGTAATGAAACCGTAAACAACTCTGACAACTCTTCTACTTGACCACGGCCACCGCAGTTTTTTAATATCACGAAGTATTAATTTTCGGCCTTTCACTTGAAAAAATAAACTCTTCTACATACGTATTGAAGGGTTGGCCCTTCTTCTAGTCTTGTGGGTCTTCTAAACAGAAACACAGCTTGAAAGCCTGTAGTGGAAAGGTCGGGCATCGAGGAACATGTACAATGACTGTTCACTGGTCTCGTTCTTAGCGTAGTAAACCGCATGTAATTACAAACGCAAGACCAGAAGAATGGAAAACGTAAGCTCTACATTACTGCGGAAAAAGTCGGTTACAGCAAAGAAAGCAATGACCAACAGGACCAAAAGCGAATTCACTTCACACTGTCGAATCGCTGGGAAGATGAACTTCTTGATGTTGTTGTTGTTCCCAGCCCGTTTCGCGCATGCTCGCTACAGTTCTCGAATGATTGACAGATTTCTTAACTAGGGCGATCATGGAAAGCCGAAAAGCGGCAAGATCAAAGGCCGTTGCCAGCCCCCCCTGTTCCGGACTGTTTACGAAATTTGGATGCGTGACCAACCAAATTTTCTCCGTGAAAACGACTTCTCCCTTCTTCAAGTCAAGCAATCAAGAAGCATGAAAAAAAAGACATCCCGGATAAAATACGTTTTTAATCTTTGTCAAACATGTTGATAAACCTGCATGTCAAGATTTATAAATCGCTCCATTGTGAGATTTGCTCTGTGCTATAAGATTTCAAAGTATAAAGAAGGACGTTACCTAAAGAACAGTGACAGATTGCTTTTTATCATTTTTTCCAAAACAGGCATTTGGACTTTAATGGTATAAAGGCAATTGACCCGAGGTCTTTTTCCTCCTCAAGGCCGCTATATTTTTTGTAAGAACAAGACCTTATATTCTTGTATTTGGTATTTGCTAATTTTTTGGTTTTTCAACTTTGTTATCATTCTTAGCATTATTAAAAATATACGGCTTGAATTAAGTACTGTTTAAAAAGCGAGCAGGAGTGTATTATCAGGTTTACAAACTCGAGGCGAAGCCGAGAGTTTTTACACCTGATAATACACGACTGCCACTTTCTGTAGTTGCGGATCAGCGACTAACAACTTTCAATAGTTCAGGATCAGCCTCGATACATACACGTATATGTTATTGTAATATACTAATGTGAATACCTTGTTTGTTCAAAAAAGGATTTTCTTAAAGCTCTTTTATTTCTTAGATTATTTTTTTCCAAAGTTCAATTCTCATATTAACAAATATAACTGATCATTCTTTTGCCTATCTAGAAACTTGGACGGGAACCAGCTTACAAGAATCAATGATACAACCTTCCTTGGTCTTAAATACCTACATCAATTGTAAGTCAGGTTAACTTGAAGTGAAGCCCGGAAAATTGCCTCTGGGGAAGAATTAAATTTGAAGTCCATTAATATTGAGATCACCGTTCGTTTCAATATCGCGTTCTTCAGCTGAACAGTTTGAAGCAGGGGCCCCCATAGCCTTGGTCTAAACAGCCTTTCTTGTAGCGAGGGGTACAATTTTATTTTTTCAGTGATGTATTTTTCTTTGTAAATACTTTTAATATAAACTTTGGTGTATATCATTTGTTCCCTAAATGATTTTAGGTCTATGTGTGTATAATAGATCTCGTTCTTTTCCGACAGGAATTTGCAAAATAATTATATTCGAGAAATAGGTAAAGACTCTTTCAAACAAATGAAGCATCTGACCTATCTGTAAGTTGAAAATTTATTGTTTTAATGTTTAATGACATGGTGTGGATAATCTTTGAAACAATTGAGATAACATACTTATCCCTTGCTTCAATAAAAATCTGTTATGCTTTAAGACATATTCAAAAAATATTAACAATTCATAAAGAAAAAGCGAAAGAAATCAATGTTTAATAAGGGCCTATATATCTGATAAAGAAACTTCACGTCCAGCATTTTAGACCAAAATAACCCCAGTTCTAAATATTACTGCAAGAATGATTCGATATATATCTGAGATTTGGAAGCCGTTCAAAAAAATCGCAGTCGTGTATTTTTAGGTGTAAAAACTGTCAGCTTTGCCTCGAGTTTTTAAATTTGATAATACACTCCTGCTCGTTCTTTAAACATTACTTCATCCTTGATGCTTTTTACCGAATTATATGTGACACAATTATGCCATTACATTAATACTAGTAAAGTAAAGTCACAAATTGCTTGTCAATTTTGAATAAATCAAACTCATATTTAAATTTTATCATTTTTAAGAGAAAACTCAAGCAATCATGTCTAAAAAACGGAATAAAAAGTAAATATTTGGTTTATGTTGGAGGTGTTCGTGGGCGCTTTTGCTGGTTTGCAGTCACTGCACTGACAAAATAATAGAAAAATGTCATTAAACCACCAAACACCCAAACGGCCAGAGGCAACTACTGTAGCTAGCTATTCACTATCATGATCAATAATATGAATTCCAGACTGCTGAGAAGCAATCTTACATGCGATAAACACGTTACTCTCTATATAGAAGAGCAATAGTGTATTAGCTCTCTTAGCTAGCACCCATGCTTAAGACGAGGGTAGTGAAAAATAATGAGCGAGGTTTATATGCAATTTTTAAAGTGGTTTTCGTTCTTATTTTCTGGTTCTCTTTGGAGCGTTACAACTAGTGGCAGTGATGGGATCCACGCCTCGTAAAGATGAAATGTTGGTATTAGTGCATTAGTTTGAAGTATGAAACATTTATTATTATTATTATTATTATTTTATTAACATGGAAAAAAATTTTGAACAGCAAACGCGTCTTTTCTGAAGCACGCTCAGAACGTTAAGTAATGACATTAAAATGGAGTTAAGCCTTCAAAATTGTGCAAACAAAACAGTCGGAAGCGGAAAACTGTTTGAAACATCGACATAAAGTTAGAAGAAGAAATAATATGGTCACACATATACCATAATACAAGCAAAGAAGACAGAATGTAGCCCTCGTGAATGATAGAGAGTAGTGGAGGAGGGACCGGTTACTCCGGTTCTTTGCGGATTTAATTAACTTTTTGTGCGGTATAAATTAACGTAGATGACGTCATGCATCTCATTAAGATAGGATGATGTCATAGTTTATTTTTAGCTGGCTGACGTCATGCATATCATATAGATAGGATGATGTCATAGTTTATTTGTAGCTGGCAAGGAGCAAGTGACGTCAGAATTTCCTAGAGTTGACGTCATCAAAAAATGTTGAGATCATAATCTATAAACAGAAAAGTGATTTTTATATAATTAGCTATTTGCTACAGTCTTCTGATTAGATATTGTTTGCTATAGTCTTCTGATTGGATATTGTAGAAACTGTTGTGTTCAAAATAAAAGCGGGCAAATTTTGAACGTGTTATCTTTGCAGATTATGCTAAATGAAAAATCTTTAATCATTAAATAAATTATTTTCACTAAAAATCGGTTATAAACAAAACCAAGACACGGAGGTTAACTGAACAAGCTTTACTTCAAAAGAAGGGAAAAGGAGGTTAAGCGAATGCGAAATCGTATTAATTTTTCGGACAAAACATGAAAACGAGGTCGAAGCGAAGCGAAGCGAAGAACTGCTTATCAAGCAAAAATGTCAATCTTTGTTTACTTGACTCTGTAGAAAGTATGCACAGGGTATAAAAATTCTATAGAAAACAACAGGTGGTCCTAAAGTAAACCCTAACTCTTTTGGTTCTTAAATAAACCCCATTCTTGTTCCCAATGAGTGGAAAGTCTATTTAAAAAAAGATAGGAATAAGAGGTGCGATCGCCTAGCAACACATGTCTTCTTGTTTAGCGGTAAAAATCGGATATATAAACAAAACACACACACACACACATACACAGAGTGGAGCTGGAAACTCTCTATTTCAATTTTGACTCACCATTACAAAAGCGTTTTCTCCGTTCTATCTCGAGGAAACGACTAACTATTGAAATCTCAGCGCTTGATGCGCTTATGGTCTTGTCAATTCAAGCGCCGTTAGCGTTGGTCAGTTAATTATGCGGGTTAACAAGCCCAAACTTGAATACAAATTAGTTCATCTCTACAGCTAAACCAAAGGGAGCGCCTTGACTTGTTATTGTAAAAACACAAACAATTAATAAGTTAACAAGGATCAATTTAAACACGCGACAAATAAATTGACAAGACACGAGATACAGTTTTAAAAACTTTATTGAAAACCAGTGACAAAAAGAGTCAAATACACAGCGATGTGGAAGGGATGGAAATTAGTCCTCCTCTTCGTTCTCCTCTTTAGAAGGTGAATAAAAATTGGTTTCCAACGTCTTGGTGTTTTTGTGTGTCATTAATCCACAATCGTGACACCGAAGAAAGCCCTCTTTGATGTATTTTCTCTCCTTGGGGATCTGGTGATCGCATATAGGACAAATCTTGTAGTTATCGTGCCAAAAGCATTTAGGACATTTCATGATCAATGTGGAGTACACATTAGAGTTTTCGCAATATTCACAGGGACTTTTAGAGTGAAAGGTGGTGGACGTTTCAGGGCTACTACTTTCTGTTTCCTCACTATCATTTTCAGTGTCGTTGTCGCTCTCTTGGGTGCCTTCAGTTTCAACGCCATTCTCAGAAGCCACTTCCTCCTCCTCCTCCTGATTTTCAATATCCGATGAACTCTCCTCATTATTACTCTCATTATCGGAAGTATTTTCTACATTTCGGTAGCCTTTTTCTTTTTCTATTAAATCACTTAAAACTTTTTGTTCTTGATTAAACCTTTATCGATTCCTAACTCTGCAAGTCCATCTAGAAACGTATTCAGCGCCCGAGGCTTGGTAACCTCATTGTTATGAGGGAGTAACACATACTCAACTAGCTCGGCGATGCTTGTGACGGTAATAGTGCGTTTATTTCGAAGTAATTGTCCGCTGGGAGTCCAGAAAAGAATATCTTTGGACGCGGCCATACTATGCAGCAAATCAGAAGCACGCTTTTCCGACACTGCTCGGGAAAGATGACTCAAAACATCTTTTATTCTTGGTTCTTTTTTTATTCTTGGTTTTTCATCCTTGCTTTCATCACCAGAACTTTCGCTTTCTTCATGTTCACTCTCGTGTTCTTCTTCAACCAAATCTATCTTTCTCTTCATTTTGATGAGTACCCGTGACAGACCGTAGCTTCAAATGAGTAACTTATAGTTTCGTTTCCTCTTTTATAGCATCAAAAATCCTAGGCTTGTAACAGCAGATACCAACAGGTCTTGAATAAAACCACCGCCCTCTTGTACAAGGATTCGCTTCTTTGTTTTGTAAGGGACATTTGTTTCTGCTAGGTTTACTAGAGCATCCTTATATGGCAACACGTTCCGCTTATTTTCTTCGGGGATAAGAATGTATTCCTTAAGTATATTGTATAAGACTTGGACTAATGCATGTAGTTGTTGTGGACTAGCTGTCCGTAAAAGAAACTGTCGCTGATGAGCTGGACAAACAGCTAAGAATTGAAGAAAACCACGATTGTTCTTGACAACTTGAGACATTGCTTCAAAGTGAACTAAGGATGGCAGTTGGCAGTCTTTTATAGAATCTCGTGGAGAAAAAAAAAATTAAACGAGTGCGCGAAGGATAGAAAACAATAGAATGAGGAGGAGGAGGAGGAAAAACAATAGAAATGAGGAGGAGGAGGAAAGAAAACAACAGAAATGTGGTGGTGGTGGTAGTGGTGGTTTTAGGGGAGGTTTTATGGCCTGAAAACCTATATAAATGCGCAACATTCTACCTCTTTCTCAGTCTACATTTTGCTCCTGAGGAGCTGACATGAGTTGGCTCTGTTCTGTCTGCGAAAAGTCCTTTAGTAGAAAAGATAATATGCAAAGGCACGTGATGTCTAAACACCGCAATGCTGGTCTCACCCCATTTCAAACAGTTCCAATATTTTCACAGAAATGTCAGCGGTTTCGCTTCGAGCACCCTTTCACCTCCATGATTTCCGGAATGACCGGGTCCGGAAAACGGCCTGGGTTCGATCGCTATTGCAACAAGCTTCAGAGACCATTTACCCTCCCCCGCAGAGGATCGTTCGGTGTTATTCACAATGGTAGCTTGCGTATACACAAATGTTAGTCGCCATGCCAAACATTGAATTCCTCAAGGGAATTCCTACAGCTTTGGAGCAGGATTCCTATTTTGATGTGAACAAACGGAATTTGATCGTGTTTGATGATCAGATGATTGACGCCAGTAAAGACAAGCGAATTGTGAACCTCTTTACTCGTGGTTCTCATCATCGCAATCTGAGCGTGTTTTATATCGTGCAGAATCTATTTCACCAGGGGAAAGGTAGCCGCAGCATAAGCCTAAACAGCCATTATCTGGTGTTATTCAAGAATCCACGAGACAAATTGCAAATCTTGACTCTGGCGAAGCAAATGTATCCCGGGCAGGCGGATTTCTTTTTAAATCAGTACGAAGAGGCTGTAAAAAGACCTTTTGGTTATCTTCTGATTGATCTGAAAACTACTGCCCAAGATAATTGTCGGTTGCGAACAAACGTCCTGCCCAGTGAAGAAGGCTTTAACCAAGCAGGGTTTCAAGAAAATATTCCTCAAGAGCTTCTAAAATATCTGAAGCAGCAAACTCTTTCGCCTGTCCCACTTCTTCCAGCTATGCAAGAAATACAAGACAACATGGATGACGTGCTTTCTCGAAACGATCTTCGGGACGATGAAAAAGCTAAACGATACCTTCAGTTGCAAAACAGATACCTGGCTTTTAAAGAACAATTAAATACAAGAACACGACCGGAAGAAATAATCAGCACTGTTCCAGACTTAACATCAAGCACACAAGATTCTTCGACAGCAACGGCAGCATTCTCCACTCCCATTAACCCCTTCAACGTAACACCTAAATTAACACAAGCGGCTATCTTACAAAAACCTGAAAACGAAAGCTCCAACCCACCACTAACCTTAAATCCTGGTTTCCTGACCCCTCCTCCCACAGTAGAAACCCCATCACAACATGGCCCGAAGCGCAAAAGGCGTCGGATTCGATTTGTAAATTATTTGGATGATCATAATGCTCATGGCAAACAGAGGAAACGAACTCGGCATAAGAAATTTCGAGTTAGACCTTACAAGTACTCCATGGGCGAAGAAGATGATTAATTTCCATCCCTTCCACATCGCTGTGTATTCGACTCTTTTTGTCACTGGTTTTCAATAAAGTTTTTAAAACTGTATCTCGTGTCTTGTCAATTTATTTGTCGCGTGTTTAAACTGATCCTTGTTAACTTATTAATTGTTTGTGTTTTTACAATAATAAGTCAAGGTGCTCCCTTGGGTCTAGCTGTAGAGATGAACTAATTTATATTCAAGTCTGGGCTTGTTAACCCGCATAATTAACTGACTAACGGCGACCATAAGCTCCTCAAGCGCTGAGTCGTTTCCTCGAGATAGAACGGAGAAAACGCTTTCGTAATGGTGAGTCAAAATTGAAATAGAGAGTTTTCAGCTCCACTCTGTGTATGTGTGTGTGTGTGTTTTGTTTATATATACCGATTTTTAGCGCTAAACAACAAGACATGTGTTGCCAGGCGATCGCACCTCTTATTCCTATTTTTATAAATAGACTTTCCACTCATTAGGAACAAGAATGGAGTTGATTTAAGAACGAGTTAGGGTTTACTTTAGAACAACCTGTTGTTTTCTATAGAATTTTCATACCCTGTGCAATACTTTCTACAGAGTCACGTAAACAAAAAATGACATTTTTGCTTGATAGGCAGTTTTTCGCTTCGCTGAGCTTCGACCTCGTTTTCATGTTTTGCCTGAAAAATGAGAACGATTTCGCATTCGCTTAGCCTCCTTTTCCCTTCTTTTGAAGTAAAGATTTTTCAGTTAACCTCCGTGTCTTGGTTTTGTTTATAACCGATTTTTAGTAAAAATAATTTAATGATTAAAGATTTTTTATTTAGTATAATCTGCAAAGATAACACGTTCAAAATTTGCCCGCTTTTATTTTGAACACAACAGTTTCTACAATATCCAATCAGAAGACTATAGCAAACAATATCTAATCAGAAGACTGTAGCAAATAGCTAATTATATAAAAATCACTTTTCTGTTTATAGATTAAGATCTCAACATTTTTTGATGACGTCAACTCTAGGAAATTCTGACGTCACTTGCTCCTTGCCAGCTACAAATAAACTATGACATCATCCTATCTATATGATATGCATGACGTCAGCCAGCTAAAAATAAACTATGACATGATCCTATCTTAATCTAATGCATGACGTCATCAGCATTAATTTAAACTATGACATCATCCTATCTTAATGAGATGCATGACGTCATCTACGTTAATTTATACCGCACAAAAAGTTAATTAAATCCGCAAAGAACCGGTCCCTCCTCCACTACTATAGAGAGATCAGAAAGGAGTGTCACCAAAGATTCTGGCTAGTTTGGAAGAGTGAGCAGGATGCCACCAAAAGAGTAAACGCATGCAATTAACATCCTTGATGTTCCTGTGGCGTGGGCCTCATAACTTCAACATTGAAACAGTTTGCCACCTACTTGACAACCAAGGAAAGGCTTACCACAAAACAAAGCGGCAACAAAAAATGTTTCTCTACCGAGACGTCTTTAATTCACACAACTGATGCATTTCTCAAAGGAATTGATGATAAGAAATTGACTGCCTGCGTGCTTTTAGATATGAGTAAAGCCTTCGACAGCGTTGAACACCAAATATTGTTACGTAAAATACAAAGCGTCGGCGCCTCAACCAGCGCGCTAAATGGTTTAACAGCTACCTTACAAATAAATATCAAGTTGTACGAATTCATAGTTCCGTTTCTGATCCTCTTCCAGTTGAATGTGGTGTTCCTCAAGGCAGTATTCTAGGCCCCCTAAGTTAAGTTTAAAACATGGTAATTAGTGATTAGCTAACATTGTCATTAGTATTAGATTAAGTGTTGTGATTATTTATAATAAATAATGTAATATAATCATTTTTCCTGAAAAGCCCCTTTGGGGAGGTAACAATCAAGTATGTATGTATGTAACATTACTTTCGCTTGAACACCCTCAACAGAGAGCACTTAATATTTCTTTAGTCTAAGCTTAAGACGCCACTCGAACTGACATAAGCAGGGCAAAAGTTTCCCTTTCATGCCAAAAATTTAAACATTGATTCAACCAATTTTAACCTACAGTAGTTTGGGTTGCTTTGGTGATATCCGATTTTAAGTTGAGGGATGGCTCCGGAATTGGAAAAACATTAAAGTTTCTGTAAACACTATTCAGAAGTACTTAACAAGTCATCCAAGCCGTAACTGCCCCTTCTTGACTTAATGGTCAATCAGGATTGTCATCCGCGTAACAGTGAACGCTTGTTAGATGTGCATTTGCCATCTCAAACAGCTACTGGGGAAAGTAACGAAAAGCAGGTGCCCAAGCCAGGAACCTTAATTGAGGAACACCGAGCCGAAAAGGAATACTATCAGAGAGAGTGCCTTTGACGTAAACACCTTGGCTCTTATTCAAGCATGCTTAACGTTTTCCGATACTTCGGATCTTGGTTGAAAAATCACGATCAAAACACTGTGATCGACGGTTGAGTGCTTAAATCTATAAGAAATAGAAACTACCGATACTGTTAGTGATGTATATGTACTGCAGGTGAATCGAAAGAGATAAACCACAGCCACTGGACGAAGTTTTGCTTACTGCTTTCTTGCATTGTTTTTTTTTTTTTACTGTGACCCTACTGTCATCCATGCAAGAAGAAATTTTACCAAAGTAACTCAGCAAATTTCTGCAATGTCACCTTGCAAAACAGGAAACGCAAATAATGTGCAAAAATACATAAATGTTGAAGTGCATGGGGAAAACAACTACCAATGTACTACCTCGATCATAGACTCTACAAATCGGAGAACCGACATTGCAGGCAAAAAGAACTTTTTAGATAGCATTAAGCACTCGGAATGCATGATGACAGTACCGTACTTTGGCTCTGAAATAGATTAAACATGACTTTAAAGGCCAGAAAACGTAAGATTTTCCCTCAGGGTTATAAAGAAATATGGTAGATGATAGTATCATTGGGACGCTTAGAACAGCGATGTACGTATAAGCGCTATATAAATTCCATTATTATTCTATTATTATTTGACTGAGGGACTGGCAAGGAATTCAGGACGTTCTGATCGGTTCTGTGGCACTTGATGATGAACAGGATCTTATACTCTGCATAGGTATATTACCCCATGTGGACGCTTCCTGGGTTGTCTGTCACTGTTTTTAATTCCAGAATCAAGTTCTGATTTTTCAATGTATGGTTCGCCGTTCTGTGGTTATTGATGCCAATTCTGAAGTTTTTTTGAAAGATTAGCGGCCTCCTCATTGCTTTCAGAGTGAGAGATACGCATTAAAAAGCAACAGTTCCTGCTTAAACGATAAGAAAGAATAAATGCATTGCAAGAAATTCTGGTCACTGTGACAGGAACATCAACCCCAACTCGAATCCTTAACCGATGTAAAGAGCCCGAAGTCCTGTATTCAACACATCCTTGGCAATAACCAAGCTTGTGTAGCATCATGGAAGAATATCTGACGGAGGATGAGGGTGGATTGGATAGTGCCTGCTTCGCAAGCCGATTCCCCCTAAATTCCCCCTAAAAGTACAGTTTACGTCTTGGATTGTCCGTTAGGTACTCATTGATTCTCAACCCTAGAAATGGCATACGATTACTGACAAGTGGGCATGGGCCCGACAACCAAACAGCGCAGTATTTGGCACAAACAGTGAACTGTGCCAATGAGACCGCGTGCCATTTGACTCACAATGGCTTACCAGAAACATTCGAACGATTAATTTCTTGGATTTTTAGGAGTTATTATACAAGATTTTTGGGGGCCATTTGGATTACAGAAAAGACCCACCTATAAGAGCCTAGTGATTTAAGAACCCATAGACTGAAATTTGGCCCTTAAATACCCAGAAATATAAGATCCTGCTCAACCTGGCAAAGAAAAATAAAGAAAAATCCCTCCAATTAAAATTCTGGATTTCAATTTTTGAGAAACCTCTAACAAAACGTTATTGTGTAAGCTTATATGTTTTCTTTATTCTCATTGCAAGCATTTTTGTTGTTGAAAATACAAGTGCTTAACCATAATGTATTGGTAATACAATACTTCTGTCAAGGTGGTACTACGAGAACATGTTAAAAACCTAATCAACCTGGGCGGATTAAGCGATGGGCCTCGGCACCTCGGCTCCCCCTTTTCCTCTGAAATTTTGTATTGTTTTCATAGAATTCCGTCTCTGAAAAATGAAAAGTATCTAGAATAGAGCTGTTTAGTGGGCCGGCCACCCCTTTCTGAATTTTCTGGATCTGCCCCGGATCAGCCTAAATTGTGACAAGCTACCCTCAAATATATGAACGTGTCCAGCCTGACCTCGAAAATTCTAGGTTCTTATATGTGGGTCCTTACCATATGTTATCGCGTGCAGTCCGAGGACTTGCAAATTCATGTGTCATGGCCACTTCAAATGTAAGACAGACTACCGTTTGAATAACATCACACACGAGGCAGTATCTTCCACTGAAGCAAATGAAACTAATCTTATGAGATCTTAACTTAGGACCAGCTTACTTATAAGAACCACTTAAAATAAAATACAGGTAAAAATACAGGTAAAAATAATGAAGTTGTAAAATTTTGTTTAAAAGAAGAGCCAAGCCACAACTGAATTAATTAAGAATTTTGACGGTGGAGAAGGTTTTTATGGCTTTCATGATTTAACATTTACATTCTCATTTAAATAGTTAATGAGATGTTTCATTATACACGTCATCCATGGATACAGCACAAGATATGCAACTTACCGGAATCTCTATTAGTCTTACGTAGGAACTAATGTAGAAAAACAACCAATCTCTTTAACCGCTATAGGCAATAAATGAAAAGATAGACTCGAATCATTTCTAATTTTCAAATTACTGAGACATTATCTGCTGTCTGAACAACAGAAGTAAACCAATTTGTACGCCACTCAATGGTTTGTTCGTTACTTAACAGTTAATTGAGCTTCCTAGCCCGAACATTCACTTGTTTAAAGACTTTAAAAGTTCTAGGTTTGCACTTATGTAAACTACGAAAAGTTTAATGAAATAGTCTTAAAAGTTCGAAAAGAATACTAAAAAATACTCTGAGCATTTCTATCTTGAGGGAAGTGTCTCAAATAATATCCCAAAATATAAAGAAAGTGTATATGAACGGTGCTGGATTGTTTTTGCCTTTTTGTAGGTCCTTTTAGGCAGTTACATTACACTCAAAGGTGAATTCCACTCGCGTTCAAATAGCTGTACTACCTTATGTACCGACAGTTACCACTGGGTGGCGAGAGCAACAAATCGTTCCTGCGAAAAAATTCAATCTATGATGAAGCGTCTGTATGACCTGTATGTGTATGTTTTTATTGCTAAAGCTCTTTTTGACTTGTTTTTCGATTTCCGACTTTCGTTCCTTTAGAGAAAACTAAAAATAATTTTGAAGCAATCGGCGTATACGTAAAATAAATCTTCACGTGTTCCTCAGTCACAGTTATAGTCTTTAAAACGCTTAGGCACATGGCTACGCCTGAGTCTCAGAGAATCAGATGACGCAAATGTTCCTGTTTCTCCTCTCGACTTTCAACCTCTGATCCAGCTTCCAATGATGCCTGCTTATGCTGATTGGTCTCTGACTCTAAATCAGTAGAGATCTATCTTCCTCATATTTCTTCAAACGAGTAACATTCCGTTTATAAAGCACACCAGCAGGAGACTTCATTTCAACATGACCACCGCGCTTCTCAACAACTTCATACGGCGTAGCTTCAAATGCAGGGGAAAGTTTATCTGACTTGGGCTTCTGAAGAAGCACTTTGTCTCCTTGCCTAATGTGCGTTTCCTGGGCATGCCTTCGATTGCCTGCATAATCTTTTTCTTTCTGTTTCCTCTCATTGTCTCTGTCTAGAAATTCAGTGTCTTTACTAGCTGGGCAAAAATCTTCTACACCAGGTAGTTTTGACCGGATCTCAGGCCGAAATAGCAGTTTTGCAGGACTCTCCCCTGTGGTCGTGTGGGGTGTGCTCCTGTAACAAGGCAAAAATCTCGGCAGTTTCTTTCGCCAATCAAGTCCTTCAACATGCGCAATGCACATTGCTTTCAATAAACCACGATTCTGTCTCTCGAATTCACCGTTTGCTTGCGACCATAATGGTGTTGATGTTCTGTGTTCAATGTTATTATCCTTGAGGTAAGTCTCAAATTCCTCTGATACAAATTGCCGCCCATAATCAGTCTTTAAGGAAAGAGGGAGTCCATGGGTAGCAAACACGTTTTCCAAAAACAGCTAGTCATTTTACTCGCTGTCACTGACATGGTCACTGTCACTTCGAAAAAACGACTGAAATAGTCCACTACTACTACTACTAACAGATAGTCACCGGTTAGAAGCGGTCCTAACAAATCAGCTGCCAAGTCTTGCCAAGGCAAGGTATTTCAGTCCTTTTCATTGGCTCTGGTGGTAGCGACTTGCTGACACGTTCTGCATCGCTGCTCAACTTGGCGGTCCATGCCAGGCCACCGCACTATAGTTTGAAGTCTCTGTTTTTGTCTTTACTATCCCTTGATACCCTTTGTGGGCGAGGTCTGATTCTTGCTTCCGGTGTTTTCTTGGAGTAACCAGCCTTGCACCACCAGCTTTCCTAGCACTGTCAACTCATTCCTTATTGCCTTGTAGTCTGCTTCACAGATAGTCCTACCAGTTATTTGTGTGAACGCATTTCCGCAATCTGGTGATTTCCTTGTCTTCAGCTGACACTTCTTCAATTTCTTGAATTGATGCGGCTCTAGGGGCTACATTTTCTGCAATACATCTAATTAACCTGAGATCAGGCCCAATTTTAGCGGTTCTCATACATTCTCTCTAACGGCTACCGCTAAAATTGGGACTGATACAAACTCTCTCACGTTTGTGCTCGTTACGGCCAGATTTTGGCCGTAACGCTGATTGGCTGTTAGAACAATGCCACAAGATCTGATTGGCTGTCGGAAACGCCGGAAGTTGAAAGTGCTTATTCCTCGCGTGGTTGTTGTCGTGAATGGTCCGTCGTTGGCGGAGAGAAGGATCGATTTTGCTGTCTTTTTAATTGCTTTATGGTCTTATGGTAGGAAAATATGCCTTAATATGTACCAAGGAAATTTAGAAAATTCATATGGTTGTTCATATCTTCTCAGGATTTGCTTTATTTACGGAACTAATGTGAGTGTATCGCGGAGTTGAATCCCTCTGCAAGTTATTGACCGCTAACAAGGTGCCTTTTGATTTACCAACAAACGAGTGCAAATCAAAATACTGTCCATCTTTAAACTGGTTTCATTTGAAAGTTTAGCCGGGAATGACTTCTCTGAACGGGGTACGCAATCGGAGGATCAATGCGAAAGAAACCTCAATCGCCAATTGTGAAGTATTAGACCAAAAATATCGAATGTCTATTCAAGGAATTTTCAGTGTAGGCATTATTATAAAAGCTGGGCGCTTAAGGTAACAGACTGTTTTTTTTCCTTCGCTTTTTCTAAAAAATAAACCACGAAAACTGGTGTCCTCGCTCATTGGCTGTTTGCTTTTGTTTTTAAAGATTTATGTACTGAAAATCGGGTAAAATTGCCGAGGAAAATATTAAGGCAACAGAAAAATAGATATTTCAGTATTTTAAATTCGAGCACGCCTAGCCAAAATAAAACTAGTAGAACATCGTGTCACCGTCTTTTCGAAAACTTTTTACCTTCTACGCCAACGGGAATAACTTTCGAGATCTCCCTTAATCTCACAGGAAGTTAAATGTGACTGTGCTGACTGTTTTATTTTTAGCTGAAAAAATTTAACAGATAAAAGCCAGTCTGCTTTTTTCCCACGCGTGAAAAATTTGTATACTATAAAAACAAGCAACGGAAGTAATTTTAGTTGGCTGATTCGGCAAATGTCAATCAATCAAAAAAGTGGGCGGCAGACGTTTCGTAGACGGTTTGTATCAGGCTCTCTTTTCGTTTCTCCTTGCCTGCCGGAATGTAATTTTCAAAGCGAAACGAAAATAGAGCCTGATCTCAGGTTAATATCTAATGTACTCTTCTGCCACATTGTCATCTTTAACTGGAGGATTCTGAGTCAAACGTGACAAGGCATCAGCTTCATTCTGTGGCCCTGGTC
Source organism: Porites cylindrica (assembly GCA_964035525.1). Lineage (NCBI taxonomy): Eukaryota > Metazoa > Cnidaria > Anthozoa > Scleractinia > Poritidae > Porites > Porites cylindrica. Next base: position 19,004,473 of record OZ037776.1, on the reverse strand, counting down.
TATATTTACGAGTAAACTAATATGGCTTGAGTCTTAAAACCCAACGTTTAATTCTTGCGGACGAATGGGATTTACTTGAATAGATCACCTCAAGTGGTTTGTGATCAGTCTTAAGTTGGAAATGTTTTCCATAAAGGTATACATGAAACCGTTCACAGGCCCACACTAAGGCTAATACTTCTTTTTCTGTCTGGGAGTATCTTCTCTCGACTGCTGTTAAACTTCGACTTGCATAATAGACTGGTCTGTAGACACCAACATGTTCCACTGGAATTGCAACAGCAATTACTCTCATATTTGCATCCTTGTTATAATACGCTAATGTTTCCGCACTCGCCAAAGCTCTCTTCAATGCATCAAACGCTTTCTGTTGCTCTTTTTCCCACTTAAATGTAACATCTCATCTATTTAAACGACGAAGTACTTCAGCAATGGTTGCCAAATTCGGGATAAACTTGCACTAAAATTGACTACTTGACTAGGCCCATAAACTTCCAACTTCTGCTGTCGCTCTGGCAACTTCTCAAGCCTCTCAGCGTGCTCTTCAGTATCTTTAGCATGAAGAATGATGTCATCAGATAATATTACGTCCACCCTCACAACCATGAAGAGCTTGCTGTAGTACATGTTGGTATATCTCAGGACCGGATGTTATACCAAACATCAGTCTCTTATAACGGTAGAGACTAGTGTGTGTTGTAAAGGTTGTTATTCCTTGAGAATCCTAACTCTGTTTTAGCTGATGATAACCCCATTTAAGGTCTAATTCTGTGGCTGTCTTTCTGCCCAATATTGGTCTGCCAACTTTACAAATGACAATAAATTCGGCCGTTATTTCTTTTCCAGCTACATTCTCAACTGCCTCAAATTTTTCCAGAGTTTCAAGAGGTTTTGACAAGCCATATGGGTACAGTTTCTGTGTTGACTTCTCTGACTCGCATTTAATACTGTTACTCTTTAACTCTTCCCATGTTTTCTGATCCACAATATTACAAGAAGAACCCGAGTCAAGGACCACATTTCTCACAACCACACCACCAAGTAGCAGGTCAATAGTCTCTGAACCATTCTCTGCTTCCAATTTCTTGACATTCACCACAAAAGCATACTCATCCTCCTCACTTTCCGTACTATGTTCCATATAGTTAATCCACCACGTTTTTTTCTCCTTTGAATTGCTTTTCTGCTGTTATTTCGTCTCGGCCCTCAATTTGCTTTGCTTGTGCCGGATGTTACTAAAACGGGGAGCGGGGAGCGGGGAGCGGGGAACGGGGAACGGGGAACGGGGAACGGGGAACGGAAGTCTGGGAACGAGTTGTCAGCGGAAACCTCCACAAAAATCCAAAATGGCGGGATTACGGCAGAAAAATGGCAGAGAGGCACTGGAAATAACAGAAAGGAACACACCACGTGCAAAGAGGCGAAAACATGGCTGGTGAGTCTTTACTGTCAACACAAGTGAATTTAATCCTAAACAAGTGGCAATTTTGACCAAAAAACTCGGAGTACTAATAGTTCTATAACTTATATTTCAGGTGTGATAGAAGTTAGATCTTCTGAAAGGTGAGTATTCATTGTAATGCAGTAATATTTTACACCACAGTAAACTGAACATACTTGAACATCAACAAATCAGAGGACAAGTTGTATACATTTCCTCAACAAGATTAGGATCTTTGTGATTTCAGTTCCTCCTGATCTGTTGTTTTTGTAGCCTATGCCGTATTGAACCGAATGCAGAAATGTTTACACGTTTGTTGTAAGTCGATCTATGCACAAAATGGGTTATAACTCAAATAATCATAACAGCAGTACAATTAATAACCGCATGATCAGTCTTTCATTGTTGTCAGGTGCAAAAATGTAGATATGAAAATGCTGAAAATGTGTCGTACTTTTTGAAACTAAATGTAGGGATCATGTTTTATTCCGACTTATTTCCAGTCTTTGTCTCCTTCTTTGCTAACTGGCTGGGAGTATTTTATCTATTAAAGCTAAAGATCACCAATTCGATAACTTTAACTCTATAGCTACTGTAGTTTAAAATTGCCAGTATTGCACTTTCCTCCGAACAAAGCTGGATTATTTTATTGTTATTTTCTGACGAATCTCTTTTTTGTGATCACGAGAAAAATGCAAAAGTTAAGAAACCCTCAAATCCTTGCGACACTTCAAAGCCAATTATGTCTCCCTTATGCAGTGGGAAACTTTTCAAGTTTTTAAACAGTGGCATTTAGGTCCGTTTGTTACAATGAGACTTTTTTTTTGCTCTTTCATAGCTCAGATTCTGATTCTGATTTACCTGAAGTCAGGTGGCATGATGATGTACAGGTAAGATGTAAATGTACATCACTCATTAAGAGTTATTACATTGTTGTACATGGTTTTACTTCAGTATCTTGAATTGAAGTATTTCTCTCTGACAACAGGATGTTGAGGAGGTAGTTCAAATTTTAAGTAGTTCCTCCTTGGAAAGTACTCCAACAAAAAGGGAAAAAGGAGAACAACAAAAAGAAAGGTAGGTTTTTATACAATGCCTAAAAAAGAGAAATCCTTATATAAATTTGCAGTCTGTTATTTATTTATCTAGATAGTTTAAATATCTTTTCCTGATCATACTGGCAGAGGTTATAGCTAAGTAGAGTAATTTTTTTTACAAAATTCAAGTTAATGTACCTCTTGTGTAAGAGGGTCATTAAACTGATTCCTGGTCCTGAATGCCTACAGTGACCCTCCATTTCTTCTAACATCATAAATCATCTAGATCTATTAAACCCTCCCTCTCTATTACCCCGGCAACAGTTTGACCATGGTATCATGGTTTTTGATTGCGAACCATGTTTGACCGTGTTCATCGATGGTGTGACTGTGGCGTGTGACCATGGTCTGTTGTCGCTGAAAATCTGCTTCATTTTCCTTCTGAGGAAATTTGTCCCCATAAGTACTTCTTGACCGCTAAAGCCACCATAAATTCTTCCCTCAAACATCGCCGACCATTTTTCCGAAAAAGATGTGTCTTGAAAGTGTCTCTAACAATATTGATAAGCCATTACTCCAGTAAAATTCCTTATTTCCAAGTTCAATGAAGGACATTTTCAATATTTATGTACAGTATTAAAATTAATGTCCTTTACTTTTTGAAGTAGGCAGCTCGATCTACATCATCATCACCAACTTTAAGTTTATCCTGCTCTCATTTTATAATATCATGGATTGTTTCTCTTTCTCTTTATGTTCATCATCTTCAAAATAATTTTCATCATAAGATTATCATCACCACTACCATTACCATCATAATCAAAGTCAAAACACTTGCTCTCATTTTTTAAAACTTGAAGCTGACACAACACCTTGTGTCATACCATCTTGACACAAAATTGACGTTATTGTTCCAATTTTACCCGTGGTTAATTATTTACTTTTCTTTGGAACCCCTTTTATGTAGCTATTTCCTGGGTTAAGGAAAATAAAATTCGAACCAAGGTAAATTTTTAAGCAAGTTCCCAGTGAGCATTAACATTGTCAAGACTTTCTTTGCACCTGAGATACAAAGATCTATGACCCTTTATACATTTTGCTTTACATGAAGTTTTCTATTTCAAACGTGTTTCTCTGCACCATAATAAACAAAACATTGCCTGTATTTTACTTTCCTAATCAAAATGCTGGAGGGAGGGGGGTGTATTATTTTTTGTTTTGGCCAATTTGACAAGGCCTATGATATATCTATGACTGATGAACTACTTAACATTTTGTGGGGTATTGATTAGTCATTGATTACAAATTGGAGAATCAGCTATTAAGCCTTTAAGTCCCAATAGTGACCAACAACAATGTTCTCCTAATGATATCCATACATTGTCAATAGATAAATTTATGAAAACTAATAAAATGATCACCAAAGAGAAAAAATGCTTTGATCTTTTATCAAATTCTCTGAACTTATTCTTAAAGGAAATGTATGGAGATCAGTTTGGAGAATTTGCACATGGATATTGGGGCTTAAAGGGTTAAGGTGATGAGTGATCAACTGATTATATATGATTTGAGATTGAGTGTTTACTCTGAACGTAATTAAGAGTCACTGACTCCTAATATCGAGAATCGCTGGACAGGTTCGAAAAATCGAAAACCCTGAAACTTTGCCTCAAGAACGCTTTTAGGGAGCTATCTTCGAAAATGTTATTCCGATTTTCTAAGAATTCAACTCCTTCGAGAAATTCGCAAAAAACAAAAATACACCTTTTTACCTCATTAAATATGCAAAAAATATCGGGAAAATTGAGGAAGTTCTCGGTAATCGCATTGAAACAATTTACAATTTTAGAACCCGGGATAAACTTAGCATAAGAGCTTCACCTTTCTCCTATCTAACACTAGGAAGTTTTAATTTTTTCAAGTATTATGAAGGGCTCCGTCGACTGTCAAAGAATTGCCTTTTCAAGCTCCTATGGAAACTGTAAAAGTTGCGTATTTTTACGAGCTTGAAACGCATCTTGGTATGCCCGATATCGAGTCGAAATTAATATTGAGATAGTCCTTTGGCCTTCTTCTATCAAGATTTGAAAGAAAAAATCTGGGCAGTTTGAGCGCGCGCTAGCAAACATAACAGATTTGAAGGTAGGTGATAACTCATTTGCATAATCTACGTAAACAAAAAGTCTATTTATAGAATGACTACTCGGCATATTTCTAACAGTGGTACTCCAGATACTTTTCGATGGACTTATTATTTTGTCGTTTGTATTGTTTTCTTCAATTCTTTAGCCTTAATAATTCCAAATAATAAAGAAATAAGGAAAGTCTTTGGTTTAAGTGACACTCAAAAGGTGAGTTTCGAGTCGTCAATATGATTAACAGCAAACTCGCTTACGTATTGAACTGTCATTTCAATTTCCAGATTCTTCTAGAAATTGTTAAATCGTTGTTTTATAGCTGAGATCCATCTTCAAAGATTATTCTCAGCTTAT
>OZ037776.1:18959503-18989503 GCA_964035525.1 Porites cylindrica | reverse complement strand
GCACATCAGAATTAGTGTCGAGTATATTGACAGTTGATCCCACATTCAACATTGGAAAGTACAGTGTCACACCAGTAACTTATCAAGACCTTTTGTTGGTCTCCAAACGCACTGGCGAACACCCTATTTGTATAGGACCCATTCTGATAAGTCAGAATTTGACAAAAGAAGTGTATACAGATTTTGTCTACTGTATTCAGAAGAACTGTCCAGGTCTGAAGGAAGAACTGAGGGCATTTGGTACTGACGGAGAAAAACCCCTTGAACAGTCCTTCTCAGAGGGATTTCCATCTGCTGTGAAACTTAGATGTATGAGTCATTTCCGCAATAATGTCAAAGACCATCTTAAAGCCCTGGAAGACTCCAGCACGACTGAAATCACAAACCAGATATTTGGTTACCACCTTGATGGCGTCTACCATGAAGGACTGGTTGACGCAGAGTCCTCTGAAATGTTTGACACTCTTTTTGAATCTGTACGAACAAAATGGGAGGAAAAGTCTCCATCCTTCGTCCGCTGGTTTGCTACAACTACTACTATGATTAAAGAAACGATGCTTCCTAAAGTACGAACGGCAGCTGGGTTAGGGTGCCCCCCAAAAAAGTTCTACACGCACTGCTCAGAGAGCAATAACCACGTAATCAAGCACAAAGAGAACTACCAAGAGGTGTCTCTTCCAAAGTTTGTGGAAGATATGAAGCAGCTAAGGGCTGATTTCGATGACGAATTTGTTAAGGCAATCACAGGAAGAGGGGAGTACAAAATGAATTATCCGCACCTTGCCCTAAGTGTAGATCAGTGGTTTAAGATGACGGTGAAGCAAAGGGAAACGTACGTGAAGAAGATGCGACGAATGTCCATGGCAGAAGTGTTGCAGGGGGAGAGCAGAGCTATTGGACATGTGGCGCCTGTTGGTCCTTTGTCTGCTTCTTGGGAAATGCTTGACATTCCTCTTGATGATGTCATATTGAGGAACATATGGGAGAAGGCGGCCAAGATAGTTTCCTCCCCTGGTGCAGTTCAATGTGCTCCTTTCTTTCCGGGCAAGCAAGCCGAAGACTGTGATACATTCTTAGTCATAAGTGAGAGTAGCAGTGAGAACTTTCACACAGTGAAGTGTAGCAGCAGTGTCAGTGGTGTTGTCAAATGTTCCTGTCCAGGCTTCAAATCGCTTGGAGTTTGTTCGCATGCCGTAGCAGTCGCTGAAAAGCAAGGCCTCCTATCCAAATATCTGAACTTTTATAAACAGAGCAAGGTTCTTAATATTACCACCATAAACATGGCAGGAAAGCAAGACCCCAACGTGGGAAGGAAGAAAAACAATCCTCGAAAGCGTTTTAAGGGACCAACACCTCACAGCGATGTCACTATTACATGTGAAAATGTCTTTGGTGTGAGTGCTAAGCAGCCACGACGACAACCACAACAACATCAGATGTTATCTCTACCTCCACCTCCCCCAAGTGCTTCTTTATCAATCGGCAACATCCAACTTCCAGCACGTACTGTTTCTGAGTGTGTCTTCTCACATGGTGGCTCTTGTTCATCTATGCAGTCATTGGCATCAAATCCAGTTCCAAGACCTGGATTGAGTGTTTCATCACTCCCTCAGCCGACAAGTAACCCCACTGATGGACCATTCTCATTTTTGGCTGAACTTCTGAACGATAATCCTGCACCATTCACTTCACCTGAATGTGAACCTCCTGCACTTGGTTCCCACGGTTTAGAGAACGTAGATATGCCTATGGACGTGCCACTTCAATCATCTCTAGACGTACCGGTCAAAGTTAATGCGTGGATAACAGCCATGCCTTCAACTGGTGGAAGAGAGGGTGGAATTCACAGTTATGGCTCCCGAGGTTTGCAGAACCCCAACAATGTATCACTGATGTCATCTCCACACACACCCGCAACAGGTAATACCCGCATGGCAACCGGTATGAGGGGACCTAAGCCAGCCATGCCCTCACCTAATGTCCCATATCAAGTGGCAACGATTTGGGGAAATGTAAGAAAATGCTACGGCTGTAAACAACACTTCCTGCCAGCAACGCCCCCTGATGACCATTACATCCTTGTTAGACCTGAGGCTGACTGGTACTGGGAGAAGCAAAACATGCAGTGGCGACTTGGACGGAAATCAAACCGCTACTACCACATGTCCCCCCATTGTATTAGAAGAAACTTTCCACGTTTTTCATTTGCACATGTTGTCGTTCCAGCTGAACTGCCAAAACCTATAAAGGATATATTGCAATACAGGTTCACTCAATCCTGCTGAGTTATGGTCCGTCCTAGTAGAAGTGACGTTTACAAAATGTTCAAGTATTAAACAAAATTAACCTAAACATATTGAGGGTTAGTAACTATGATCATGTGTCAAGAGTATCATAAAATAAGCAATCTGAAAGACGCCAAAGACCAAAGTGGGGTAATGTCGCGCCCAAAAAGGACGTCAGGTGACCAGTCTTTCAAATTTACTTTCTTACAGAAAAATCTTGTCGGCCTCTTAGGGTAGATACTTAAAGTGGGAAAAATTGCAATTGTATTGGTGCACAAGTATACGTCCTGCTTTAGATGACACCTCTGCGGCCCATTTTCACTTTCCTCTGCTTGTAAGGTACAATAACATGTCACGTTATCAAAGGTCAGAAGATGTTTGTGTCACGTTTGCCAAATAATACAGAATTCGGCATGTACTGGCACAGATTAAGGAAAAAAGAGAAACCAAAAAAATGAAGGTGCCGTGAAAATAATTATGATTTAGTTGTGTTTGCTTTTAGTGATGCATATTCACTATTGTATAGAGTGCTTTTCAACACGTTTTGTGAGTGTAGTTTACATTATAAAATCATCACATTTTCTTAGTTTACTTTAGAATGAAAGAGTCCAAGGCTAAGTTTTAAAATCAGCCTAAAGAAATGGGATATGCTAATTGCTTATCCAGATTACACCATGTTATTACCTTAGATGAGGTTGTTTTAACAACATATCAAAGATCAAAGTAAAAGAAAATTTAACTCTTCAAGTCCCATGATCGACCAAAATCAATTTTCTCGAAACAATATCAATACATTATTCAGAGGAATGTTTATGACAAGTAATGAAATAATCACCAAAGGGAAAATGGTTTAATCTTCAACCAAATTCTGTCATCTAAATCTTTAAGGAAATGTAAAGAGATAATTGTGGACAATGTTATTTGTATGTGGATAATGAAGCTTAGAGGGTTAAGGTACGAGTAGGTATGACTAGGATCATTATGTTCGAGTTAACCAAATGGGTTAGGTATAAACTAACATGTCTGAAACAGTTTAAATACGTAAGTGGCTGCCTAAATACTTCTATGATATTGTGTGGTTCCCTTCATATACATTACTCTTTAGCAAAAAGGGGGCCAGTTCATTCCTTTATATCAAGCGATAACGGGTTGATAATAGAACCCTATGCCAGCAAAATTGTGGTAGTCAAGAGATCTCTACCAAAATCCTTCACAACAAAGGAGTATCTTTAAAAAAATGATTAGAATTTGCTTTTACACCCATTTTATATTCAGAACGACATTTCAAATTGATTTTGATATTTGTATCTTTTGACCATAACTAGGTTATAAGGGGAAAACTGAATAATTGCCTCAAACCCTTTCATCTCCATAGAGAGTGAACTGGCAAAAATTCCCTTTAGACCTTTTACTGTAAATCCTCTATTCAGCCTCCCTCTCCTTAGAGGACTACAACAAGACAACCATGAATGTACCACTTCCTTGGAACAAAAAGGTATTGGTACAAATCATGCTATATGTTGGCAGTAGTCAGTGTGGCATTTCTAGTATGTCTCTCACTCTCTTTAGCCTTGTGCCATGTAATATTGGCCTAAGCATTCAGGAGGGGGTATGGTAGAGGACTGACAGTACAATTTGTTGTGTTTATATTAGAAAAAAACATGCTTAAATGAGCTTTAGAGTTTCTAGTAAAGGCCAAGAAAATGCCGGTTTAAAATTAGGCCACGTTATGGGTCAAGGAGTTGAAATTATAGACGCAATTAAATAATTGAGTCGATGAGTCATGAGTCAAGTGAAAAACTTCAAATATCTCGGATTAACTGCTACTATCTGCTTTAAACAAATACTGGTACGTACAGTAAATATAGTGACAAACCTGAATAAACACTTCTTGAAGGGTGGTGGACAAAACACTGACCCACACTTCATGGACATACCCTAAAATGGACTACACCGCTGAAGTTTAGTGATTAGGGTTAGGAAACTGAGTGAATGAAGTTGTAGGTCAGTTTTCCCAGTATAAGGACCCTAAATGGAACCTGATTCACTCAGTTTCCTAACCCTAATCACTTAACTTCAGTAGCATAGTCCATTTTAAGGTAGTCATTGGGGGTAGTTCATGGAATGGGGGTCAGTGTTTTGTCCACCACCTTCTTGAAGTCAGTGCTTAACCCTGCTTTCAATGCCAAACCCTGACCTTAAACGATTCATAACTCATCACTCAATGACTTTAATATAACGCTAACAACAACAACAAGCTTTCCCAGTTATAAAAAAAAATTGTAAAAACCAAGTTTTAGCCGTTAGTTTTAAATACTAATAGCTGTACAAAGTTTGACTCAAGCACAGAACGGGAGAACACTATATGTACATGCATTAATAAATTCCACGTTTATTTCTCATTACAATGCCTGCGAGTTATTTACCAAGCATTCTCAAAACAGGGCATATAATGGGCTTGGATAAAACCTTTACTCTCCAAGAGTTTGTCTGAGTGGGAAAAAGAACATTCAGGGGGATAAACAGGCAGGATTAAGCGACGGTCTAAAGTAAACAGAGTAATCCAGGAGTAATGTGAGTGTGCCAGGTGTCTCGAAAACTAAGACCTAAGACCTTATCATATTGTAAATGAAACAGGTTGAATATCGAAAAAACATACCACCTGCTCAAAACGTAAACGTAAAATGTGAGTCTGATTTGCAATTTCGCCCCCACCTGATTTCAACCAAGGCACGAATTCCTTTCTTTGTCTTCTTCTTTCTCTCTCTCGTTATTTGGACCGCCATTTTGGATTTTTGTGGAGGTTTCCGCTGACAACTCGTTCCCAGACTTCCGTTCCCCGTTCCCCGTTCCCCGTTCCCCGCTCCCCGCTCCCCGCTCCCCGTTCCCCGTTTTAGTAACATCCGCTTGTGCCTATGAAAGTTCCAGGGATCGTGCAATCCTTCGTGTTTCAGCCAGATTTAAATATTGGCCTTTTGCCAGGAGTTTTCGCCGAAGCTTCGTAGACTGCATTTATCGATAATTTGATCCCGTGTTAGCTCATTCTTCGAATCTCCAAACTCACAATTCACAGCCGGATTGCCGAGCCGTACTACGAATTGATCGGCAGTCTCGTTTTCCTCCTGTTTCATCTGGCGAAAGGTGTGATGCTCGTACGGTATGTTTACCTGTGGTGTGAAATATGCATCAAATGTTCGCAGCGCAGCTTGGAACTCGTTGTCATGTTTGCCCTTGGGTGCACCAGGATCGATCAGAGTTTCAAACACTTCTTGAACATGCATGCCCACACAGTGCAATAGTAACGCCTTCTTACGAACAGCTCCCGTGACTCCTCGATCATCGGCGTAAAATTGAAAAACTTTCTTCCAACGTCGCCATCGTGTTCCAACGCTCGTGCTCTCTACTTTGCAATTAAACGGTGGTGTTCCACGAAGATCATCTTCTGTTGCCATAACTATCGCGCAAATTTGTTTAGCTTTCTTAGCAGACCATTTCTATCCTTGTCGCCAATTAGCCATTTCGGAGTTGTGTAGGGAACTGGGGCGAGTTTCAAATTTGAACTAATCGACAAACTGACACCATCATATAAAAGGTCATGTTGAGATTGGTCATTTGACCAAGTTTGGTGCTCTAAGGTTGAACAGGGATTAAGATATGACTCTTGAAACATGGTTAAAGATCCATACAAAGGTCTATAATTTTGTGCCAGCGTCCCCCAAAACCATATAAACTCTTTAAAATTTTTCAGTTTTTCTTTTAAACTGTAAAATTCGTCATGCATCTACTACTTGGAAGGAAATAATTCGAAAATCACTGTGTTTGCTAGCCTGAATTTCATCCGATTACTTCGAGTCGTTATTGCTCCCTCAGTAACGTCTGAATCGACCGGCCGTTAATGCCGTCCAGTGACGTCACTACTCCTTGACCTTTGCTTTAATTCATGCAAAAAGTAAAACACGATTTTCAAGTGGCAAACCGAGAAATATCGTTTGGAAATGTCTGCATGATACAGAACTGCTTTATTTTTTTCGATTGTAATTCATGTTTAACGTTCAAACTATCAACCGCATGCAGTACAACTCTGAAGCGGTTGTACTAAATTCTATAATCAAACTCAGTCGCAATCACGCAATGAAATAAACACACAGACGGAACACTTAGTTCAAAAACACAATGATTTGCTTTAGTTGAAAGGAAGCTATTTGGTCCTTAACGAAGAAAAAAAACAAGGAGACGAGAAAGAAAAAGCTAACAGAATCATTACACTTGACGGTAAAAATAGCAAGAAGGTCGAATTATAACATTGATCTCAGAAAACTTCGCGTCAACAAAATCACCGGCCGCCGAAACCACAATGCGGCTCTAAATGAAAAACCTACCGACTCTCCGCAATGATTCTTCATTTGCAGTTCAATTTAGCATTTCAGTTTCGAAGACAAGGGCAATTTTGCTGTTTAAGATAAAGATTAAGCTTATCGAAATGTTTGAACTAAACGAAACAATGCCAGGGATGCGATCCGCTGAATATCAAGCGACAATCCCGCTAAAATTTTTCATAATTATACATAATTACTGCGAATGTTTAGACAATCAACCAATCAAAATCACTACCCGGTTTTCGGGTAGTGAATGGCGTCACTGGACGGTATTAACGGCCGGTCGATTCAGACGTTGTTGCGAGGAGAAAACGACTCGAAGAAATCGGATGAATTTCAGGCTATGTGTTTGCCCATTTTTAGGAATATTACAGAAATATAACTTGATCCCTGTTCAACCTTAGAGCACCAAACTTGGTCAAATGACCAATCTCAACATGACCTTTTATATGATGGTGTCAGTCAGGAGCCCATAACCCGGAGCGTCTAACTTCCATACTGCGCCTATGCAACGGCGTTTTCACAAGTAGGTTTATTTTTAGATAAGCCTTTTCTGCGAATTGCTTTCGAAAAGCCAATCATAAGCAAGTGCGTCATCAATAATAAATTAAACTTTTAACACGTAAGCGGGACTACTCCCTCACATTGAAAAAAAAGAGTGGCAGACGCACTTGAGGAATCTTCAGAGGATTCTTCTGACATTACTTCAAGCGACAATTTCAGTATTTAAATGGAAACTAGCAGTTCAGAGGAAGGTCTGCAAAACGTAGAAGAACCCGGGACGTCTACTTCATCGGCGACAACGCATAATTCACGGAAAGGGAAATCGAAATCATCTTCGAAACAGCCGACTGTGAAAAGATCCAAGTGGCAACAGTCATTTTTCGCGGGAAAAGCTTATCTAAAAATAAACTCACTTGTAAAAACGCCGTTGCACGAATTTATGGCAGTTGCAGGCTCCGGGTTATGGGCTCCTGTGTCAGTTTATCGATTAGTTGAAATTTGAAACTCGCCCCAGTTCCCTAAGCAACTCCGAAATGGCCTATTTTAATAACCGGATTTAACTTTTGAAACAACGGATCGAACCAAACATGAACTCAACAAATTTAATCTTATTCTATGTTCACCTTACCCATAGTACACTGGGGTCTATATTGAACTTGCGTCACAAACACTTCAATATCAATATTGCATTGCAGAGTAAACATACAGACATTATGCTTTAATTTCAGTTTTCTTCATGGGAACAGACTATCGAAAGTTTCACCAGGCATTTTAGATCCGTTGATGAAATGCACGTTTTTGTAAGTTAATTAAAAATACACGTGTCTGTAAACAAACCTTGTATACCTATGGCGAAACATTGGTGATACATTTTATTTTTGCTTCTCATTAGCTGGAAGTTAAATATCAAATTTTGATTAATTACAAGAAAATCACCGACTTGAAGGAAAGACCCCGAAAGAGGAGAGAAAGAGTATTACAACATAAACCTAGTTAGACACATCCAATCCTATAATAAATGTTGAAATATATGTTGAAACAATAACATTATAAACATTTAGTATATACTAAAACAGTGGATAGTGTTTTTCGAACGCTCTGATTGGCTACTCAATCAGTGAATATCCAATGCTATTCACCTCCAGTTCCTCCGAGCGAGCGACGCCAAACTCGCGTGTTAAAAAGTTACGAGCAAAATGGCTTCTCAGTCTTCTGCACAGGCAGCCCCAAAAAAGTGGGAGTTCGTTGGACTTTGAATTTTTAAGAGAATGTACGAAAATAAACAAAATACGTCCTAAATTCTATTATTCGACAAAAATAGAGATAAAAATGACTTACCTTGTGTTTGTGTTTTGTTATTACTGTCTCTTCGCCTCCAGAGCCATTTGGAAGCCCTTTTATCGACGTTTAATATTTTGAGTTGTACTAGCAGTAAGAAAAATGGGAAGGCTGGGGACTCTGAAGCTGACCGTTCCAGCTCGAAGCTCCAAACTCGCCAAAATTGCCGTCAAAGGATCTGTCGCTAATTTGTCTTTCCCTTCTATGCTTCTGGAGTCTCAGATTTCATCACAACCGCTAGCGAAGCGCTTAATTTTAACCTTTTTTCATCAGAGTTTTCTTTCTCGGTATGCGTATGACCGGGCTTTTGGACGTGACGTAATTAACGGTCGCTCCCAGCTTACGTCACAGCGACAATCTGCCTCCGTCCGGGGGGGGCCACAGTCCATCGCGAGTTTCATCGGGAGGGTTCCTGGGTCCATTTGACCAGGGCGTAAGAAGCTAGGGCGTTGAAACGAGTGGGGTCGAGCGATCTAGCTGTGATGCAAGGGTCTGGGTACAACCAAAGAGAAAACAAGATGGCGGACATTGTGCTGGACCGTCGGAGAGATTATCTAGCGAACGTTAGCCATTATCCCATGGCATTCATTTACTGCGAGCAATAGCGAAAGAACAAATTATTTTTTTCTCACGTCCGTTTTCTGTTTTGTTCAATTTTTCCCCCACTAACAAATATCTGTATTGAATATAGTTCCACTTCCGTGACCTGTATTAAAATTTCGTGAGTTGGTAAGAAAATGGCATCGCAACTCAGATGATAGCACTGAGATCATTTTTAGACTAATATTATCGGTTCTCTACTTCAGTTTAATAGCAAGTTGTGTAATTCATCATCTGCTAAGGCATTTATTTATTTTTTACTGACCAGTTTCAAGGCCAGATGATCTGTTTTCACTATTAAAGCTTGGATTTGTTGCTTTACATCAGTATTCTTCTCTAAACACCTTATTGAGCTATCTCCAATATTGAGCATTACAGTTGGACAGATTGTGAAGACTAAAGTCCTGGTAGATTTAAAATATAATAAAATCATCATTATTTTTTTACCTTGTACACTAATGCTACTTTGCAATGAAGAATAAGTAAGAAGTCGCAAGGACAAAGATAAGTAGCCCAGCAAATATTTTTGTTTGATAATAACAGCTTTTTGTAATGAAATGGTCACTGAAAACTACCCATGCAAGACATACTAAGGAACTTAAAAGAAACTAAACATTCACAAGTCTTACGTTGAAACCAGCCATTGCTATATATATATATATCTTACAGAAACAACATAAAACATTTATATAACATAGAAATTCAAAAGTATATTGCAAACAAGCAAATTATACAGAATTATGCACAAATGAAATACAAATGGCCTGTAACAGCTATTAAACCATTGAAAAAGTGTGACCAGCAACCCTAGCACACTTGTATACTTCATGTCCAGTATGATTCAATTTCATTCTTGGTTAAATTTATTAACTGCAGCCAGGTTTAATCAAACTTGATTTAAAAAATACTTTCCCGTTTCCTTGTCTACAATATATAATATTAAGAGAGAGGATATAACGCTAGAAATATTATACAGTAGTACAATCAAAAGATAAGGCACCTCCAGGAAATCAAGTTGGTCCCTACTATTCTTCAGTTATTTTCTTTTACTCTCTATAAGAGTTACACCTGGCCACTAATACAGACATTTTGTGCCAGTCCCAATAGTTTCCATCTGAAAGCTGACTGTAGTTTGTGAAACACCACACATAAGCCTCTGACGACAAAAATACAATGTTACACAGCAGTCTTAATTTATTCTACTTGAAATCAAATTAAGACCTCTTCATGTCCTTCTTCATATTCACGGTATTATGAACTCGTTTATCTGTCAGTGTGTGTTCTATTAGTCTTTTCAGGCCGGGCACTCACTGTTGTTCTGCAAAAAAACATTATAATAAAAATTTACATGCACAAACGAAATTTATAAAACCATTACAGATTTTTTTTTGTAGCCGTTTATCATCATTTGGTTTTGACTGGCAAGATAAAACGCGACCTTCAACCTGTAATATTCGCCAGTACCGGCGGCCATGTCGCAGGTGCATCGGCGGCATATGGGAACCAGGCTTAAATCCGAAACTACCTCTGGCTAGTGAACGCTATTTTTCTTGTTCTAACAGCGGATCGAGAGCGGAAAGCCAACTAGTTCCAGTTCTACTCCGCATCACAGCTGAACCAGAGAGCGCGTATGAGCGTTTCAACGCCCTAACTTCTTACGCCCTGCATTTGACCGTGACAAAGCGCGCCAAAACATCACGCGAGCGCCCGGCTGTTTACACTCAACCGAGCGACCAAGCAGTCTCCTTCGCCTTCTTCTTGGTTTTCGCTACTTTTTAATTGAACCCTTTCGCTTTCAATCTAAACCTTTTAGAGTCTTTAGCAAAACAGTTCTGTCAAGAACTACCTATTTCCTTTCGTTTCATTTTATTGCTAACAATTTTTGTCGAAAAATGCAATTTAGGACGTATTTTGTTTATTTCCATACGTTCTCTTAAGAATTCAAAGTCCAACCAATTGCAACTCCCACAGAGTTTGGGCTGCCTGTGAGTAAATGAGTTTAAAATCAACAATTTTGTGCTTAACTATCTCACTGTTTTAGTATATACTAAAACAATTATTTACCTCATTGTGGATGGCTACCTTAACCACTAGCCACCTCTACTGAGGTGAATAATTGTTATTTATTTTCCCTTTCAGCTCTAGAATGCAATTCTGGTCGTTAAGAAACATTGTTTTGAGTTGTTTTTCTTTCTTTTATACCTTTTATTTTATAAGGTTTGCTTTTTTCAATTTGTTTTTATAACTGCTTTGAAAACTGTATTCCTCTTTGTTTTAATTTATCAGAACGCTTAATAACAACAACATCAGCGAGATAGAACCACACGCTCTCCAAGGACTGAGGACCATAAAGACAATGTGAGAGCCTTTTTCCATAAAAATAACGTCTTTTCTCTTTGGTCAATCAAGAAACTTATTAACTTGTCTTCGAAACATATTATTAGCCATTAAAATTAAAATATTGAAATTATCCACCGAAAAGAGAATTTTAAAAATTCTTTATTATATTTCATTAATTCGTCAAGATTTCTTCAATACAATCGTCTATTGCGAGTGAAGAAGGACGACTTTTCATCACTGACCAGACTAGAAACGCTCTAAGTATTTAGTCAAATCACGTAGCTAAATCATAAACTCACAAAGACTTGAACCTGCCAATCTTTGTTTTTGTCAGCTTCTAAGCTGATAGTTTCCTCCATTTTGACAGTCCTCTGTCAAAACCCCATGTGAACTCATCTTCGTTATTCCCTTCATTTTTAAACTGAGGCAGTCCCGAGACTTCATTAGGGAGCTTAAGCAACAACGACGGCGACGGCTACAAAAACGTCACTTAAAAAGTGAATTTGCACCGCTTCAAACTTTATCGCGCATATTCCATGTCGTTTACTTCGTCAAATGTTGGCAAATGTTTTTGGAGTTGAATTCTAAAGGACTGTATCAAAGTTCAGGAAAAGTAAAGAAAGTTGTTGTCTTGTGTTCCCGTCCTCGACAAAACGTGAATTCAGGCACTTTCACGTTGTAGTCGGACAATGACGGCAAAGAAATGTACACAAAAAGCGTGATGCACGTGCAAAGTTGTTGTTTTGCTAATCAAACCTATTGCTTTTTTGCCGTTCTCCTTGCCGTCCGCGTCGTCGTTGCTTAAGCTCCCTATTAACGCGTCTTGTTTAGCCGATGGCTAATGGAGCAGTGTCATTACAATCACGTTTTTTAATTTTCAGTTTCTCCAGCAAAAGGCCCACTATCCCCTGACCAAGGAGCCTGAAAACTATGATTTCATTTCGTATTATTATATAAAAGTCAAATGGGGTTAGAATAAAAATACTTCAGGCCCCAGTTGTTCAAAAGGTGGATAGTGCTATCCACCGGATAAATCACTATCCAGCTGTTAAGTATTTGGGAAACCAATTGCGCTATTCACTGGATAAAGATTTATCCATCAGATAGCGCTATCCACCTTTAGAACAACCGGACAAAATGGCGGACGAAACTCTCTGAAGGCTTTGCGTGTCCTATCCCCGCTTCAATTTAGCCGAGTTCTTCGGGAAGGGGACGGATCATTTCAGGTCGTCTGGCAAACAGATTTGGCAGTCGATATGAAAACGAACATTAAAATATTGCGTGGAGTTATTGGCCCTATATCTACCACGAATGATTACTTAATTACAGTATTTGACGAGGTAGTTAACCTGCGAGGGAGCTGTAGAAATAATGCCCTCCTACAGTCCTCACGGGAAAAGCTTCAACTTGTTGCAATTCTCTACCTGCGTGTAAAAAGTCTTTCCTTGACAGAAAGGAATATACTATTTGTAGATCACCGCGTCAAATGGAAACAATGGATATTTTGAAGGGTTTTTGTAATGTACCAGGAATTTGTAGTTTGAAATATAGCAGGAAATTGTATAACGAACGCAGAGAACTCAACAATATTTTACTTCAAGTCTGTAAGCACATGGCAAGAAAAACCTACTGCGCATGTACGAAGCGCATAAGGATTCATGGGATATGACAAATGCCCCCTCTTAAAGCAAAGGAAAGAAAAACTGAACCTGTTAATAATACAAAGTAATGTACTGATAGGAACATGTCCCAAAGTGACGAACACTTAAGTTTGCTAAAGACTAGTAGAACCTCTGAGGCGGTTTACGCTCTCTGAGAGGGTATTTCGGTTCTGGTTGCTCAGGCGCTGACGCTTGAAGTTCTGAATCTCGCACAGATGAGTCCTGTGGTGAAGAAAAAGCATCAGCCATGCTATCCAAGGCTGGAGTGTCAAGTACAGGCGTAGCCTCTTTAGGCTGTGAAAGGGTTGGTGTCGTAACAGGCCCTTCTCTCACTACTGGGGTCAACCCTTCAGTTTGCTCAGGTAGCTGGGGCGCACGAACTAACTCTGACCCTAGTGTGGAAGGTATGAATCGTGGACGTAATTGTTCTTGATGTCGTTTCCACATAATGTCTCCGACCTGAACTCAAAATTCCGGGGACTGACTGTTCTAACAATGGTTCCTGGAATCCATTTGGCTCCTTTGCCAAAAGTACGCACAAAAACAGCTTGGTTTGGTGTAAACTGGGGTTTGTTATCAAGGTTGTCTTGAAAAACCTTAACTTCCTGTTTAGAACTCTTGGCTCTCAGTGCACTGAAACTAATTCTAAGCTGCCTGTTCATAAGTAATTCTGAGGGTGATTTCCCTAACGTGATGGGTGTAGCCCTGTAAGTCAACAAAAACCTGTCTAATTTTGTTTGCACAGGCTCGCCTGTATCTCCAATCTTGCCCAGTTTATCCTTAAATTCACCCACATAGCGTTCTGCTAACCCATTTGTAGCAGGATGTCCTGGAGCAGTGAGAGTATGAAGGATGTCGTTTTCTCTTAGAAATTTCTGGAATTCATCACTCGTAAACTGAGTCCCATTGTCCGTTACCAGATGTTCTGGTAAACCAAAGTAACTAAAAATGTGTCTCAAAGCAGTAATAGTGTTGGTGCTGGTGGCATGAGTCATGGGTACTATCTCCAAAAATTTGGAATAAGCATCCACCACGACCAAAAACATCTTGCCAAGATAAGGCCCAGCAAAATCTACATGTAATCGTTTCCATGGTCCGCCTGGCCAGGACCATGAAGCAGTTGGGGCAGATGCTGGCGATTTAGCAGATCCTTGACAAGCAGGACATAATTTAACTGTCTCCTCAATTTGCTTATCAAGTCCAGGCCACCAAAAGTATTTTCGAGCTAATTGTTTCATTTTGACCATCCCCAGGTGTTCTGCATGCAAATCGGCCAATAAGAGAGCCTGTAACGACTCTGGTACAACAACTCGCGAGTTCCACAGGAGGATACCATCATAACGAGAGAGTTCAAGTCTTTTGCTGTAGTAAGGTTGGAACACTGGTTCCAGATTATTGGGCCAACCCTGCTGAGTAAACTGTAACACCTTTCCAAGGACTGGGTCTCTCATGGTTTCCATAGCAACCACGGACGCATTTAAAAACTGGTCTTCTTCGATAAACATCACATTTACAGTTACCTGTTCTGCAGCAGACTGCTTGTATTCAATAGGCGTCCTAGACAAAAAATCTGCAAACACATTGTCTTTGCCGCTTATGAATTCAATTGTATAGTCATAAGCAGCTAAAAGTAATGCCCATCTTTTGATCCTTGCTGCTGCCAACAGAGGTACGGGCTTGTGTTCCCCAAGTAAAGTAATCAAAGGTTTATGATCTGTTAGGAGTTTGAAGTGTCTACCTAACAGGTACTGGCGATATTTGGTCACGCCAAAAACAATTGCTAATGACTCACGTTCAATTTGGGAGTAATTTTGTTCTGCATTGTTCAGTATCCTCGATGCATAGGCAACAGGTTGTAATGCACCATCAGGTCCAGGTTGCAGTAATGCAGCTCCCACACCCACTGAAGAAGCATCACACTGTAGAACTAATTCAGCCATAGGATCATAGTGATGTAAAACCGAATCGGAGCAAAGGGAAGCCTTGATGTTATCAAAAGAGTCCTGTTCCAGTTTTGACCATCTTCATGGTACCTCCTTGCGAAGTAATCCGTACAAAGGTGAAGCCAACTTTGCAAAATCCGGCACAAATTTACGTAGAAAATTGGCTGATCCAAGGAATGACTGTAATTCAGAAACATTTGTTGGAGGTGCTGCATCCTTGATTGCCTGCACTTTCTCTGCAGTCGGTGAAATCCCCGCGGCAGAAATGGTAGTACCAAGATACTCTACTTTATCCAGCATGAAAAAGAATTTATCAGGGTTAAGCTTAAGACCGCAGTCCTGTAATCGAGTTAGTACTCGATGAAGGTTTTCCAGATGGACTTCATCTGTTTCTCCGGAAAAAAGGATGTCATCAATACGGACACAGCAGCCTGGAAGGTCCTTAAGGACATTTTCTATAGTGCGTTGGAAGATTGACACAGCACTACTCACTCCAAAAGTCAGGCGCTTGTATTGGTATAAGCCCAAATGAGTGTTAATTGTGGTGTATTTTCTGCTTTCTGGCGTAAGCTCTAGTTGATGGTATGTTTGAGAAAGGTCAATCTTAGTGAATTTTTTTCCTCCAGATAATGTACTCAGTAGTTCCTCCAGAGTTGGTATGGGGTATTGTTCTAAGACTGAAAATTTGTTGATGGTGACAGAGTAGTCCCCACAAATTCTCAGGTCCCCATTTGCTTTAACAATAGGGACTGTAGGTGATGCCCACTCGGAATGCTCTACTTTCTCAATGATATCCTCCGCCACCAATTTCTCCAAGGCCTTTTCGTACTTAGACCGAATTGCAAATGGTACTACTCGTGCTTTGGTAAACACAGGGCTTTCATCACTTACGCGCAATGACACTTGGATTCCTTTAAGTTTTCCCACTGAACTAGTGTCAAACAAATCAGAGTACTGCTGAACTATATCCTCAGCTGCAGTTGAAATCGTACTAAAAATGTTCTGCGAAGGTAATGTAAACTTGGACATCATGTCCCGCACCAGTAGTGATGGTCCCTGAACTACACGAATTAACAGGGTACCCACCTGGTCTCCAACTTTGACATCCATTTCCTTCTCACCTAGACACTGGATAAGGTCCCCAGTATAGCTTTTCAAAAGCACTGTAGGGGGTTTGAGTGTAGTTACTTGTCCTCCGGTTTTGGTAAAATCAGCAGAACTCAACAATGTCACAGAACTGCCCGTATCAACTTCCATAGGGACTTGCTGGTCTTCAATGGTAACGGTAAGTTTGTATAAGGGCGGTGTAAATGACGAATTTTCAGAAGATTTCACACTTTTCATATAAACTGTACAAGAAGGGACTGAATTCTCGTGCTCCTCCTTAGTACATGTTCCTGATGTTGGAGCAGCTATTACTTGGTGAGTGGTGTTGTTACCACCAAATTCTTTCTTTTTCTTGAAGCATGTCTTAGGCAAATGCCCAGGCTTCCCACAGTAATTACATGTAGATTCGACATGACTGCACTTGTCAGCCAAATGCTGTGGAGAGCCACACCGAAAACACTGCTTTCCTCCCATTTTTGACTTAGGATCTGTTTGCCTTTGGCTTTCTTGAGCAGAAAAAGATTTCTTGTGAACAGCATTTACTGGCAGAATTCCAGCACTCGAAGTGTCGGAGTTGCCCTGGAGTAACTTAGATTCCTTCTCAGCCAGTTCATCGGCCTGAGCGACCTTGAGAGCTTGATCGAATGTCTTATCTTCAGAAAGTAGTTTCTTTTTAGTAGTCTGACTTCTCACTCCCCCAACAAATTGATCTCTGAGGGCTCTTGTAAGGTAGGGACCAAAATTGCAGTGAACAGCTAAGCGTTTTAGTTTGTTTGCATACTCCGCTACGCTTTCAGTTTCACTTTGTACAGTGTGATGGAAGCGGTAGGTCTCGGCAACTTCAAGTACCTTAGGTTTGTAGCAGTCTTTCAGAATTTGTGTAAGCTGATCGTAAGTTTTATCAGCGGGTAAATCAGGAAGACAGAGATCTTTGAGCGTACTGTAAGCGGTTTTACCGATCAAGGAGATTGTAACGGCGACCTTTTTCATGTCTGCCTCTCGTTTAGCTGCTTCGCTGGCGTCTGCTGCAACTTGACCGATGTTATGTGCGATGAAGTAGGCATTCAAGCGTTCACTGTTATCCGTAAAGTCAGCTCCATCGAACGGTTCCAAAGTGCCAAATTGCTGTGTAGTCATCGCTGGCACCTTAAGTCTTCATCTTCGTCGCCAGTTTGTAATGTACCAGGAATTTGTAGTTTGAAATATAGCAGGAAATTGTATAACGAACGCAGAGAACTCAACAATATTTTACTTCAAGTCTATAAGCACATGGCAAGAAAAACCTACTGCGCATGTACGAAGCGCATAAGGATTCATGGGATGCAGTTTTAAATGCAACATGCGACAGAAATGAAACTGAAACTTAATTTGCTTTGCGAGTTTTTAGAAACAGAAAATTATTGTTATCCAACAGTATTTAAAACAACCAAAGTTGACCTTGTCACGTTCTATAGGTGTATAACGAAAAAATTTTTAGTTATATCCAGTTAGATCAAATTTAGTCACGTTATACTCTCCTGCTATATTTTGGAGGGCAGAGTGGGGCTTGTTTCAAAAGGCAAACTATAAAAATTATCTATCTCTATCCAATTCCACTGGTTAAGAGTAGCTATACACTCAAGCCGGAGAAACTGTGAATATCAGTACTTCCTGAACTTGGCAGCCCAATGAACCCCCACCTTGGAGCTCTTGTTTCTCAATAAACTGGTGTATCTGTTCTCTTGCTTTTACAATCGTATTAGTCACGTTATACTCTCCTGCTATATTTTGGGGGCAGAGGGGGACTTGTTTCAAAAGGCAAACTATGAAAATTATATGTCGCTATCCAATTCCACTGGTTAGGAGTAGCTATACACTCAAGCCGGAAAACTGTGAATATCAGTACTTCCTGAAATTGGCAGCCCAATAAACCCCCACCTTGGAGGTCTTGTTTCTCAATAATCTGGTGTATCTGTTCTCTTGCTTTTACAATCGTATTCCGACTTGATTTGACTTGATCGCTTTGGCCCAAACACAGCTTTTGGTCTAGTCGCTGACAAAAGATCAATAAGGTTCGGAGAGCTTAAATCTTGTTAGTCATGCTTACAGTGATAGAGTGTGCTTTTTCGACCAATGTTCCCTGTTAAAAAGCCGCGTGGGCCCCATTATTTAAGTCAAATCCAAACGATATTCCGCACCTAAAGGCCACGACATGGGCCAAGCCTACTGTGGTAGGATCAATCATGTCTTGGATGTTTCATCAAATCTTAAAAAAATTATGTTAAAAATAAGTTTCTTCCTAAACTGCATCAGATCTCGTCTGTCTGAAATTATGTTGTCTCTATTCTGCGTTATTGAACCTGCCAAGAATAATGCGATATATAACTAAGGTAACTGGAGAGAAAAAAATAGGAAAGAACAAAATAACATAAATAGTAACAGGGGGTTAGCGATGCAGAATACATTGTTAGTGATGTCAAAAAAAAACTACTATTGAGATGGAGACAGGTTCAAGACAGGTCTAAATACTAACCTAGGTTGATATCAATAAACCTGTGTTTCTTGCAGATACCTGTTTGACAACGAAATATCCTTCTTTGAACCAGGATCGTTTCCACACGCACGTCTATCACAACTGTGCGTAGGTCTTCTTTATATTGTCTTGCCTCTTGTATTAGAAAATAAAAAAAAGACCGTATTAAAAGACAAATAGGTAACAGTTCACGAATTAAGCCTGTGGATTAATCATACAGTAATTCAGCTTTGTGTAAAAGATTTAGATGTGGGTTTTACACGGGACCCAAGACGCTTCCTTGAATTATATCTTGCCTTACTTTGAAGACATCGATCGACAACATAACATTGGTTTTCCTTACTAAACAATGATTTAACAGTCTGATAGCATAATTTGTGCTTTCATTATTGTATAATGTTTCCACTGTATAGCGCCGCAAAGATCTTGATAAAACTCAGCAATGGCGTGGACTCTGAAACGTCGTACTCACTCATTCATTCCCAGGCAAATTAGTTGAACGTTCATTGCGTTTCTGGTCATAAAAGATAGGATACCCGCAGTACTTGTTAAGGTAGTTCGATTGGATTTTTCAGGACCAATACCTAGAAAAAAATGAAAATGCCAGCACCCCGCCTTGTTTGTGTGAACAGAAACGGCTAAGGTCTGAGTTCAAGAGAGCCGTACATCCCTATCATGTTCTTTAATCCGTTTGTAGAGCAATCGTTCGCAAGAAATCTTGTAATTAACTCCGTCTTTTTTGCAGTTAAGTAGCATCCTTAGGATTTGAAAAAATCTCGTATGCTTACTTACACTCCCATCTCAGATGTAGAAAACAACGGAGAGGTTTAGACCTCATACTCACCCCCTTGACTTCTTATTGCACATGCTTGTCCATTGGTTTCAGCTGCTTTCGTTAAGGTTCTGGGACCACTTTCGGTGGAATAAAATTATAAATTACGGCCCTATTGTCATTGTTCGAATGGAAAACGTCTAAGTTTGCCATTATTTTGTCTGCTATAACTCTGATTTCATGCAAATTACAGGATTTTGTTCAAAAATACCGGTCTGTCGTCATTAACAATCGATGCAAAAGAATTCCAGAGGATCAACGTAACTCTTTACATGTGAGTATATGACCTTGAGAAATAAAATTTGTTATCTTAAAGTAAGTGCAAAGACAGCCTGGTGTACGTAGGGGCATCAAACACCATCACAAACGAAGAGCAAATCTAATGGCTGTTGGTCTTTGTACGGTGTATTGTGTATTTTTTGTATTTTTTTTATTTACTCCATTCTATAAAAAATACACCAGTTGTACAATATATTAATACATGTATATAAGGTTAACAAAGAAATTAAGAATGGAGAGGAGCAGAAGGGCACAGTATCGCTGACCGCTGACCGTGTAGAGAAACGAATTGTATTATTCATTGAAGCTGTATTTTTCAGAAGAGGATTTAATATCTGATCAGTTGACAGCCTTGGTTTAACGAATGTTTTATTGTTAATTTTCCTTTACTAGATATCCCGGAAATCTACCTTCACTTGCAGCAAGAACCAACACTTATGCTGAAGTACTTGATAAATATGGATTTCATTGCCAAAAAAGAAACAGCGCCTGGTTTTGCGATCTTTGCCCCGTAGGAACTTACTCACGAGGCGATGGTGTGTCTACAGGATGCCATCAGTGTCCAGCAGGTACAATTATCATCCGAAATTCATAAAATGTCTTTATTTTTCATATAACAGGGGCACTCAACGACTGTTTTCAGTAGACTATCTGTTCGAAGGAGTAAATATTGCTCAGAAAATTCTTTAGCATTAGAAAAGCTAAAAATTCTGAATAACCGTTCCAATTATCTAAACTACTCGGAGTTTTTCTATTAACTTCCCTACGATTTTCGGAATTGGATTTTCCACATTTTATTCCAAAGCTAAAACTTTCGAGACGGTCAAAGTTCCCCTGAAACATCCGAACAGATACTAGATAATATTTAGGGCAGCTCCAAATTAACAAAACAGACTTCTAAAGCATAGACTGGAAATCCATTTTAGACATTTCTGACTTGTTTGGAAAGATTCGTTCTTTGGGTGCCCCTAACATATATCCTTGGTCGTCATGTTTAAGAAACAAAACCTTCTTTAAGCCTCTTTTTAAAATATTTTATTTGGCGGTAAATTGTGAGCTCCAACAGCTATACTTTAGTCATGATGCCCTCCAAATTTTTTAAGTGAAACAAAATTGGATATTAATGTACTGCCAGTAATAGTCGTGTATGTTTCACTTTTATGTAGGGTAATGCGGATCCCAGAATCTGGGGAATTTTTACTTTTAGAAGCTGAATTCTGGGCTTTGGAATTTTTGATATAGCTCAAGGAATCCTGAATCCCACTAACAATTGGAATCAGGAATCCAAGTTCCACTAACGAGGAATGCGGAATCTACAGTGTGGAATCCCGAGTCCAAGACTATCTTGGATTACGTCACGTGGGGTGATATGTTTATCCACTCCGTGAAAGACCATATGACATAACAGTGCAAGCGTGCGTTACAAGCACTCAGTTTATACTTTTAGCGGATTCTTTTAGCACATTCGTTCGACCCCAACTAAAAAAACAACACTTCATTTGTTTTAGCTGAAAAGCTCCTTAATATTACCACCACCTTACTAGTATTACCAGATTATGATACCTTGACGGTGGTAGTAAACGTGATGAAATCGCTTATAGAGCGTTTGGTGTTTCAAAACAATGAAACAGCGGCCATGTTGGTGTACCAAGAAAATTCTCTAGGAGTCACTCTATTTTTTTATATGAACACTTTCTTTCGTTTCAATAAATTAACAGAGATGCTTGCCATGTGAGTGAAAACGCTCTATAAGTTGCTATTGGGTTTTGCGGTCTTTGCGAGCCGGCTAGCATCCCATGTGTTCGATCGTGTATTCTATTTGATGCCTGTTCGGTCTTTCAATAACTTTAGAAGTTGGTTCGAAGAACCTTACGAATGCAGCAACCGGAAAATTTTGACCTCCTCAGATATCACTGGGGAAATGTACGAACGTAATCCACAACTTTTGGAGAAGTAGAAAAAGACTAATAAAATACTGAATGGAAATAAGTGGGTTGTGAACCTTCCCATGAGAAATATTGTTGCGAGTGAACGATCGAACCTTCGAAGGGTCTGAATTACTCTGTGACTCCACCCACGCAACTGTTAATATAGAACATCGCATTTACTGATGTAGCATGCAGCCTTTATCTGAGAGTAGGTAGCTGATAGCCTCAGAAGGGCAGGTGAGCAGAATCACCGTGAGCGAGAGTGAAGATGCCTTGATGTCAGCTTATATATCCTGCCTGCAAAGAAAGAGAGATCAGCTGTCATTACATGTACTAGACAAGCAGCGGATTACATTGAAATCGCCTATCTATTTGAAAACAATACTACTGAGGTGGCATCCGACCAATACTATCAAGAATAAGTTGATAAACACCTTGAGATCATGAAAGAAAGAAAATAACATCTCAGATCAATCTTTACAAAATAATACCCTACTAAGAGACAACCCGAAAATGTATGGAATACTTACAGTTGTACTTACGATGCACAGGAGGAAAGCCACCCTGGGACCTACAATATCCAGCATAGAAGGACTTCTTTACAACACAGCCAAAGTCCTAGCCGCCATGATCAGTCCTCTGGCTGGTATCACCACTCTATATATTTTAAATTGACTAAAATATGTTTCGTGGGGAAATTGAAACCGAAAAAAATACCTTTTGGTCAGTTTGATATATAATTCACAGCTTCGCTCCAAGTTTGACACTGTACAGCTGACGCACCTGTAACCCCGATTTACAATCCAATCCAATCGTCGTAAAATCACGTAAGACCCTCTTTAGCCCAGTTAACACTCCCCCTCCAATGCGTGGCGTCTTTGACGGAAAAATTCAGAGAGGACAAAAGGCAACGGAGCAGGAGGTATTACAGTGGACGGTCTTAAAGCAATCAACGCTCTTTTCATAGTCAAAAAGGTTGATGCTTTGGAAGCCACAGACCAATAACATTTCCGGAACTCTCCACTGCACTTGAAACGGGAACTTTCCCTAACTGAGCAAGTTATTTACGAGTTGCATCAACTGACTGCATAGCTTGCTGGAATTGGTGGTAGTACCAGAAGCTAACGGCAAAGTAAAAATGTAATTTCGTGTATTTAACAAAGCTTTACACTCTATGCTAACTTGGTCGATCAATCAGAATTTGCAAGCTCGTTGAAAATATGGCAAATCAGACTATCGCCTGAGACAGAAAACTATCATGTTATCCCCCAGTTTGTAACTTTCCGCTTCAGAAGAGTACCAAATGGGATAGTCTTGGTCCCTGAACACTTTCAAAAGTGAATCTCACCAGGAACTGAGGGTGCCCTTGGTCAGGTGGATACCCCCCCCCCGCTTTAAATCAAAAAGGGACTGTTCAAGAGTGATGGCAGCATAACCTCAGTCTGAATGAAGACAGGTGTGAGTTCCCTAAACCTTCAGTAGAATATCCACGCAGCATTATTGATCCTGAGGAACTGCATACCACCATACCACACGCCTCGAGAGTTGGCCGGCGTAGAAGAATAATTGATGGGGAGGAAAATACGCACGCGAGTCCCAACCCTCCAATCGCAACGGAACTTTTATTTTAATGTAATGGAGCAGTTACGAGAGAACAGTTTCCCGGAAGCTAGAAAAAAAGGCCAGTTTTGACAGGTGCAAATTCATCAAGAACTTTTCAGAACTTTACCCTTGAGAAAGTGTTTGGTTAATGCTCCAGATAGTTGGAGATGCAGTTCTTGACAAACACGGTCCCCGTAGAAACCCTCAAATGGCAAGCTGAGGGAAAATAGGTGCCAACTGAACCCCTACTGGAAACATCCGAAAGAGAAAAAAAAGGGTTGATTTCCAATGTCGGGTAATTTTTACGTGCGTACGTGCGTAAAATTTACGTTCGCAAATAAAATAGAGGCAATGCAAGCAAAAACGCGTCAGTGGAAATCAGCCTTAAGGGAGACGACGCAGTCCCTGACCAAGTACAACGCAGTGTTAAGATCAGCAGATTAGTTCAATCGAGTGGGATTAAAACCGCACGAAGGCTTTGTAAACATAGCTAATTACAAACACTAATTTTAAGGTTTTGAATTGAATTGGAATAAAAGAAGGCGATGTGAGTAACAAGTTATAAACAAAGAAACGAAAACGGCGATAACAGACCGCTGGAAAAGTGATTTAAGATTGAATGTTAAATGCAATCATTGACAACAACCTTTTCAGATAAGTAGAAAACTAGCGAGGCAAAATTCAATGAAAAACGGTAGAATCTAGATTCATACAGCAAAAATGGAAAACAAAGCTACGAAAAGAGCAAAAATGTCCACTAAACGGCGCATAAAAGCAAGATTGCATTACTTACTGCGCGGTTGTAAAGCTAGCTAGTGAAGCGACATCCCGAGCCACCTGTTTTGCTTTACTTTAGCGGTTTTCCTGGCTGACTTGCTTGATTCTCCCTTCAGATTTTTATGTCTGAATAATGAAATTCACTTTTCCCTAGCTAATGCTAATAATAGCGCAAGTTTTAAGAGAAAAATGGTTTAAAATGGTTTGAAAATGACGGTTTTTGCTCATTCACACACAACAAACAAACTTGTGAATGAAGCTGCCAATGATTCCTCCCGGGCTAGCGGGCAAGATCGTAAAATACCGCCCGCTCTCGGAACCAATCAGATTGCAGGATTTGGAGGATTCCACCCACTCGCAAGCTTGGAAAGAAACAAAGATATTTATTGATGAAATTAAGGAGCGGCTCTGACGTAAAAGTATTCTTGTGCAGAACAACGTTCAAATTTAACCCTATCCGAGTCAATAAAAACACTTGGAGTTGGCTTTAGTGTGCGGCTGATCAACAAATGTCATGTATATTCATCTGTCCTAATATTCTAGGTGGATTTTACCAAGATTCAGTTGCAGCAGTTGGTTTGACATTGGATCGAAATGGCTGTCGGCGTTGCCCTGCTGGGACGTTTGTCCACCCAAAAAATGCACCAGGAAAAGCATCATGGGATTGTAAAGCATGTCCAGAAGGTTAATACGTCATATAAATGTCTCTTTATTGTTAGGAGGAAGCAGTGAGGTTGTCAGTTTTCCATCGATTTAAGTTTTTTTCTACATATTTGCGTCTTTTCTTTGCTTTATTTTGTTTAAAGGTACATTTTCTGCAAAGCATTAAATACGTTTAGACGTTTTTTTTTCAATTGCCCTTTACGATAATTACATTATTTAACAATTATTCGCCGAAGGCGAAGTTAATATCCCCGAGACGAAGTCGAGGGGATTATTTAACAATATTAACCGAGCCTGAGGTGAATAATTGTTTTAGTATATTCACACGAAGTGATCTTAACAGAATCAGAAAGGGAACCATTAAAAAACGATTAGTTGATTGACGGGTGAATTCATGTGTGAACACGAAGCCGTAAACAGTGGATGCGCAAAAGTTAGATCTTTACAGTATCTTCAAAAATGGCAAATGATGGTTTTAATCTTTTTGTATCGAGTTTTGTAAGCTTTAGCATCAAGGGTTTAAAAGAAAACGTCGAAAATTTATATTACTACCCAATTCTGAGAAGAAAAGTAGACCTTTATTTGTTTCTGTCAACTCACCGTGAATGAGAAAGTTTTTCTTGTCGCTTCTTGCAAATGCTGTCAACAGCGGCAGCTTACGATCAAGGTGAGCGTTGTTTATCTCCTATGTTCTTTGCCTTGTTAACTTGCTGGCGCGTACTATTTTCGAAAATATTTGCCTTCCTCTTTTCTCCATAAATTAACTTCTTTTTATAGGCAAAATTGGTCTTGCGAGAAAATCCCGAATTCACAAAACAGTGAGAAAGCGGCCTCGTTTTCCTCTGTAGTGGTAAACATAGCTTCGAGCGTACAAAAAGTCAGCTACAGTAAACCACTTCACAATAGATCACGCTGTTTAAACACCATGAAGTCTTTTCTTGCCTTCAAAGTCATCAGCACTTGGATATTCGTGTATTTTCAAAAAGGCTTTACTATGAAACTTTGGCAAAACACCCAGTTCACGACAGCGATTTTGTTCTGCTTTATATTCACCGCCTAGCGCGGTGAATATTTAACAATTATTCTTCGAGCCCGAATGGGCTATTGACTTAGGGGCCATGAGGGCGAGAGGAATAATTGTTTTAGTAAAATCCAACTAGCTGTCAAAAATATCGAGACAAAACAACTGTAGCTGGTTAAAGCGAGACTAATCCTTTTTTGTCGCTAAAAAGCCGGCGCTTTTTGGGCTATAACATATAGCCTAGTAGTAGCTCAACCAATCAGAACGCAGCAAGATAATAGACCACTAGCTGGATTTTACTAAAACGTCATAGTCCGAGATAGCGAACCAATCAGATTGTTTGAATTACCAAGATCACTGAGTGTGTATATATGATGGTTATTCGGTTTTCATCGATTTTTTCTGCTTTGGGGGTTTTAGGAGGGGTTGAATGTCCTCCTTTGTCAGCCATGTTTCAAAAATATATCATTGATCTTTCCTTTGTATTAATGAGCCGTTTGGCAATTCATAATTACAACTGAGTTGTAAAGGTAAAGGAATCTATGAAACCGATCTGTAGGACTATGAAACCGATCCGGCTGATAAAGTTAGCATCGTTTTGTTACATCATTTATCAGTGATGAATTTTTGCTTTTGATAGGTACGAATACGACAATGTTCGCTGGGTTTAGAGCATGTTGGTGTTTGAAAGCCCATTACCGCCTAGACCGTTTTGGACCTTGCACAGCTTGCCCTGGTAAAGGGGCTGAGTGCTCCGATGACAAGCTTAATTTATTACGTGGTTTTTACTGGAATTGGGCCGATCATGACGGAAACTACACTAAATCTACCTACAAGCTCTTGATTGCAAACTTGGCTATTAGAAATGATAAATACAACGCACAAACAACAAGGTTCGTTGGTAAGCTACCAATAGCTTATAAATGCTTACGAGAAAGTTCCTGCATCGGGGGAATCGACTCACAATGCGCTGAGAGTTACACCGGACCACTTTGTGCCAACTGTCGACGAGGATACTACAAGAAAGCGATATCCTGTCACAAGTGTCCATCAAAAAAGCTCATTGCGATCCAGTTTGGAGTACTGGCCTTAAGTATCCTTATCCTTGTCTTGGTAATTATTAAAAGCAACAAATTGTCCACTTCAGGAAGGCGCACGATCGCCGACATATTCCTTGCTCATGTCAAGATTATTATTGGATTTTACCAAGTTCTAGCTGGTATTCTGCAAGCTTTTTCTTACATCAGATGGCCCTCCCAGGTATTTGTCCTTGAGAGTTACATCAGATTTGTTCAACTTAACTTTTTGGAGATTGTCTCCCCGACCTGTCTGAAAGAAAATTTCAAAATGAATGCTTATAGTCATTTCATGTTTACTGTGGCGGCAAACCTGTGCATAGTTATCTTTCCGTTGTTCTGCTACCTTTTAAAGTTGGCCTGGGTGAAGTTGAAACGACATCAAAGAGACAAAAAAGAAGACATGGAATCCAAAAAGCCTCATCTGAAAGTCATGTTGTTTCTTCTGTTTGTTGCCTATCCAGCCACTTGTGTCAACATATTTAAGATTCTTCCTATTTCATGCCATGAACTCTGCCCATTTGAAGGATCCAGCACATGCCCGTCTTTCTTGAGAGCTGACTACACTATTGAGTGCGGAACCAACGAGCACAAAAAGTACACGTGGGCAGCATATACATCGTTATCATATGTGGTTGCGTTTCCCATCTTTCTGACATACCTGGTCTGGAAAAACCATCACCAAGCTCAGAAGAGAATTAAAAAATTCACCACAACAGAAACCAGGGGCAACATGAACCAAATGGCGATGGCAGTATTGTTTTTACACGAGAACTACTCGCCAAGCTGCTGGTATTGGGAAGGTATCGAAATGGCGCGAAAGGTTATTCTGTCAGCTGGCGTGGTATTTGTGGGATCTGAAAGTCGTACGCAAGTTGGTATTGCTGCAATGATTTCCGGTGTTTTCGCAATGCTTCATGGGAGATTTCGACCCATTCCAGACAGATTTGAGGATTATCTACAAATGACGTCCCTTCTGGTGACGTCATTCAATCTTTCGATTGGACTGCTACTGAAGATACCATCAGATGACGTGACTGGAAACGTGGATGCAAATAATGAAAAAGGGGCCCTTGGTATTTTGCTGTTGATGACCAATGCTTTGGTCATAAGCATTGTGTTTGGTAAGTTTGGGTTATATACTGTAAGTCATAAGTATTATATGTATTTTACCTTCGTGTTTTGTCCGGTTTAAATACATTTCACACTGTCATTAGCACAGTGGGCAACTTTGTGACAGTTCCAGGGCAAAGCTAGGAATTTTTTTGAGGAGGTGCGTTTGAGCAGCTGACGTGTTGATAACCGAGACGTCAAAAGAAGAAGAAACAAGGGCGACTAGGCGAGGAAGGTTCGGGTCATACCCCCTGCACCTTCTTGTTAACACGACAAGAATCATGTTTGTGGCCCAGTGGTGGCGGTATTGGTGGGTAGGCCGCATTATGACATTGCGCCTTCTGAACTGAGTGATGAAAAGTTCTGACCACTGATCTGCAGGGTATCAACCATATTATTATTATTGTTCATTCATTCATTCCTCCAAAATATTTCGCCGCTCTGATTGGCTCAAAGCCCCCGGCTAATTATTCATGACCAACTGACGTTGACCAAAAGTGGAAGATGCGAGCAATAAACCATCGATTCGATGGTATATTTGATGTTAAAAGTATGGTATGTTGGCCTGGAAACGAGGCCCCTTGGGCTTTATACCATACCAGGGGCCACTACCTAGTAGTTTATTTAAAAGGGAACTAAAAAAGTGGCGTTCATGGCTATCCGAAGACAAAATACTTGTGGCTAAATTTAAAAATTTCTGACCAAAACTGAACGAAACAAATGTGGGAATACCTAAACCATATTGCTCGAAAAATGTTACCAACTTTTTGAGGAGTATCTGCAAGAAAAAAACATCTTTCTATATCTTGAAAACGTGCCGAGAAATAAGCCAAAGATTTGGAGAAAGGCTGAGAGAAGGAAAGGTTGTTAACAACTTAGAAATATTTCGAATTCGGCATTCGTTGATGGTCTCGGAGGCTATTTTCCACCTCGGCCTACTCGATCTGCATAATTCTACCCATCATACCCAGCCTCGTTCAATAATTTCTAGTTATTTGAACTTAACGACTTTTATATAAGACTTGTCACTGTTCGAAAAATTAGGAAATCCAAAAATTGCTCCTTGGTCGTGGTAACGAGTTGTTTGTATTAACAAGGTTATGAAAAACTGTGAAAGGTTTGAACCCAGGAGCCATTTCAAAAGTACGTTGAGTTTGATCGTCCGGGTGAACGTAGTCCTGAATAGGACTGTTGTTGTTGACAGTGATTGACGTTTCGACAACCTGTGCGGTAGTCATCTTCACAGTCAAAGTGAATTGTATCACGTCAGTTGATGGTATTATACTCTGGTTATTGATCTGATTGGTCAATTACGTCGCGATGTTATTGGTCGTCTGTCAGTTAAGCCGTGATGTTATTGGCTATGAAGACTCGTAATCAGTAATTGGTGCGTTTCGATCCGTCCATTGTCACAGTTAAACAGTCGTCTATTGTTAGTCAAATTGTCGGTTCTCCGGTCGTTCTCTCGTAGTTAGTTTTGTTTGATCTCGTCAATAAGTCGTTTGTACGGCGCTGGTAACAGTCGGCTACGATTCAGTGGCGTTTGTTATAAGTTAGTAAACCAGCTTTCTAAAGTAAGACGTTGATAGTAGTCTGTAGAATACGTTATACATGTCGCAAAGTCCCAGTCAATTTGATGTTTCGTCTTTAAATGGTGCTCAGCATTTTCACGAACACCCTAACAGACAGAACGCGGACATACAGTTCACCGAGGAGATCGAAGAAAATGGTAAGATACCTTTTCTAGACTGTTTGGTCACTCGCGACAACAACAAACTAAAAACGACTATTTACAGAAAACCGACACATACCGACCGATTACTAGACCAGTCTTCGTACAACCCGACCTCTCACAAGGCTACCACCATCCGGACTCTGACGAGACGAGCGCAACTAGTTTGCGACTCACCTGACAGCCTACAAGACGAGACTGATTATCTCAACAACGTTTTTAGTAAGAACAATTACAACACGGACTTTGTTAGACGGAACAGTCACAGTAACACTGATTCCAACACTCAAACCAACTCTGGCCCTGTTACG
>OZ037776.1:18919503-18954503 GCA_964035525.1 Porites cylindrica | reverse complement strand
GACCTAAAATTTAGTAAAACAATTTTCTTATATCCCTCTATGTTTTTCAGCTCGATATCTTATCGTCTTCATACAGTTCATAATGGATTGCCGCAGAAATCCCCGTTTTAATCTCGGCTGCTTGAACATCACACAGGAAACTCAAGCTGGTGATAACGATGTCAGTTTGCAGGCAATGTCGAATGAATCGGAGCTCGACAAACCTGGTATTAACGAAGAGGAGAACAAAGTCTGCCTGTGCCAAGTTGATGACACCGTGATTGACAAGACGCTCACAGACAGCAAGTGAATTATGCTCATATTTAAAACAGAAGAATGCAAGTAGTATAGTAGGCACCGATTTACCCTCCTTCGGGAGGATGTCCGGCCAGTAAATTGCAGTTAAAAGTAAAAGAATAATAGTTGTTGTAGAAATAGGGGGAAACCTATAGAACTGAAACTGGAGGAGGACAGAAAGCAATAAACACGAGGAGATGGAGAGAAACATTTTATTTGAAGAAATGACAGTGAATGTGAATGTGGCGTTGCCTTAGGCGGAGGAGGGAAAATAAATGAATTGTAGAGGAGGAGGAGATAAGCAAGTTACTAAAAAGGGGAATGGGAAAAAAGAGAACTGGTGATGAAGTTACTGATGAGACTAAGACTTAGTTAACTTTTGTTTTCATTTGTCATTTTCCCGTTCCCACTTGCTTCTTACCCTTTCCCCGCTTCGCGTTTTGGTAACATCCCTTGAGATAAGAGAGTTAAAAAAATTCACATAAACATATCGAATTGTTCGTCAACATGGGAAAGTAGAAGAGAAAACATCCCAATGAAGTATTTTGTATTATTCGCTAAAAGAGCCACTTTAATTTCCCGTTACCCTCATTAATATGTACAATTAAGGCCATGAGAACCTTGTATAAGGAATGTAGCAGAAAGTAAAACTTGCATAATTGTGTTGCAGCTCAGTGATTTTTTTGTCCGTTGAAGTACTAAACGCCTTTCTTATTTCAGTCAACAAACCATGACATCGTCCATCAAAAATTCTTCAGCGTGCCAAACTGCCGAAACATAACAGGACCTTTTATAATCCCATCGTAATGAGATGACCCCGCATGTCATTCATTTCATCTTCGTTGACATTACAGCATTTGTCTACAAATCTGCAAAAACAGAAGCATTGTGTGGTCCGTACTATTCTACAAAATGTACTCAGGAATACTTGCTTTCGGGAGGTGATGGGCGTTAAAATTCAAATCGTCGTTTGGCCCCTCAATCGTTGTCTATATCCGTTACGGTTTTTTTTCTGGAAACTCTTCCACACTTAAAACGCGGTTTAGGGACCTCTACTTGCCCAGTTGTTCGAAAGCCGATTAGCGCTTAACCCAGGGTTAAATTTAACCCGGCTTTCTTTTCCTTTGTTCAAAAGCATTTACTAGGATAATTTTATTCTTAAGAGTACCCAATCATTAACCTGTTAACAAAAAGAATTAAACTGAATTTACTTTTGAGCTTTCAAATCTGAATTCAAATTTCGCACTAACCCTGGGTTATCTTAACCAAACTTTGAAAAACCCGGCCCAGCAGATCTTTTCCTGTGTTGCTTCAAGTAAACACATGTTTTCCTAGCACGCGATATATGTCTTATTGGTACAGTCAACAATACACAACGTTCAGACAATGAGGTTTGTCAACTTGACCTTGGAACACGTTTTTTTTTTTCAACACTGCCTGAACTCTGTTTTAACAACCGGCCCACCAACTTTTGGAAGGTACTTTTAGGTAAAAGGGTAATAAAGTACAGTCGGCTCTCTCTTAGCGGACACCCTGTAAAACGAACACCTAAAGTTGGTCCCTGCTTTGCTTTACCCCCTTAGACGGACATCTCTTTAAGATGAACATATAATGCCTGTCCCAAAGATGTCCGTCTTAGAGAGAGTTGACTGCCGGTATCCATCTAGTCAGCTCTATTACCACCGCTGTTCTGGGAATGCTCCCGCGTCTCACCGGAACAGAATCAGACTCGAACAAACAGCAGAAAGCGGGAAAACAAAGGTTACGAAGGAAAGCTAAACGTACCGCGGACATGACTCTATCAGAATACAGTGTTCTATGGGCACCCCTGACTACGCTTGGCACAAGAAACACCAAAAGCAGAGAATACACTCTAAAGCCCAGGGAACGTTTTATTTGTTTCAACCGATTTTACCGGTGCCAGTTTAACATACTTTTGTTTAGACCGTTTATTCCACCTCTAAAATCATGAAATGCATTATACTAAAATCCCCGTTATACATTTCGATATACAAAGCGTACCGAAGTGTATCCAAGGGTAACGCAAATCATAACTTGGATTTTCTAGCCATAAAGGTCATAATCGCCTGCATGCATTCTTCTGAAAGCCATCGTTCTTCCAGCAAGGCAGCTTCCTGTTCATTTGCCGCATGCAAAAGTTCACGGGATGAGTCGCGGATTAACTGTTTGGACAACTGCAGAGACTAACGAGGCAAAAGAAAAGATTGTTACATTTGGTATTTTAATTTCAAATACAAAGCTGTCTACCAGGTCAAGCCTCATGTGAGACCAGGGTTTGTAGCCAGGACTCTGTTTTAAATCCTCTATTGATAGGGTAAATAACTTTGGCCCACCGTCGAGTCCGAGGCTTTCCTCTAACACATCAAGATGTTTACCTTTGGAGGAAGTTTTGCCATTGTTTGAACCTTATTCTGTACTTCGTCAGCGAACTTATCATGAGGAAATACATCGGTTATTAGACCACAGTTGAATGCGTCAGTAGCTGTTAGTTTGCGTCCTGCAAGAAGCATTTCATTGGCCTAAAAACAATTTTTGTGAAAAAAAGCATGATAAATAGATCATAAAAAACCACAAATAAGATTGAACACTTAGTCGTACACACACGAGAATTAAACGGCAAAAAAAATGATGTTAGGGCAGATTTCCCAGAATCAGCTAATACCACTCCCTTCAGTCGCCATTCAAAATACACAACAGAAGCAGTACCTTAGCAACTCCCATTATCCTAGGGAAAAGAAAGGAGGAACATCCTTCAGGGCTCTGCCCCAGCTCCATAAATGGTGTGTGGAATGTAGCTTTATCAGAGGCATACACCATGTCGAACAAGCCCAAGACAGTCACTGATATTCCTACAGCTGGCCCATTCACTGCTGCGATCAGCGGCTTAGGAAAATCTATGAAGTGCGCTACAAATTTCCTGCAAAAAACTTAAGGTATAAGAACAACGAAAAAAAGGGCCGAGAAATATGGATTTTATCCCTGCAGTTGCGTAAGGAGTCGCAAAAGAATCTTTAAAAAACCTGGCTTGATGAATGCTTTTTTTACCGATTTATAGGATGATTGTCACATGGCCGCGACAAATGCACCCACGTTCAATTATTGAATTTACGGATAATTTAGTTCATAACAGGGTTCGTACCCTTTTTTGGACTAAAAATTCAAGGACTTTTCAAGGACTTTTCAAGGACATATTTTTCATTTTTCAAGGACTCCACCAACTGCAAAATAAAAGGATGTTCACCTTATAGTAGCAATTGTGCCGAGCTTAAGTCGAGCTTAAAGTCTATGCCTTTTTTAGTTCATCCACAACATTCGCAATTTTGCACTCAAGGTCTTTGCGAGCCATCTCCTTTTCTTTTGCAGTTCTCCTCAAACTATTTGACTTTGTAATCCACACAAGTTTCCCAGTGTCCTCTGCTTTCTGTGCAAACTCGTCTGCTGATTTAACAAGATTGTCAACATCAGTGTCTAAACGCCTTCTTTTCTTTTTAAGTTCCTCAAGTTCATCGACTAGCTCCTTTCGCTTCAGTTCTACACCCTCAGAGGTTTTCTTCCTCTTTTGTTCATCAAGATATGATAAATACTTCTGCCTAGCTCCTGCAGCTGACAAAAGAAGTGGTTTGTCGATTGAAACAGCAAGGACACCTCCCACAGATTGTACATGATCTTGTACCAGCCTTTGTGCAATGAAGGAGCGCTCTTGGAGGTTCTCGACTTCCAGTTGCTTATTGACTGAGAATCCTCTTTCGACACTGGCCTGGCCATGTGATAATATCAGTAGCTCTGAGACTACTTTCCACAATGATTGGTAGGATCGCTTCTGTCCCATGTGAAGATACAGAAAGGAATCAAGTCTATCATTGTTAGGATCATAGTCTTTGAACTCCGACGGAGAAGAAGAGGGGGCTTCCATAATGAATTGTCTAAATAGTTCCAAAAGGGAATCACATTCACCTTCCAGGACTTTCTTGGCATTTTCAAGGGTAGTCAAAACTCTCTTGAATTTTGTGATGGAAACATCATGGTCACTCATCATGTTCCTTGGATCTAAGCAATTTATATTCCTTACAAGGGAATACTGAATTGGTGCTTTGGCAATCAGTTTGCAAACTACTTTCATAAGGAACTCCTTGCATTCCATCTGAAACTGAAGCACTCTTTTCTCTGAAACTGTGGCCTTTGCAATCAACTCCTTGATCTTCTTGTCAGCTGTAAACCCCAGGTCAATCTTGGAATGAGAGGCATGAATGCTGGAGTCAGCAGGGTCAAGTTTTGTAAGCTTCAATGGGGTTTTGGCTTCACTGATAACAGTGGTCTTAATAATCTTCTCATTAATCCCCCAAGCATGCTGTACAGGTCTGTAGCCAGGAAAGGAAGCATAGGCTTGTCGGTTTGATAGAGTGTCAAAAACGGTGTCACTTGCTTGGCTACTGATAGGTAGAAGGCGACTTTTGCAGTCGTAAAGGGATCTGCAACAAACTCTTGTACAGTGTCAAAGGATTTATTCTGTGGCTGTGGAACTTTTCCTGCCCTTGCACTCTGAACATACTTGACAACACTGTCCCACATACTCTGTGTACGTTCTGCAACCAAGACATTCTCCAACCACCTATGTTTGCAGAACTTCAAAGCAAACAGTGAGCTTCCTGTTACTTTGGTGTAGTCCTCTCTCCTTGCCGGACTGTCCTGAAAAAGCCAGTGAAGGCTAGAGAACAACCTGTCTAACTGCCATCCTGATGCCACAGCACCATCCTTGAATGCTCCATGAAGAATGTGTAAACCACAGCTGCCAATGTTCAGCATGTGACTATTATGCTCCCTTTTTGCCTCATCAGTCAGCATACTGTAAAATTTCCAATTAACGTTGGGTCCATCCATTGACAACTAGTATGAGAGAAAACATTCCTTGTAATATTGAAAGGGAAACAGATTATTTAATTTAGTACTTGCATTACGTCCCAGAGTTCGTGTCATTGTCCACCTAGACACGAAGTGAACTACTCATGGATGCATTGGAATTGTGAAGATTTGCAATGAAAGAGTGTTCATTATTTAGACCTTAAAGGGCAGAAAACTAAGTAAGGTGTTTCATTTCTATTTAATACAATTTTATCGCTTTTTGGCATTACACAAAACATTTGTTTTCCGTACGTAACGGCGATTTGCACCACACTAGTAACAGTACATGTATTTATAATTAGGAAACCTAGGAGGTAATGTCATCAGCGAAGAGATGACCATGTTTATCTTTCGTTTGTTATGTTTATATAAATTACCCAAACATAACGAGAGTTGCATCCTACCTGATAAACTTTTTTGAGAGGAATTCCTTCTATGCCTGAACGAAAATGAGAAAGCATGTCCTCTGCTGTTCCATGCCCCATAAACACTGAGGTATAATAGCGACTTTCAACTTCGTGTTTGTCATGATTCCATGAACGAATGTGAATATCCATTTGCTTTGACTGGCACAGGCTATTCAGGCTCTCGTCAAACATAAGTACATAAGCTTCTTCTTTTTTCACAACGTCCTTCAAAAGTTGTTTGAAGTGTGGAGCGAGCCCAAAACAGATCAAGTATGCACATTTCTTTTCTCCGCATGTAAACTGACTCGCGATCCGACTGTCAGGAAACATCGCTTGAAACAATTTGCTCGTACCTTCGCATGATTTATAGGAGTAATGAGACATTATCACCTTCAATGCCCACAAAATTTCTGCTTTCAACGTCTCATCACGAGTGACAATTCTTTCCATCACCGATGAACCAGATGAACTCGCAGTACTAGACTTTGTCGTAGTTACTAAAACATGGAACGACCTAAAACCACCTAAAACCACCTACAACCACCTCAAAAAAACCAACAACCACCTACAACCATCTACAACCACCTCAAAAACATCTACAACCACTCGCAAACAATCTAAAACCGTCTAAAACAGGGTATAAATGTCTGAAATAGTTTCACACAAATGTACGTAGTCCCGCAGAATCCTTTAGTCTAGTGTGAACGTGTCTCACTTGCAGAGCCTGATTTTATACAGCTATTAACCCGTTTACAGTTGCAAGAATTAGAAAACATTATATAATGATATTTGATAATTCTTTTCAGCAAAATGAATCAAAAAGTTCTTACCAGTAACGTCCCTTGGCGGGGAGGGAAGACCCGAATATGTGATCAATATTTTTCGTTCCGTTTTAGCTCGTAAAGTTCCAGCTACTCTAGCCTGTGCCAGGCTCTCAGATAGTATATAGTGGGGACGTATTTACA
This sequence comes from Porites cylindrica, assembly GCA_964035525.1. Classification (NCBI taxonomy): domain Eukaryota; kingdom Metazoa; phylum Cnidaria; class Anthozoa; order Scleractinia; family Poritidae; genus Porites; species Porites cylindrica. Next base: position 18,947,935 of record OZ037776.1, on the reverse strand, counting down.
ACGAGCAAAGCGAAATTAAGAAGCGCGCATATCCCATCACTCCCAAGAAGAGGGCCGGGGTGAAAGTTGGGTTCCAAATCATAATAAAGGTATATAAAAATCCAGGTAAATTACTTTAAATAGTTCACTATTAAAATTTTTCAACCCATTTTTATTAATTTCGGCTCGTCTTAACTTGTTTTCTTCTGAACCCATTGCATTATAGATTTTTTTAAATAACATTTTTAACAATGATTACACCTACTAGTCTCCGTTTCCTGTGTCGTGACGCAAGGGAGTTTAGCCTTGCGTGATGACACAGGAAACGGGTGTGAAAGACGCTAGGGTTCATCTAAAAGAGTCACCTGGAATGTACAAACATGTTTGGCGGATGAGATGCTAAAAAAATTAACTTGTTCTTAGGAATGTAATCCGCCACCTCAGAACAAAACATCAGTGAAGCAGACTCCGAGAGAGAGAGAAACCCTACCTTGTGCCATTGCGTAAACAAATGAAACGTGAACCAAAACGTCTCACTGGTACCCAGGGTAGAAAAAGCCAAATCAAGTCAGTCTTTCGACTACGAGTTTGTTATTTTATTTTATTATTTTTTGTGACTCGATGGTTCATTTTGTAAAGTTCTTTAAGTCTTTTAATATACTTACCATGATCTCGCATTTCATTTCGTGACTTAAGCCAATGGTTGATGATACAAGGGACCAGGGAGAGTAAGATTTTAGGGGGAAGTGGATGTTTTGTTCGATTCTCGTATTTCATGTTCGTGACATGTTGTCGTCTCGCCTTATTTCAGACATTTATACCCTGTTTTAGACGGTTTTAGATTGTTTGCGAGTGGTTGTAGATGTTTTTGAGGTGGTTGTAGATGGTTGTAGGTGGTTGTTGATTTTTTTGAGGTGGTTGTAGGTGGTTTTAGGTGGTTGTAGATGGTTTTAGGTGGTTTTAGGTCGTTCCATGTTTTAGTAACTACGTAGACTTTGTGGGGTTGAGCGTGTTGTGTTCGCCACTTTCAGACGAAGTGGATTTTGAAACTTCTTTGGCATCGTCACTTGTAGTTGCTGGTTGTTGAGAAGAAACCCCAAAAAAATCTGGAACGCTTGCTAATGACCTTTTCTGGGATGTCAGTGTTTGATGTTTTTTTCCTTTCAAGTGACTTGTGAGCGCTGACTCTCCCATGCTCGAAATGTCAACATCCTTCATACACACGATGCATCGTGCCTTGTGCTTGTCACCCTTGACTTCTCGTAGCCAATCTTTATACAGTGATTTCTGAAGCCACAAGTTGCTGAAAACACACTTGCCCATTGTTTTAAATCTCTCACTCGTGAAACAAAACGCAAACAATCAACACTAACCCAGACAAGGATCCGGAAAGCACTCAAAGCACATGGCTTTTCTAAGAAAGAGGGAATAGTACAAAACATTTGATTGGCCCTTGACATTCGAGACCTTCAACCAATCAGAGTGATTAATAGAACCAAGAACAGGACAAATGGATATGGGCGATTGATCGACGTGCGGAGTGGCGTTACGATCGTTTTTTATTTGTATCTTACTATTATGTGTTGCTACGTTTGTGCCAGTGGCATATATTTTCAAATACGGCACTCTAGAATCTAAGTTGGATTAAATTAGCTACAAATTTCAAGGACTTTCCAGCACTGACTACAATTTTCAAGGACTTTCAAGGTCTTGAATTTTTATTTTGAGATTCAAGGACTTTCAAGGACTTTCAAGGCGCGTGCGAACCCTGTCATAATGATATGTACGGTCGAAACGGTACTAAAGAACTTTTAACCCTGAGAAAGAGAGAAATAATACTGTAATTTGAAAAGAGGCCGTAAGATCCACAATTACAACATTATTATGTCTTAATACAATAAAGTATAAAAACCTTTCCATAACAAAATAACTGACTTTTTAGTCAGAGGCCAGAATTTATAAAAGATAGAGTAAACAGAATTTTATGTACAATGTCGATGTTGGATACAAACAGTCATGGTTTCACTAAATGGTTAAGAAAATGAATTTAAATGGCAATTTACCACAGTTAACCACCAAAAGCTCAGCAGCTTCTTTAGGTCAGTGGCCAAACTCATTAGCATACGCTCACGTGGAACATTGCACCTTCGGTTGTTTATCAAGTTCTCCAGCAGTTTGTAGCAGTTGTGTCGGTGTTGTTTCATCAGTGCAAGAGCGGTTTTTATGGTGGTGGTTTTAAGAGTTCTTCATCCCATTAAATTCCCGTTTTGCTTCCACTAATTCACAAAAAGTGTCGATGGGTGCACTTCTAGCTTTGTTAAGGTGGGCCTTATGGGCACCATTGTTACTACTTAGAAGGCTTCCAAGATATGTAAAATCGTCAGTGGACTCCACTTCCCCTCCACTGATGATGATTGCGGGGGCTATGGGGGGCATTGAAGTACATCACCTGGGTCTTTCTCAAGTTGGTGTGCAGAAAGGTTTGCTTTGCAGAATTACTTTAAAGTCGGCTAAGAGTGGCCGACATCACTCTTAGATCGTCAGAAAAGTCAAGGTCTTCCAAATGTGAGAACAGAGTCCATTGGATTCCATGGGGATGGTCTGAGGTTGTTTCATGCATCGCTCAGTTGATGGCTACTAGAAACAAGACTGGAGAGGGAATTCAGCACTGTCGTACGCCAGACTTGACGGGGAGGCTTTGTCCAAGTATTCTGGAAGATGACAATACATTGGAAGTGTTCACAAAATTTCCTGGTGATGATAACAATCTTGGGTGGTATTCAATATGCCCCATAAAGGTTCTTCTAAAGACTCTTGTAACTGTTGAATGCTTGAAAGTCAAGTTGAAAAACAAGGGAACGTTCCACTCAATGCACTGCTCATTGATGTTCAGGAGAGCAAAAACTCTATCTTTGCAGCCTCCGCCTTTCTGAAATCCAGCCTGTTCCTGCCTCAACTTTAGATCTATGGCACCATCAATCCTTTTGAGGAATAATCTGTAGAAGACCTTTCTGGGAATGGACAGAAGTGTTATGTCTCGCCAGCTGTCACAATTGTTGAGGTCCACTCCCTTCAGAATCCTGTATATAAGGCCAATGCAGTCTTAAGGAAAGACTTTATGATCCTACATCATAGCAAAGAAAGCAGTAAGCAGGTGGTATCTACCTTAGGTAATGAATTCTGCATCAAGCGAATCAATTCCTGAAGCTTTTCCATTCTTCACTGCCTTTGTTGCAGTCTCCCCTTCAGCCTGAGGGGGTGGGTCTGTGTTAATATTGAGATCATCCAAAGGGTCTGGTACGGAAGGCTCATTAGGCTCTGGCCGGTTAAGCACTCCCTTGAAATGCCGAACCCATCCTGAACCCTATTCTCGTTTAGTTAGAACTTTCTCTTTCTCTCCAATTAACTGCTTAGTGATCTTGTACTCAATGTTGAGGTCTCCCTTAGTTGCAGCCTTCTCTGCTCCACTAGCTGCATGTAAAAACAATTTTGCACTTAGCAGGCTGCCTTTGGCTTTCCTCCTCTCGTGGAGTTTCCTCCACGTCTCAGGTGTTATCCATGGCTTATCTTTGTTTTTTGTAAAGCCTAAGACACTTTGCAGTTTCTTTATAAACTCTTACGATGCTACTCCAGGGTTGTTGTTGTTTCAACAGTGTCCTGATGGTCTCCATTATCATTTTCAAGTGCACTAAAGCAATTTCTAAGCTTAATAGTGTACATGTACTCCTTTTTAAACTTGGGTGCACAACGCGTGTTGATGTCAAAGACTTTGCGCTACTGCTAGTTGGTAGGTATTACTTGTAGTTTCATCCAGATCCAGTCCATCTTCGCTCACTCACACAGAGGACGTTCAGGTTAGAGTTCTCTTCCTTGATGACTTGCTGTGTTTTGGCGGATTCGAACATGGTACATCCATTTTATACTCCAATGTGGATGGTAGTTTGGGGTCCTAGAAAGCTCTGGTTCACATTTCAGACTTCCGGAGACGGGCTTTCATTTAAGTGGTCGTGGTACCACTGATTTAGTTAGAGTTTCTATTGGAACAAGGGTTGTGTATAGTAATGTAGCAGTTTCGGTCACAAGTTCTTGTTTTCCAGAGTAAGTTAACCCCACACCCAACCCCCAACCTGGAGGACCAGGTGCTACTGTTAGACTATCCTCTCCCCTGTGAACTGCCAGGACCTTAAGCCCTCACTGGTATGGATTACTGGGTCATTAAGGCACGCAAGCTCCCCCACCACGACATTGTAACAGCAGAAAGGGGATATGCGTTCTAAAGAATACTTACTTTAAGATTTCTTTGGCATCACTAGCCATCTTCTGAGGACCTTCAGGTGGAATCCTTGTGAAATTGCTCAGATCATTCCCACTACAGTAATAATCCCCTGTACCTGTTATCATTGCAACAACACAAGCATCATTTTTGCCAGCTTCTTCTAGTGCTGTCATTAGTTCCTGGTACATCTAAGAAGATTCAACAAAGTTAAATGTAACCTGGTCAGGCTATTACTCATTCAAAAGATTAATGGGCACGCAAGCTAAGTTATAAGATACGTTCACACTATCTAAGTAAGTAGACCTCAAGTATACTTGAATCTTACTTTAGATGTGAATGGGGTTAAGTTTACCTTAAGTATAGCCTACTTTGCGGCGATGGTAACCCATTGCCTTTAAAGAAACTGAAGTGCACTCTCAAGTCTAGTTCCAACAATCCTTACTACAATCGTGGACAAAACTGTTGAGCAAAATTCCATACTTGGCAGCCATTTTTCCTAAATTTCGTAGCCGACCGATTCTTCCCTCCCCCCTCCCCCTGGAAGCAGTGTTGTTGGGTCTTCAAAAGAAACCCGGATCCCCAAGCGTTTGTAGGAAGCAACTTTGAACTGGGAGAGGGGTTTTTTTTTACGCAAAGCCGTTGATTTGGAAATAGTTTTGTTGCATTAGGTAGTGCGCATTAATGACAACATTTTCTCAAGTAGTTTTGTCCAGGATTGTATTTGACTGGAAAAGTCGATTTTGAGCATTTAACGCGGGCACATAAATCTGTTCTTTATATATTTTGTACATTTCACAGTACAACTTGCTCTATGGCCTGCCAGCTTACCAGCTTAATAAGCTACAGAGGGTCCAAAATGCTGCCGCTAGGTTAATTTTCCTGGAATCTAAATACTGCCATGTATGACATGTATTGTTAACATATAAGGCTATCAATGGCTTAGCACCTTTTTATCTCCAGGAACTTATTAGTCTTAAAGAAGCATGTAAGTACAAGTTACGCTCCGATTGTGATGGACTGCTACTAAAGCCTGTGAAATTCAAGACTTTAACAACGTTAGGAGATCGATCTTTTGCTGCTGCTGCTCCTCAACTATCCGTCTGTGGAATTCATTGCCCTATTCAATTAGGAGTAGCCGCTCAGTAGCATCTTTTAAAAAGACACTCAATACATTTTTATTTCAGAAAGCTTTTTTGTGATTTTATGTGCTTTTTAATCTCGTTTTTAGTAGGTTTTATGCAGTTTTTTACGATTTAAGTAGTCTAGGTAATTTTTATGGTTTTAGTGTTGACATAATTGTTTTACTCTTTTTGGTAGGTTCATGCACTTTTTGCATGTATACTTTATGCACTTATTATTATTATTATTATTATTATTATTATTATTCTATTTTTATTTTTTAAATATTTTGATTTTTAAGCGCTGATGAAAATAGCAATATTGATATCGGCGCTATATAAGTATTATTATTATTATTATTATTATTATTATTAAATGTTATGGAAAGAGGAGATTTACATTGATCAGGGAAAGCACGGCTTTAAAGTGAAAATATTTTAAGTGAATAATTTAAAACAATAAAATGGACAAATTTAATAAGAAGTGGGCTCTGCCTTTGGACCAAGTAACATGTGTACTCTGAACGTATTTTTTTTATAGTTACTTTAGTGTTAAAGTTTATAGTGTAATGTAATGTATTTGTAATGTATTGTAATGCAATGTTATGCAATGCCATGTAACGTTAGTATTGTAATGCTGTGGAGTATTAATTTTAATAAAAGTTTGAAAAAATAATATATATATATATATATATATATATATATATATAAAAAATTAAAACAATAAATTCTTGGATTTGATTTGGCTTCCAGATCTATGGTTATAATTGCTAATATCAATTTGTAAGACAGCAGTCCGCTGTAAGGCACCAAAGACAAAAATTATAAATATTATTTCCTTACCTCTAATGTAATTGCATTGTATTTTGTTGGTCTGTTCATACGTATTGTTTGTACCCCATTTTCCAGTGTCACCACCAGTTCCTTGTATTTATTTTCTGTATTGGCTGCTGAAGTATCTGCAGGAGCTGCAGCCTTTGATTCCTCCTCAGTGGTGCCAAATTGTACTGAGAAAAATTGAATACAGATTTAATTTTACTTCTTCATTTAACCTTTTCACACCTGAACCACCCATAACTGCCTGTGTACATCCACCTCCCTTTTACAACCTGTGATGTCATCAGTTTTAACAGTCATAGACACATTACTTGGGCAGGGGGAAGAGATCTTTCAGTCACAGTATGAAGAAAAATACAAAAAAAAAACCACGTTAAACGTGTAAAGTGGACAAAAACACTCAAATGAGAATCATGTTCTACTACCCACCCGCATCTCCTTCCATCTTGTCCTATGATACTAAAATTTTACAATTTTCTCAAAAACATTTTCAGCAAAAAAAGGACCTTAGTAAATACCCAGCAAGAAAATGTGAGTGCAAAAACAAATTAAAGGAGCAGGGAGGAGAGCAAGAAAAAGGTAAAAGTTAAGGGAGCAGTGTAACATTAAACATGCCGAAACTGCAGATATATGTATGGTCAAACGATTTTGATGCAGCAAAAATTTCTTGGATGCATAGATAACCAAATTTAATTACAAATGGTGCTCTGCTGCACACAATATGCATGCAAGGGCTCCACTAAAAGGTGAAACAAGCAGTTCATTAACAAAGTTTGCAATGTTCTCAAAAAGTAATTCCAGGTACCCACCTGCCAAGTCATTAACATAATCTATGTATCTTTGCTGTGCATCATCCTGTAAATACAGAACTAGGTGAGACTTATTTATTGTCCAACAAGCAGTTTGGTTTCCGGAAGGGTATCTCAACTACAACAGCTTTGACCTCATTTGCTGATGAAGTGCTCTTAAACATGGAACAAGGAAAGCTTTTGCAGGGCCGTGTTCATCGATCTAACCAAGGCATTTGACACGGTAGACCATCAAATAATGTTATGCAAGCTATCCGAGATCGGCCTTTCTGAAAGAGCTCTTCATTGATTCCGTTCTTACTTAACTGGTAGACAACAGCGCACATCATGTGGAAATGAGTTATCTGAGGAACTTCCAGTCATGCATGGGGTGCCACAGGGTAGTATTCTAGGGCCTCTGTTGTTTGTGATTTACATAAATAACTTGCCAAATGTGCTTAACTCCTGCTACGCGTCACTTTATGCAGACGACACTGTAATTTATTGCTATGGTACATCCTCAAAGGAGTTGAGTGATAAGTTAAATAACGATCTACTGGGTGTGGCGAAATGGCTTCATGATCACAAACTGACTTTAAATTTGGACAAAACTAAATGCATGCTTATCGGTAGTAATAGGAAAAGCGAAAGCAAAGTAGATTTGACTGTTTCAATTTTAGATCATAGTATAAGTAATGTTCGCAGCTTTAAATACCTCAGTATACATATATCTTCGGATTTCACATGGACTGATCATATTGAACACCTAACTGGGAAAATCAATCAGAGGCTTGGGCTTCTCAAGCGTATAAGGCATTTATTGCCTTTCAGGGCACGTCTACTTTTCTATAAAAGTCTTGTTACGCCCCTTTTTGAACATGCTGATCTAGTATGGGGCGATAAACATAATATTACCCTTACGTCTAGTTTGCAAGTTTTGCAAAATAAGGCCGCTAAAGTTATTTTAAATAGACCATTGTACTCATCCTCCACTGAGGCATTAGCCGTTCTCAAGTGGCTGCCTCTAAAGAAAAGGCGATTTCAAAGAAGGTGTGTACACGTATACAAATGCATCAATGGCCTAATTAATCACGATATGGACTTGATTAGACAAGACGTACTTCATAGGCATAATACACGTAACAAAGGCAATTTTAGATTACCACGTGTCAAAAGAAATTGGGGGAAGCAAAGAACACAATATCATGCCGTTTCCGATTTTAACTCCCTCAGTCAGACGATCAAAGACTCAAGGAATGTAAATAGTTTTAAACGTAATGTTTTTAAGTTTTTAATATAGCTACTTACGTTTAATTTTTACTTATACTTATTTTTAATTTTTCATGCATTTTTTGTATCTTTTTAATCTCTTTGCAATTTTATAGCTTTTTTTGTTTTTATAATATATATCTAGTTTTGAGGTCCTTTTTGAAAACCATATCTTTTATGAAAAAGTTTCCTCAATAAAGATGATTATTATTAGACTTTAAAATAATAAACAGAGAAGCAGTAGAGCAACCCAATCCTTGTCAGGTTTGTTGTCATATAATATAGTGGGGCGGATATGGGAAGATTTGGGGCCGGATTGTTCATTTTTTGTTAAAAGCACCAAATTCTCAGGAATGACAGAACTAATTATGACTATTAATATGTGATATGGTGACATCGCAAATTTTTCCTGTCAGACTAGTTTTTGAAGTGAAAATTAAACTGACCACCATTTTGACCTGAAGTAAATATCATCTAACCGAAAGTACACAAAATTAAGCACTTTTTAAAGCCAAAATGACGATGAAATTGTTTATTACATAAACTAATCGTGACTATTAATATGTGATATGGTGCCATTACAAATTTTTCCTGTTAAACAGGTTTTTGGAGTATTACTAAAATGGCCGCCATTTTGACCGGAAGTAAACATCACCTAACCGAAAGTGCACAAAATTTAGCATGTTAAGGTCAAAATGGCGACAAAATTGTTTGTTCTATGTTTTTCCGGATATTTATGTGATATAAAAAAGTCAACCGTGTTACAAATTAGCGGTTTAAATGAAAGACCTGGAGGTAAAAGCGGGATAAAATGGAAAATGAAACTCACTCAAAGCAATTCATTTTGGTAGTGAATTTAAAGAAAAATGTGAAACAATGATTCACATTTTTAAGTATAGGAAAGGCCAAACATATGAACAAATTAAACTAGCAAAAAACAGATTATTTCTTTTTACTTGTCCCAATAGTGACCAACATCAATTTTCTTCTGACTCACGATATCCATACAAGGTCAAGAGATTAGGTTTTTAGAATTAATAAAATTATCACCCAAGAGAAAATGCTTTGATCTTTTATCAGATTCTCTCAACTTATCCTTTTAAGGAAATGTATAGAGACCAGTTTGAAGAATTTGTAAGGGTTAAAAGAGTTGATCCACTATTTGATGAGAATGCAGAATGCTTTGCGGCTTTCAAAGCAAGTTGAAGTATAATAGCTCCACCATTTTGTTTTATTGAGGAGTATAAATAACACTCTCTGCATGTACATATTGGATTGAAATTACTTTCACAATAACGTCTGCTCATTTCAAAGTTTACCATTTTCAAGAAGCTTCCGAGAAATCCGTGTGAAAGGTAAATGGGTCCCCTTCTCAGCCTACTCTTTACAAACAGTGTTTAGGTTCCTTATCTTGCCACAGCATTTTATATGAACAAGGACAGTGAGACGGGGCCTACAGGTTGTTTTTAATTTCAAGAAGACTAGGAAGTCTAACCGTTTGCAGATGACATCGGGCAGCACTTCTCGTCAGTTATTTAAAGATCCTGATCGGCAATTGGTTCGGCTGGGGTTTGAAACCGCGGCTTCCTGCTCAGTAGACCGGTGTTTATCCACCTGGAGCTAACCGGGTGGCGGTATAATTCAGCTGTATTTTACTATCAAGTGAATCTGTGCCTTGCTTGACAGAAGTGAGAATAAGTCTCTAATCTTCAATGTAACCACCCCCAGAATCTCATTTAATTATCACGGACTGAGCAGCACTGATTATCATGTTAAAGTCCACATGCAAGAAAATAAGGAAAAAGCATTTTCCGAATGTGCATTACTTTCGTTTATCCCCTGAGTATGTAAAATGTATTCTCTTGGATATAGTATGTGACAAATATGTCGCGCCGAGAACAGCTTGAAGACTAAGATCTGGGGTAAAGGTGTATCAGGAACTATGCTAAGAAACTGGAAAAAGCTAGTTCTTTTGTAAAGATTGAAACAAGCAGGTGCTTTTTAGATTCCTTGCACATTGAGCAACCCATGTCGTCTAGGGCCAGACGTCCAGTCTTTTCCCTGCGTTGTTTGAAGTCAATTCGCTAGAAAGCATTTATTGTTATGCTATATCACAAAGCAGATTCCCCTCTTTTAAGTCTCTATGTTGTTTGTGTCCAAGACATTTTCGTTGAGTCCACTCTCCATTCTAACTACCCATGAAGTTTCTCTACCATGAAGCCAAGTTAGCTTCCCTATCAAATATCTTGTTACTAATGTACATCTACGCTACCTTGCAGCCTACGAGATTGCTAACGTATTTACTAAAAAGGCTGCATTGCACTTCCTCCGTTCTATGCATTCACAGGATATGACAAGGTGAATACTTCCGGTAACCTCCAGAAATAATCGGAGTTGTTTTCGCTTACATGTTCTTCTATGCGATAGAAAAAGTAGTTCTTTACTGTCAACTGACAAAGCCAAAGTAGTTTCTTTGACCCGGCCTGCATTACTTAAACATTTCAAGGGCACAGTGAACCATGCTGGCCACATATGGAGTCAGCAGACACTGGTAACAAGCATCTCAGTTCCTAGTCTGCAAGATTGGGGCTGGATATCTCTAAGAGGAGAGTGGCGACTCTCCTGCACTCCACTGTCAGAAATTACAAAGTTGAGGGTGGAACTAATCAAGTACATTCATAATAAGGGCTATGCCCAGAAGAGTGACAATCGTGAAAGGCAATCCCCAACTCTCTTTTTCGATTACAAGCACTCGTCTGCATGAAGTATCAAGTCATTAGGTCACCGAGATATCATCTGTTCTTCTTCGATATGAGTCTGTATCATAGCCAAAGTAGGCTCAAGTTTAGTAATGGATTATATATGATGAAAATAGTAAATTGACAGTATACATTAAATTTAAACAAGATATTAAAGTAAAGAATTAGCAGGCACAATAGAAGTTTAAGCTCATTCCTTAAAAGTTCCGACTCTGGTAGTTTTACTTCCGGTTTAGCTGGCGGCCACTTATATCATCTCTATAGACAATTTGCATTGAAATAATATCTCATTGTATGACAAAACAGCTGCCTTAGGCATTTGCTGACATTTTCTTATCCAAGTTGCTAAAATTCAGACGTTTTAAAGCAAATGTTAATTTCACTTCCGGTTGAAAATGGCCGCCATTTTAAAACTCTTATTTTTCACACTTAATGGACTTTTTGGCGATGGCACCATATCCTATCTTTTTTAGGGCCTTGAAAACTATCATCATGCCAAATTTCATGCTTTTAACAGAAAGTGAACAATTCAAGCACATATCTGCTCTACTAATAAAGTAAAAACCAAACAAATAAAAAAGTTTACCATAAATCCATATAATTCTGCTTGTAGCAACAAAAAAATAATTTTTTTTCATTTGGCATTAGGTCAGGAATTAGATAAACAACCTTTGACAAATGGCCAAGATCATTCCAGGCTGTCCACTTTGCTTTCCCGACAAAATCAAATGCTCCTGGCTTGGGATCATTACACTGTCCAACAGTAGCCTAATAACAATAATAGGAGACATCACTGTTTACAAATATTGCTTTTGTTATTCAAATATTGAACAATTAAACAAAAGAATCTTTTGTTACAAGAACTATTGCACTTTTGGTTGGCAAACTAATATCAGTTGAAGTGAAACAAAAGAATCTTTTGTTACAAGAAGTAATGCGCTTTTGGTTGGCAAATTAATATTAGTGTGACTATGGCTATATATTAAAATTAGGTAACCTGCAAATTTTCAGCTTTATATCTCAAAAGACGCGTTTGCAATGGTGGCCAGAAAATAGAAGGATATGTATGGGAACAACACATCTTGCCACCAAGTCATGGTTGGTTATATGCCTCTGGTGTTTTCCATACAAACCCTTGTAAATTTTGAAATATTTTCAAGCTGTTGTAAAATATTTCCTAAAGCATTAGGCAGCTCAAATTTTCTTTTCTTCATAACAGCCAATTTGAACCCTTAAATGCGTGAGGGAAAAACTTAACGATAGTTTTTAAAAAAATTTAAAAATTTACAAGGACTCGTATGGAAAACCACTCAACCGTGACTGGGTGGCAAGAGTTGTTTTTCCCAAACAAATCCGTTTAATTTTTGGCGGCCGTTGCAATCGCTACTTTTGAGATGTAAAGCTGAAAATTTACTATTTACTTTAAAATTTCCAAAAACGGACTGCTTTCGTGTTTACAGAAAGTTAATCAGGTGACTAACTGTTGCAAATATTCCGGGCCAGTAGAGGAGGCTTCTGTTCACAAAGATGACTAAAGACCAGACATTGCACGATCACGTAAAAATTTAATCGTCCTTAGTAATTGACCTTCAAATTCAAAATGGAAGGAAAAAATCATTGAAACGAACAATACTAAACTAATATATACTTTAATACCTGCTTGAACAAGGCATACAACTTCAGCTTGTTGTCATTCCCCGGGTCTTGTTTTAAGGTTTTTACTCTTGCACTAGCAGCCTGAAAATCATTAGACAGATCCCCAAGTTTCGGATTTCCGGTGTGAACTGGTCGACCTGCCGATAAACGGAACGCTGACGGACGAAACAAAACTTTTTGTGTACATAACGCTCGTAAACATCGCGCCATTTTGCACGAAAGCACAACCAGCATTGGTGACAGATTACATGACCTAAGCAAGCGTGAGCGAGAATCCGCTGTACAATTGCGTGACTGAGAACATGTTTGTCTCGGTGTTCTTGAATGCGTTGGTTAGAAATGTTACAATATTTGACTTAGGTGCCAAAGTTCTAGATTGTCGAAATGACCATCTGTGACACGAGGGAAAAACCCTTGAAGAAACAAATGTTACTGGAAACGTAGCCAAGGTCAAGTGCATTATCAGAAAAATGATGCGTTTTCACGAAAGACATGGTACTCACGTAGAGCTTTCACCTTGTAAAACATCTGCAAAGCGCATAAAGAGCTTTGCTAATGCGGTCGTATTCAGTCATCGACCTCTAGTATTTGGTGAGACATTTCTTTTTGAGATCGAAGAACAGGAAAAAGACTGGTCTGGTCATGTGCGCTGCGGAATAACAACTCACAACCCGCAGACGATTAAAAGCGTTCCACCGTATTTACTTCCTGACATGGCGCAAATGGGAAGAACTTGGGTGTTTGCCATCAAATCCACCATACAAAAACCATTAGGAGATGAACAGCTTAGGGACTATGGAAGCCACAACTTTCAACGGCAAGAGGCGGGAGATAAAGACACTAACCCCGTGTTCTGTGGAAAAAAAGCACGTGAAATGCAACTCAGACCCACTGATGTTGGGTCACGTATAGGAGTTAAAGTTAGTCCTTCTGGAGAATTGTACTTTTTTGTGAATGGTATTAAATTTGGGCCCTGTGCTCTTGATGTTCCCGTGGATAAAGATCTGTATGTTGCTGTTGATGTTTATGGAACAACAAAAAAGGTGCAAATCATCCAATGTGGAGGTCAGATTATAACTTTTGACATACAGTATTCTGATGACACCCCACAAACCACTGCAGTCAGCCCAGAACATTTTTCAAAAGGCTCTTTTTCACAAAAGGCGGCAAAGTGGGAGGGTGGATAAACCTGATGAAAATACTTAGGTTAAAAAACATTTACAAGAAAATTGCTGAGAATTTCCAGGGTCTTACCTTCAAGATTGGTGAGAGAAATCATAAGTATGGTAACCATCCTGGGGGGGGGGGGGGGGGGGGAGGGAGGGAATCCCTTCTTTGGCCTAAATGGTTATGTGCCACTGAACAGGGTTTGATTGAGAAATATTTGCTTTCAAAGTTCGGCTTGTGCAGAAAGCAAAATTTCGAGTTATTGAGTTTAAAAGTGACACAGCACTCTTGACTTTTTCTTTTTGCCTTGTCTCCTCCCCTCTTCTTTTGCTTTTCTTGCCTCATTTTTATCTTTTGCTGGAAAATTAGTAGGCTTCAGTTTGGTGGGAGAAGTTTTTGGAAAAGCTTTTAGGATATTAGATGAAAGGAAAAGTCACTGGGTTCAAAATTTTCATGGGAATTTTCAGGTCAATGTTTCATGGTTTTTTGCCTTTTTTGTGGTCCTCCTTGACTGGGTCACTCTTATTCTGGTATTTTTAAAAAAGATCTCTTCAGCCTGCATAAGGTAGATGACAAAGTTGTTCTTGCTGTTAAAACTGATGATGTCACAAGCAGTAGAAGGGATGTGATTCAGCACAGGTGTTTATGGGAAGTTCAAGGGTAAATGGGTTAACCAAAAACATTAAAATTGTCATTTGCCTATTCTTTCACCCAATTCGGTATTTTATGGTCAGATTTGGTTGTTTTAAGCTTAAGAGTGGATTTTCTTGGAAAACTTAGTACTTTGCTTAACCCATTTGCTCCTGGGAATTTGGCCAAAAAAAATTGTATTGAAGCTAGTTGAGCTGTTTTCTGGTCACTGTCTGGCTTTTAAGCGCTAAAACGTATGACAAAGCCATTCACAGGTTGCTTACTGTGCAACCTTCAGATCCAGATGCAAAATATTAGCTTGCAAAGTTGGGGCATGCACAGAAAGCAAAATTTCAAGATAGTGTTTTTGAGACTAAAAGTGACACATATAGCAGTCTTGACTTTTTCTTTTCCCTTTTTCTCCTTCACTCTTCTTTTGCTTTTCTTACCTTTCTTGCTCTTTCCCAGGGCATTTAGTAGGCTTCATTTTGATGGGAAACATTTTGGGGAAAACTCTTAGGATTACATGAAAGGAAAGGAAATTGGGTAGCTTAAAATGATTTTCATGGGAATTTTAGGGTGAATGTTACATGTTTTTTTTACCCTTTTCTTCGGCTGTCTTGACCGAATCATCCTCATTCTGCATGGTTTTGAAGAACTCTTCACCCAGCACAAGTTAGCTCACAAGTTGTCCTTGACCATTAAAATTGATGACATCACTAGGGGTAGAAGGGATGTGGATCTGTACTGGTGGTTACAGGCAGTTCAGGGTCGATTGGGTTAAGGAAGTGTATGGAGGTGACATGTCTGGAAAATTTGAATGTAGATACTGGGGCTCATTCATTCATTATTTTTTCACCAACCAATGATTCTTGTCCAAAACAGGATCAGAAGGGGTGACGAATGGTACCTCGAAAAACGTGGGTCTCGGAAAATTTTGGCAGGATCTCGAAATCTCGGAAGCGTTTTTGATAAGTCTCGAAGTCTCGTTTTTTCATGGTTTGCTTTTACTTTTTTTGAGTCTCGAAACTTTTCACCAAAGAGTCTCCGGCTCGGATTTCTAACTAGGATCTCGGCGTCTCAGCGAGTCTCGGATTTTACCATTCACCACCCCTATCAGAGTTTAAAGGGCTCAGTGACACACCACTACCCAAATTTTCCTTGAGCAGAACTTCCAAAAAATGAATGAAGGATTGTGTAATTTGGCATAACTACACTGTAGAGTTGTTGTGGTTCAATTTTATCCCTGGTTTGAATTTTATTCCTCCTTGTTTAAACTCATTTAAGTATACATTACTATAAAATACCCAGAAACAGGGGAAAATGAAATTTAAACCAAGGATAAAATTGAACCACAAGAAAGGCATTTTAAGAAAAGGAAGGTTTTGTTCCTAGTTTGGTTACAATTAATATTTTACTGTGTTGTTCACATTCTCCTCAAGAAACAGACGGCTGTTTCATTTTGACTTAAAACCAAGTGCAAATATCTTTCTTTCAGTTCCCACACTTGTCGACTTGTGCTGTGAAAACATCCGGAAGTGTGTGGTGAGCCAAGCTGATCTAAACATTCTGCCCATAACATCACAGCTGAAGAAGTATATTGCTACATTTTAACCAAATAGGAGGATGACAATAGAATACTAGTATAAACAAAATCGGAACCATATGCTAACTTTGAAGGCAAAAATATTTATTGTTAATGTTGCATTTTAGATAGGGAATGCAAGAGAGACTTCTTTGGCAAAGAAGTAAAACTATTAAGTAGATTTTACATGTATATAAATTTTTAGGTCAGGATCAAACAAGAAAAAAAAACACAAAGGTTATTTTTATTTAGCTCAGGGTCAGAAACAACAGACACCTTAGCAATATTCCCATTATTTTAGATGTGTTTGCCAAAAAATGTTTTTTTCCAGTTGTGAGACACAAGTGTCACGTTTTTTCCTTATGTATTATATTATCATTTTTTATTAAACCCTTGGTATAATAAGCATCTCCCTTGGTTAGTCCTGACCTCATCCTGGTAGAGTTTCCGCTCTTAACGGTGACAGGATATTTAATACTCTTAAAACAGCTTATAGGAAGTAAACAGAGAATATACGTAGCACCCCAAAATAATTACTATTATTACCTCGTTATTAACCTTATGGTCTGTAGTCTAGGTAGGTATTTTCTGCTCTCTAAAAGAAATCTGTTCCCAAATATTTTAGGGTATACACATTTATCTGTAGGGTGTCAAGTAATGCACTTTTGTTTCATTTGAAATAATAAATACAGCAAAAATCTCTGTTTAAACATCTACCTATGGCTGATGCATTAGCTAGGAAGCAAATTACTGTTCAGAACCAAAGTACGTGAGAAACTAGGCTGAAAAAAAAATTTCCCAAATGTGGAAAAGATTGTTAAAGTTAAGCAGCAAAGATAAAAATAATGATTATTAAGATGAAAAAGTGTTACAAGTTTGAAGAATAATAGTTGATGTATTATAACATAATGGCCATTGATGACCATATCTATACATGAACATGACAGATTATAAGTTTGTGAAAATGGAAGAAACCTGCTTAGAAACCTACTGTACACTAATATCAGAGGAAATAATTCACTCATTAAGGGCCACAACATCTCAAAAGAAAATAAATGTGAGTATATAATATAAAAACTTTGGTATTTACCCTGCTTGCATACTTGAAGCTAACACCTTCATGAATTAGAAACTGATCAATTTAATTGAACAGGCTGTGATGTCGGTTGGAGCAGATAACAGGTAGTTGTGAGGGACATCTAGCACACTGAGCTACATTTGTAACTCTTTACTCCTCGACCATGTCATGGTGGGATGTGATGCCATTTAAATCAAACCTATTTGGTTGAAATTTTGCATGATACTATTTATTTCTGCTGACTTTACAAAATTAGATTTTTTTCTCAACTTTTCTTTAATGACTATTAGGAGTAAAGAAAGCATTTTGACCTTGGCTTCGATAAAGAACCTGAAACACCTTGCAAGGATCTCACTGACACGTCCTAACCATTGGTTATTACTACCAGACATAACTAATTGATGATCAATGACATCAATTGGTAATCAATGAGTAATCGATGAGTAATCAGTTGATTAGTCATTGATTATTAGCAATGATCAATGAGTAATCGAAGCCCAAAAATTTTGTGGCCTATCGATTACTCGTCAATGACATCGATTACTCATTGATGTAATTGATTACTCATCGATGACCCATCGATTACTCATCGTCTTTTATACTGCGCACGAAAGACACTTTTCTTGCTTTCTTGTACCATTTTTTTTCGTTTGTGATTCTTTTATCTGTGTTAGACGCATTTTTCCTTGTATCTGGAGATCCTGAAGATCCTGCCATTTTAGCTTCAACAACAAACGGCAAAGAGATACTGGAGAACCTTCTGAACTTTAATTTCCATGTACTACTTAAGCTGAAAAGAATAAACCTGGAAACATCTGTTTACATTTAAGTTTTTTAAATTTTGTTTTTCTTCGCCAAATATGTTTGCAGCCACGAGATGATATCGATGAGTAATGGATGAAATCAATGACTAAACAATGCAATCAATGACTAATCGATGACCAAAAATTTTGTGGCCTATCGATTAGTCATCGATTACTCATTGATCATCGGCAATAACCAATGACTAATCAACTGATTACCTATCGATTACCTATTGATTACTCATTGATTTCACTGATGTCATTGATGTCATCTATTAGTTATGTCTGGTTACTAGCAATAAACCAACTTCTTAAACAATGTAGGAAATATTTAAAGTGATAACTTGTGCTTCGTAAGCTCTCAGCAACAGGGGCAGATCAAGGAATTTGATTGTGGGAGACTAATTTCACCTCAGATACAAACTGATGATGGGAATATGGGTGTAATACATGCTGTGCATAAGCACAAAAAAAAGGAACCACCACCAACCTACTCCCCTAAGCCCTTACCTACAGAAATCTTCCTTTTTTGATCCAACTTCTGAGTAAACAAATTTTGTCAATTCCTTTAGGTATTACTAACTCCTAACTGACCTTGTACCTTGAATTAGTGTTCATTAACAAAAGTAATTAACACAGGGGTTTCACTAATCACCGACAACTGATGAAACGCATCAGCTACTTTGCTTAGAGAAGTCGGCTACTTTTTTCCCCAAAAGAAGAAGTAACTAGTTTGAATAATGTCATGGACAAAAATAGCATTTGTTCACACAAAAATGTACATAACTTAGTAACAGTGAACTACTGGCCCCTTGTTGATACAGTCGGTTACTCTATTCAAACCTGCTGGCTACTTCAATTTTTATTGAAACCCGTGGTAACAAGTTATATATATTCCTCTGATCCAACATTTATCTCAAGGTGAAAATCTACACAAAGCAGCCTTGGCTATAAAGTACATGAGATGAATTCAAATGAATCTTTTTTGACATTAATTTTAGTGTCAAGAATGTTGAGGTTTGACAGTTCTAACCACTATAAAAATTATACCAGAGTACTATGTCAGTCTCTGTTCCTTGTGAAGTACCACTGCTGAATTTGTTGTTTATTACTTGATCAATGCATAGTGTTGATTACCCAGAGTTACATGGTACTGTAATATCAAGAGTACCACATTCTTTGTGTGGTGAAGCCGGCTGATAGTGCAGCTGTTTTTGGATCTTTTCCACTCATACTTGGTCCATTCATTGACCCTGGTGTGCCATCACCACGCAATACAGCAATACACTTCCAGTTGTCAAGGTAGTTGGCTAAGAAAAAAAGATTGCACCTTTGAATGACAAAAAATCTAATGAATTTAAGCTTAATTCATATTTCTGTGTATGTATTTCTTGAAAATGCCAATACACGTAACTACCAAATCTAATTTTGCGACCAGTGAGTGTAATGTTGAAAATGTATGTTTTTCATAGATGGTCAAACCATATGTCATTCAAAAACTCATTTTATAATCCATAAAGAAAAACAAAAGAAATTTTAAGTTTATTGAGTGTCTGATAAAGACATGGCTAAACTTTAAATCCAATTTTTAAGACCAAAATGACCCCAAATCTAAATATATTAGTTCAAGGATGATTTGATCGATATCAAAGATTTTGAAGCCATTCAGAAAACTTGTAGTCTTGTATTCTCAGGTTTAAAATCTTGAGGCAAATACACTCCTGCTTGTTTTTTAAACAGTACATATTCCACTACACACACACTTTCACACACACTTTATTATAATTATTAACAATCAACATTTACATAAAGTCCATAATTTTTCTGCCCACAAATGGCAGGTGCTAGTTGAGGCGGGCGGAGATAGTAGTAGTAGCACTATGTCTCCCAGACAGATAACAGAGGATTAACACTCATGACATCAACCTAAAACTTGAATTCCAAACTTGTTAATGGTAACTTTAATAGCAGGGTTGTCAAAAGTAGCCGGCTGCTGACGAAAATCGCCTCCTACTTGGTTAGTATCAACTGGCTTCTCTGCTTAGCATTTCTTTATGAATGGCATTTTTTAAATAAGATATCCCAGGACTGGCTGCTTACTTTGACAACTCAGCCGTCTACTTCAAAACTTTCTGACAACCCTGTTAAAAGTTCATTCCTTGAGATAACTTTTCTTTCATTTTGACAAACTAGTGGTAACTCTTATTCAAGTTGTTGTTCATTCATGTTGTACCTTTCCACAGTCTCACACATCCATCATCCCCAGATGAAGCTAAAATGGTACCTGTTACATTCCACTCAACCCTCCAAACCTGAAACAAAAATCATCTCAGTCATTGTGATGGCACAAAGGTCCAGGGTGCAAGTGACATCTTTGCCGGAAATAACAAGTTGCTCAAAAACATTCCTTATTAATTAAGTTTCACAATCATACTTTTTTTTAATAGCAAACCTTAGTATGAGTCACAGTGAAAAGAAAATTCTGGGGTTTTTTTGAAGAAAGCAAACTGGTTTATTTTTTGGTGGGAGAATAGCCTAAATATCAGGCATTTCTAGGTGGAAAGGGGAAGAGAGATGTGAAAAAGAGAGACAGCACAGGCAAGACAGACACTTGTAGTTGTTTGTTCAATTAATACATATTCCACCAAAAATTCAATGAAAAGCATTATAAAAGCATTAAAAAATTAAAATTTGTTCTACCTTTCGAAGAATGGTGTTACACTAGCTAAGCCCCTACTTCCCATGTTCTAGACCATCTGTCTACAAAAGCCACTTTAATACTGTACCTTAAAGTTTATCCTCAAAGTGGCTGTTGAAAAGAGGGGCTTATTTATTTAACTGAAGAAATAAACTATGTTTCTAACCTGTGATTCATGGTCACTGAACTGAGCTGCCAGGCTGATGTCAAGTTTAGATAACTTTCCTCCTGCACCACTTCCCTGGTCTCTATTACATTCCAAACAAGAAAAAAGAATAACATTTAATTATATTTCTACCGAGTAAAAGGTTTAAGAATACATTTGTATCGTTTACTTTTTGAGAAATTAATGTGGGAAATAATGATTGCATGATAGGGTCTTAACAATATTAATCATCTGGTTAAACCAAGGTAATTAATGGTACATTATTTTGGTAAGCATTTTGCTGAACAAAATAAGCCTGTTAATGAAGCCTACCGCAATGCTTGTCTCAAACAAGCATAAGATAAACTGCTTTGAGTTTGTTCATTTTGTGTAATATGGTATAACACATTTTTTACAATTCAAACTTAGATGGCACTGTACGAAATGTAACTATAACTCAGTCTTACCCATATGGCTTGAGCATCATTATACGAACATCTTTAGAAGCAATAGCCAAGAGATGATAAGACCTATGGTAAAAAATCACGTCAAATTATGAGATAAATGAATTGTGTATACAATGCAATACATGACAAACTGGTTATGAGCACTGGAAATGTATAATTATAAATATATATTAAGGGATTATCAATAAATTATTCACTTAAGTTAAAAGCCATTTACTATATGAAAATTTTATAATGATTTAGAGCTCAGGTTTATCCACCTTGACTAGGGAAAAAATATTATGCCCATTCCTTTTTGATTTTTTTCAATTTTAATGACAGCATAAACCTTTTTTACAGTGAACTTTTAAAGCTTCTTAGTTGCAATCTAGAAGGGACCTATTTTCACTGACAGCCACATAGGAAATGCAAAGAAGTGAATGTCTGATTTATAAAGCTTAAAGAAGAACAAGAAAGTCATTTACCAGCATGTAGCCAAGCACAACTTATATTGCGAGTTCTGCTGTGGTTGAGTACTGAGCAAGATGCTTGGAGTTGTTCCCATTCCCTGTTGAGTGTTTTGATCATTTGACACTAAAATAATCATATTTCTAAAGTCACCTTCCAAGATTTGGTGCAAATGCCACATCATTGACAGCATCTGTGATTGCCATAAGAGTTTCCACTCTGTGCCACTTTCTAAAATTAATTAGAAAAATGGACTTTTTATAAAATATGTAACAAATGACAACAACAAATAATGGTATGTTATGTTCTCTTTTCAAAAAGAGTTTGAATATTTCTTTTTTACAGTGTTTCCTTTCTGTTATTGCCATGAAAATATAGATTTAAGTCCCTTGGATAATAATCAAACCTTCACCAACATGCTTGGCACTTAACTGAGTGAAAAGACATACAATACGCTTGTACATGTATCTACCTGTTGGTTTCGTCATATTCATGTATTTGAACTTTCCCTCCTGCACTTGGGTTAGAATCATTGCTTCCAACAGCAAGCATTGGGGCATGCATCCTTAAATACAAAGAACAGCAATAAGAAAGATAGAGATCTATGATCTAAGTTCCATGTTTATTGTTTATGTAATGATACAATTATTTACAATTATTGTACTGACCTGCAGGTGGCTAAGCTAATTGTGGAAGGTCAGTCTAACAACTTCTATTTTACAGTATTGGAAAGAGTCTAGACTTTTTCTTGTGGAAATGGTCTGAATAAATGAGTGTGCAAAATTTAGTGATGTACAAAATAAATTCAAATAATTATATATTGGTACATTTCTTTTGTCTACATCATGGATAAAAAACGTTTAAGTCATACAGTAAAGCAGCCTCACAAAGGTGGGTGACCTTACAGAAACTGTTTCTTTATACCTTGATAAGTTCCATGACACACAGCTACAGCTCAGTTTGTGTTGGATTTCATTCTAAAATGAAAAAAATATATATAGCAATAAAGTGATGTTGAAACACCTTGCATTAATTGAAATTGTACTACTGATGTATTATTTTTTATAAAATGGAGTAAACAAGAAATAAAAAATACAAATACAAATACAAAGCAAGGAAAATGTTGTATGGAAAACAGACCTGCAACTGCCACTGACTTAAGTTCATAATATCTGGTGCTTCATAAATTCTTACTGTTCCATCCTTTGAACATGTAGCCTGAAAAATAAAATAAAAAATTCCACTCAATGCCTCTTGTACAATTTGGTGGAGGTGAACATGATTTGTATCTTTTGAATACTACAATACTGGTTGCTGGCTTCAAAATCATAGCAAATTAAAAGAAAGCAGCTTTGTTAATATTTTTCACGTAAACATTAAATTTGGCTCGTTGTCGGGGAGCAAGTTAAGGATGGCACAGTAATGAGAGCACTCACCTCCCACCAATCTGGCCTATGCTGAAATCCCTGTTACAGGTCACAATTAAATTCAGATTGAAATTTTTTAACCCAGGTTGATTCTCGGTTTGCTTTTGTCTCCTAGCCCTGTGAATTCATGTATTAGGGCTATGAGACAAAGGAAATAGGGAATCAACCTAGATTAAAAAAAACTTTAACCTGAATTTAATTTTGACATGTAACATCACTGCATTGATGCTGTATGTGGGTTTACTTTGTTATTGGTTCCTTCTTTGCTCTGAGAGGTTTTTTCCAAGTACTCTGTTTTATCCCTCACCTCAAAACCAACATTTCCAAATTCCAATTTTGATCCACAATCCATGGACCATTAAATGATTTCTTAATAAATTCTTAAGTGCTTACAATTTCAAATCAAATGAAACTAATTATTTCAACTACATAACACATTTTCAGTTTCATGCAACATAGCATACGCAAAACCTCATACACAAAACCTGACAAAATTGTTCACAAGTCAGATACAATTTTCCTACCAGTTGCAGTCCTAAATGTTTTGGGGCAAATTTGACATCTGTCACAGAGGTCCTGCTGTCCACCAAAGATGTTCTTTTTACCTTCAAAATAATCATCCAAATTGTGCATAACAAATATACATGGGTCGTAAGCAAGAGCGATAAAATTACTAATGACTGGGGATGTGGTCAACATGTAAACAACATGAAAGTTAGCTTACCCAGTGACTCTGACCATGTGATATACCATCACCAGTACCTACAACTAAAACAAATTTTAAATAGATTTAACCTTTTGCAGTTTAGTTGTTGACATGATATGAAAGAATACTCCTACAGCCTGGAAAAATACATATTCATCCTTGCATATCATCCCTTCATATTCATCCATAGCCTGTGGTTAAGTTCAAGAGGCAAAGAGAACACATACATGTAGGTGAGTGGTGAAACCATGAAAAGAGGGAAAAAAGAAGAGCTTGCAACGATCACTAAAGGATTTCCATTTCCACTTCCCAAAGTGAAATACTACTGGCTGGAAAATGACATGCCACACATTAAAAGTACCTCCAATTAATTTTGATCAACCGAGTTGGTCGTACTTATGGTGGAATGATAACAACTCTACATCAATATTAAAATCAGAATGCACATATCCCTATAATCACCTGATCAATGATATTATTATACTAAAAATACCAAGGTCAAGATGCCTTCCTAATGAACTTGCCAGCATATTTAACTGTCACAAAACCCCCATCATACAGGTGTTGCTTTGAGTTGCAATTACATTACAGGATTGCCTTTCAATGTGTTTAACCAAAGTAATAATTAAATTAGGCATTTGATTATATTTATTTAAATAATTACATGTAATAATTTTTTCAATTATTATGATTATTATGATTATGATTATGATGATGATGATTACTATTATATTATAAATTAATTATTAATCAAATGCCCAAGTTTAATTTTGTTTCTGGAACACATACATAAAACATCACTATTTTATTAGCTTATTACTGAATATCACTTGTCTGCTGGTGTTTATTGTATTATACTACTACATGAAAAATTTCTGCAATTTGATTGGCTTAGAGTAGTGGTATTTCAGCTTAATTTGAAATACCTACATGTGAAAATAACAAACCTTTTGCGGGTAGTAGTATAAACAAATAATAGCATAATTTGTACGTGATATTTGGTATAAATACCACTCGTGATATTTCAAAATTGTCTCAAATTTCACTCGCCTAACAACTTGTGAAATTATGTATAACAATTTCGAAATATCACTTGTGGTATTTATTCCTAATATCACTACAAATCATGCTATTACCTATACTAATACCTACTTTCCAGAAAGAGAGAATACTCTGTTGATATTTTTTGAGCCCTTACCTTGTTCTTCCCACACAGCAGCTGTTCTATCAAAAGAACAAGATGCAAGCACCTGACCAAACTCAGGGTGAGCCCAAGTAACTTTCCACACTGAGCCTGAATGTGTCTGAACAATGGCAAAGAAAAGTATTCACATGAAATGTACCTCACATAACACTTGTCTTGTACATGTAATTGATATCCTTGAAATTATAGTACCAATATAAAAAGCTCTGACACATTCAGACAACTAAGCAGAAGAAGCAATAATTTGCTACATAATAAGAAAGTTATAATCATTGCTAAGAATACAGTTTAACTGTTTCTTTACCGTATCAAAGAACTGGAAACTATAGATACCTTCCAACTAGCTGTGCAGTGCCACTGTCCATCTTCTCCAAGATCCCATACCTACATGTATGTACATTGGCAGCAACAGTTTTAGAGATCTTGCAAAATTTTAACGAATTAAAAAAAGTCAATGCCTTTGGCAATCAACAAAAATTTATGGAAGGGACTAAAAGCCCAGGGGGGTACTCTGGATTTCAAGTGACAGGGATGATCAAATGGGGGCAATAATCAAACTCCAAAAAATCCCTAGGGCTTCAAACAAAATAAAAAAAACCCTGGACCAAAATTTAACCCCCCAAAAAACTACTATGCAATGTTATGCTTTAAATATTAAAACAGTCACTTTATTCACAGAACTACATGCCCGCATACACGGGAACTATCACAAAACTTCAGATTGAGGGGTGGCGAATGGTAAAATCCGAGACTCGCCGAGACGCAGAGATCCTAGTTACAAATCCGAGCCCGAGACTCTTTGGTGAAAAGTTTTGAGACTCAAAAAAAGTAAAAACAAACCATGAAAAAAACGATACTTCAAGACTTATCAAAAACATTTCCGACATTTTGAGATCCTGCCAAAATTTTCCGAGACCTACATTTTTCAAGGTACCATTCGCCACCCCTAGATTGTTTTGAACACCCAAAAAATTCCCTACTTAAATCAAGCCACCCAAAAAAATACTTGCCAAAATTTTCCTTCCCAACAAAAATCCTGAAATCGGAAATTTCAAACCCAAAAAAATCCTTCAATCATCCCTGTCACTTGGAATCCGGGGTATCCGGACTAAAAGAACTAGTCATTCCCTCTTCAGGTGCCAGGTACATGTACCCTAGAAGACTGATAATCCAGTTCCTTCTCTAACCAAAGTAGTTGACGTGTTTTGTCTGTGCTTATTGAAACCTCTGCATTTCACTACTGATTTACCCAGAACACGGGTGACACCACTGTGTTACTGGGACTCAAACTTGGTCATAGTCTTGGACCTGGGACTTTCATTTTTGTACTGTTAGTAATATAGCTGGCCATGTAGATGGTTTCTCGAGAGCATCACTGAACCTGTCAAGAGTTGTGTAATGTCAAATTTTCACCTTTACACTTTGGTCACTGGAACAGGTGGCCATTCGTCTTCCATGATAATCATAAGATACATCATGAATCAAATCTTTGTGTTCAGCAGGAATCTCACGGGCGACAAACATGGTTCCCGCGCTCCGCAGCACAAGGCAACTACACAAAAATTAACAAGGATTTTTTTTCTAAGACATTCAGTAACACTAAGAACACACTTTAGAACACGTTACTTTGGTTTTTACACTTGCTGGTTAATAAGAGAAGACGAAAAGTTGACGCAAAGCCGGAAGATCAGGACCAAGCAAGCCGATTCTCGATGACGATTTCCGCCAGGCGTTTGCCAGGCGTATCATGCCAGGTCGGCGAAATACTGGGCGAAATACTAGGTAGGAATTAGCGGTCACGTGATGCTCTCGTCCAGGGTTTGGCTCTACTCGGCCAAGGTGAACCGACGCTGCGAAAAGCTGTGAACACTAGTAAGACGAAGTGGAGGATTCCGAAACAAAGGAGACTTTTGTCTGATTGGCTGTTTGATTTTGTGGTGTTCAGTCTCCTCACCGTGCGTTAGTGAGTAAACAAAGATGGCTGCCAAAGCCAA
Source organism: Porites cylindrica (assembly GCA_964035525.1). Classification (NCBI taxonomy): domain Eukaryota; kingdom Metazoa; phylum Cnidaria; class Anthozoa; order Scleractinia; family Poritidae; genus Porites; species Porites cylindrica. The sequence goes on along the minus strand of OZ037776.1, from coordinate 18,920,902 downwards.
AGTCCTCCTTCGATCGTTCGTTCAAGATGGCATGGAAAGGTTTACAAAGTGTGATGTCCTTCTCTTAGTCTATAGTACTTATAGGGGGCGTTGACAAGATTTTTTTATATGCGTGTATTGCTGAGTGCATTGCAAAAAGAACTCATCTAAAGCAAAGTACATCGGCTGGGATGGGAAATTTTTAGTTTACAAAATGCTACAATAGTCTTTTTTGGAGGAGGAAACGTATTTTCAACTTCACTGAAACGTCCTGCCGACTCGGGGAAAACGGAGAAAGGTAAGCTTACTGTTTAATTGGTATGTTTTATCACTCAAACTGTGTCAGACAACGTCTTGATCTTCAATTATTTAGATGTTGTTGAGTTTTATATAAGCTTAGGCTTAGTTTCTCTGTTTCTTGCCAGGTTGTGAATTTCTGACTCTACTGCCTCTTAATGACGGAGTGATGCATGTAGCGACTCAGAGACCTCCTTATCTTTTTAATTTTTTTTTCAAAACATTCCTCACCACAAATAAGTCACCTGTTTACTACAAAACTAGGGAAGAATTGGAGTCGGTAAACGTCTGGGTACTTTCCTAACGGATGCGGTTCACTGTAATAAATTTATAATAAATGCTCAAGGGGGGACCCACCATATACATGTACTTGACTTAATCACTTTTTTGTTGGTTATTTAATACATGTAAATGTACAGTGGCCCAGAAGGGTCACACATGCAAATTAAAAATGTTGCTGCAAATTAAAAATAGTACATGCAAATTAAAAATTGTACATGCAAACTAAAAATATTACCTGCAAATTAAATATAGTACATGCAAACTAAAAATTGTGCTACAAATTGAAAATAGAAAACATATTGATGCAAATTAAAAATGAAAAGTCCTGCGCGTGCAGTGTGAGTGATAAGGACTTGGTCCGAGCCATGCAACCTGGCCTTTCAGCCATCGGCCCATTCCTGTTTCATGTTTGTAATATTTTTAGTTTGCATGTACAGTTTTTAATTTGCAGGTAAAATTTTTAGTTTGCAGCAACATTTTTAATTTGCATGTGTGACCCTTCTGGGCCACCATATAAATGTAGTCCATAGTATAAGCAAACACTACATCTGCATCTACAACTAAAGGGAAAGCAATAATAGCCTATTTCACAGTTACAGTCGAGGCTGGAGTTGACCTTGTTTTTATACAACCCCTCCTTCTTTATTATGTAGATCGTGTTGTTCTTATAAATAAAATAAATAAATTGGTTTATTGCTACCTTTTGCAGTGAGAACTGAATTACAGGTAGGGTCAGAAATAACGGGAATCTAAGGTAATAAATAATACAAAATAAGTATGTAAGGCACTTAGGAATCTAAATAGGTGGCATATTTGCATAATAGTTTTTTTTTTTCGAACA
>OZ037776.1:18689503-18914503 GCA_964035525.1 Porites cylindrica | reverse complement strand
GAACACGGTCATGTTAAACCCTGGCTAGACACCATTTGAAATAGCCAGGGTCAAAATAATGTTTGTCGGCAAAACATATCACTTTACACATGAGCCACACATGAATTTCATGGGGTTGAATCCAGGCAGTTTCGTTCTGCCTTCTTTCCCTCACCCCCTCTCCCCTTTCCCCTTTTTTTTTCATTTTATTTCAGTTTACAATGCCTGTTTACATAACACAATTGAACACACACCAAAAAACTGCCTGTTTTACAGGCTTCTATAAATGTAGACTGGTTTTACTGGACAATATGTCTTGAATGGAAATTCCTGTTCCAATTCTTTGAAGCTGTCTTTGATACCAGTTTCGGGCTTTTGTGCCGATTTTTCAGTAACTGGAACTGATTTGCAATCCCAGAATGACGTTTACCAGTCCTGAATTTTGCTTATAGCATTTTCCCATGTAAATGGAAAGTGCCCATACTTTCCACATTGGCTAAAAGTTGTGGTGAAATGATGTACAAACCAAGTGATAGTAGTACTTATTAGACTTTTCATGAGAGACCTGTATCAGAGTTGTGGTTATGCAGGTGATATTTTGTTCCCTCTAATGTTGTTGAAGAGTATGGGCAACTTAAAGGAAAACTTTTGTGGTAAACTCCTAGCTGTCTTCTCTTTTAGCCATTCCAAAATATCAATATTTATCTGTCACCTTTCAGCAAATTACAATGTACTAACGACAAAAGAACGTGAAATAATAATTTAACAACATGTAGGAAGCTAGCAATATGGTTTTGATTTACTTGGACTCACAAAGTCATACTTTTTTTTACCTTTGTGCACACCACTGCTAACGACATCATCAATACAAAGTCGTTTCAATGCAAACTTAAAGACAAGGATTTTGATTACTTTATGTATATTTAACACCTGAACAACAAAAACATAATGCAGAAAATTAATATTCCTTGTTCTATAACCCAGTTATGTAAGACTATTCATTCCTTGATCAAATCGATTTGTATTGAAACAACTTGTATCCTTGGAAATGTCTTCATATCAAATCACCAGCAAGCCCACAACGTGAATTGTAGAGTATTTTTGTAGGAAACTCTGTGTTCCATGTCTAACACATTCACCTGGTAAAGGTATTAGTAGATTTTGTAATGGTGGGTCAATTTACATGCATTTCATATATTGTATTTCAAAGCAACTTTTTACATTGTATCTCATCTTGAATATTCCTCTGACGGTATATAAAGGAACTTGAAGCAATAAAAGCAAGGGTTAAAGAAATGGAAGAAGAGGCAGAAAAGTTGAAAGAAATGCAGAAACAAGTGGAAGAAACAATTATGAGTCCCACAGCAGGAGCTGGTCAGCCAACATGTAAGAAAGCATGGATTTTAATTAATCACAGCCTTTTATAAAATTGTCAGCAGATTTTATTAAAAATGGAGGGAATTGAAAGGGAAAAAGAGTTGTTCTAATGAAATGTTGAGTGGGCATTCCTACTATGATGTGTAATAATTCATGAAGTATGCTGCTGATTGATTTGTTCTGACCAGTCTTTACAATCTAAAGGTCTTAATAGACATAATTAGAAGGCAGTAACCGTAGGAGGTACTGAGTGATGTTTAATATTGGTGAACTTATAAGCAACTTTTTCCTTCTCTTAGTTCCAAAAACTCTCGAAGAAAAAGGTGAAATTGACTCAAGATCAGTTTATGTTGGCAATGTAAGTTAACACTGTACAGTAAGAAGTACATGTACCATATTGATTCAGCTATAAGCCCGAGCGATTTTTATGCAAATTAAAGCTGAAGTTCAGTAAAATTTGAGCCCAATAGGGTGTCTTGGCTTACAGCCAAGAGTTTTTGACCAAAAATATTTTTCCGTGCATTGAAACTCTACTAAAATGGGATGTATTGACTTAAAAGCTGAGTATTTAATACAGTAGCAGCAAAAGGTCGAGTGGATCACATAACTAAAAATCTGAATGTCAAGTTAGCTAAGCACAGAAATCAGTCCCAAATTTTCAAAATACATGTGTCTGACAAAAACAGGTCTCACAACTAAAATCTCACATTGGTAAGCCTTTTACAACGAGGAAAGGTGTAAAGCAAATGAAAAATGTCAAGAAACGTGTAAACATTCTGCCATAAGAAGAATTAGGAAACAATTATCTTTCTAAGCGGTCCACTGAGACCCTCATTCACTCATTTGTCTTAAGTCACGTTGACTATTGTAACAGCCTGCTCTGCACTGGCTGCCGGTTAAATTCTGATCTGACTTTACGATATTACTGTTAACGTATAAGGCTATCAATGGCTTAGCGCCTATTTATGTCCAGGAACTTATTAATCTTAAAGAAGCATATAAATACAAGTTGCACTATGATTGTGATGGACTGCTACTAAACCCTGTGAAATTCAAGACTTCGACAAAGTTAGGAGATCGATCTTTTGCTGCTGCTGCTGCTGCTGCTGCTCCTCAACTATGGAATTCATTGCCCTATGCGATTAGGAGTAGCCCCTCAGTAGCATCTTTTAAAATGACACTCAAGACATTTTTATTTCGGAAAGCTTTTTTGTGATTTTATGTGCTTTTTAATCTCATTTTTAGTAGGTTTTATGCAGTTTTTTTACGATTTAAGTAGTCTAGGTAACTTTTATAATTTTAGTACAGTATGTTTTTCTAGATAAGGTCACATTTTTTTCGAAAATGGTTATGTTTGCAGTAGTTTAAAGTCTTGTAACGAATAGCTCTCGGCTTATAGCCAGGTGTTTTGGATTTATCTTTTGTTCTTGGTTATGCCGATTCTATGAGTTAAGGGTCTGTGCTGATAGCCAAGATAGGCTTATAGCCGAATAAATAAAGTACATTTTATTATATTTCTCCGGGTAGTTAACAATATGTTCTTGTATTATGTTCACCGCAGGTAGCTTTATGCATTGGTATCCCATCACTCCCAATGAATGTGTTGTTGCAGAAACATCTATACTCTTGATAGGGAGAATTTTTGATTTGAACTCACCACTCTGCTGAAAATACAGTCCACTCTCTCTAAGATGAACATTTTGTTTTATTAACTGTGGACTTGAAGCTTCCCCTCCCCCCCCTTCCTCCCTTGGGTTTTTCCATTAACCCTCCATTGGGCAAGTATGGATTTTTTGGGAAAACACTATATAGAGATTCAGTCCTGTTTACAGCAAATAGCAGACTCAAGTTGGCAATTTCTCAAATACAAAATGAGCAGGTAAAAACAGTCTAAAACAATTCTTATGGATGAAAATAACATGAAAATACTTACTGTTTTTAGTAGAAGTAAAGAACAGTGTACATGTAAGACAAGTAAAGGTAAAACTTTGTCATGTGGTACAAATTCATGTTTGCCGTTTGCTGTAAACGTGACTCTAAATCTCTCTTATCTAAAGCTGTGCTTAAAACAGAGATTATTATAAACTCACCTATCAGTAAAATTCCTAAATTTATCTATTTTCCCTTCAGGTGGATTACTCAGCTACAGCTGAAGAATTAGAACAACATTTTCATGGCTGTGGATCTGTTAACAGAGTTACTATTCTCTGTGACAAATTCACTGGACATCCTAAAGGGTATCTTTTCTAAATTCCTGTGCATTATTTGTGTTAATATTGTCACATTTTTCATTTTTCAATCTACTGTTTGTAGATTTGCATACATTGAATTTGCTGACAAGGATAGTGTTGACAATGCAGTCAGTTTGGATGATTCACTGTTCAAAGGAAGGCAGATAAAGGTACAGTTCTTTGTTTTAGAATGACATCAATGGAAATGTCACCCAAATTAAAGTCCATTTTGCAAAGCAAAAGAAATAGACCATCAAGAAAAGAGGTACAGGGTATGTGGTTGGACAGTGCTCAAGGTGATAGTACCTTAATTTTAGCTGTGGTACTTGAAAAGTAATGTTAAAAGGAAAATGAACTTCATATATCGTTTCATACAAGAAAGTACTGGTTGTATTGTATGTGAATTTCAGGTTAACCCTAAGAGAACAAATCGGCCAGGTATCAGTACAACTGACAGAGGTGGATCAAGAGGAAGGGGTAGGGGCCGTGGTTTTAGAGGAGGATACTACAACCCATATAACCCTTATGCAAACTATGTGCCCAGACCACGAGGAAGGGCAATGTTCAGGTTTGATCATCGTTCTTGTTTAAAGGTGTTCATAGTATGATTCTTAGCACTTATTTTTTAGCTTTCGTTGTCTCACAAGTAGCAGTCAGTCACAATGAAGACTAGTGTTTCAGTAAAGATCATGACACTGTTGTCACTTGACAGTTAAGTTTTGAAATTTGTGGTTTTTGAAATGTGTTGTTAGGTTTGATGTAATACATAACCCAGCAAAAACCAAGACGTTTTGGAGTTGGAGTTGTGAAACTCTTCAAGTGTATGTCTCTCCTTCGAAACATTGTGAATTTGATTGTTTCTGCATTACATTGACCTGATCATTTTTTTCATCTTAAAGTTGTGCCTAATGCCTCTGAAAATAAATAATCTATCCAAAGACTGAAGAGAGCAAACTTTAGTTAACACCTTAGATAGATGTTACTCCTTGTTATTTTCCTTTGAAATTCACTCTGAAGGCGTGACCTACCTAATTTAGCCTTTGCTCTCTCCAGGCATACCAAATTTGGTGAATTTTTGATGAAAACAATAAAATGTGAGAGTGTTTAACATACCAAAAAGTGTAAAACCTTGTTGAGTTACATGGTAGCACAATCTCCACCATGCCAGTGTGATATTAGAGAGCTAAGGATCTTTTTGATGGTGTTACATACATCTGTATCAGATTCAAGCTGACAATTTCTCAAATAAGAAAACAATCAGATAAAAATTGTCCACAATAACTCTTATGCATGACGCTTTTGTGTGGACATCTCTCTATTTGTATTATTTTCTCAGTTGTAAATGTTTTGTTTTGTATTTCAGGGGCAGAGGACGAGCAGCATGGTATTCACCATACTGAAAGCTGGTACACAAAGAATAGCCTTTTGCTGTCAAATTCTTTTCGCTTTTTTTTTTCATAATATTTTGATACCTTACATGCATATTTTTAACAAAATTTAGATATTTTTGTCTTCACAGGTTTCTTGGCTTTTCTCAAGGGACCACATCGTGAAGCTTCCGGGGGGCTTTGGCACTTTTCTATGGATTGCCTCTGAGTAGGTATAGTCAACTGGACAATCTTAAACTTTATGGCCACTATGAAGAAAAAAGATAAGAGAAAAAAGAAGAAAAGTACTAAAAGAGAGAGAAAAGAAAAAAAGAAGAGAAAAGCATTCTTGAAGAGAGTGAAAAGACAAAAAAACTGGAGAAAAGTTCTTGAAGAGGAAAAAAGAAAAAAATTAAGAAAAGAGCTTGTAGAGAGAAAAAGGAAAGGAAAAAACATTTTTCAAATAAAGGACAATATTATATTCCATCGTGAGCAGTTGTGGTTTTGTGACAAACGAGGAGCAATAGGGGCTAGTTTACCTATGGGTATTTGAAAAATTTGTTTATAATGCCTTGTCATGGTGTGCATTCTGTTTCTTTGTTAAAGATCATTAAAGGTTCTTGTATTTTATTCATAATCTAGTTTCTTATTGTTCTTGTTGTAAGTCATCTTTAAGGCCGATACACTCGAGAGGTTTTGCTCCCGGAGCATGCTCCAGGCTCATTTTGCATGTGTCAGTACACACGAGGGAGCGTTTTCAAGTTCGCTCACTTTGCCCCGGGAGCTTGTTCCCAAATATTTAACCGGGTCAATATCGTGGAGCATTTTGCGGGGTGGAAATTCTGCTCCCGAAGATGAAGTATACCCATGAAATCGTTGGCACACACGGAGGACCTTTGCTCCCGGAGCAAAATCCCTCGTGTGTATCGGCCTTTAAAGTGGGTGATACCATAATAATTTTTTTGTAATAAGCATTTGGGCTTTTGTCAAATTTTGTAACTTTGGCGTGAGTTGTGGGAAAGATGATTCACTGAAATCTAGCAGGGCTTCTACATGTCTTGAAAACCCTTGACAAGCCTTGAATTTCAGGAGTCTAATTTGAAGGGTTTGATATTCCTTAGTTTTGTCCCCCATCACCTAAGAAGTAGGGAGTTGTACTATAACGTTTGTCTGTTTTAAGTGAGTACCTGTAGAAGGATTAGTCACTCATCTAGCGAAGGTAACACATGGGTTGTGGTCCGGCAACCCTCCTCCCTCTGCACTCCATTTTAATGTTCCATATTCCTAACCATGTTGTAAACCATACAGCCCTAGAGATTTGCTAAAAAAAACACTGCTCCGTATCTGCTATCTTAGTGTAGCCAATTTCAGTTTGCTATCTGGCAAAACACAAGGCAAACTTTGCAAACGTGAAGTTTAGCATGACACGATATCTAACAACAGCTATTGTATGTAAACTTTGGCCTGTACAAAAGGCAAAGTTTTGAGCTGCGGGACAAAAAAACGATACTGGCTAGCACTGACTTATCCCTTTTTCCTTCTGCTTAGTCTCCATCGCAGGCGTGGCCTGTTCCAGGCTCCGCGATAGACGGGTCCGCGAAATTAAGAAAGCGTGATTCGCGTGCCTTTCAGTTGCGCGTCATCACTACTATCTGAGAGCCTGAACAGGCTATCGCATTCATTTTTGTTTCGTCTGAGGAGACAAAAACGGCTGCGTGCATTCATCACTGAGATGCCCTTGCGGATTCACCTCCCTTTCATCGCTTGTGACGTCATCAGGTTAAGGACACCTGTGTTAGCTCACTTGTGCAGGGTGAGAGTGAACCCGACTCAGTCGAGGAGGCAAAGACCAAAACATCCATGCAACGTTGACCCTACACATTCCCGTGAAAATTTTGTTCCATGTGCACTACCCACCTACCTTTCCTTTCATCTTAGCAACTTTCCCACCGAAATGAAGCCTACTAAGAAAAAGGCTCGACTAATTCTTGGCAAAATTCCCAAACTTTTGCACAGGCACGATATGGCTTGTGCTCTCTTCCCTCCCTTTGGGTCTAGGGCTCCTCAACTAAAATTCCCCCTGATATCCACCTGAAAATAGGACTTGTTTATTACATAGTTTTATGCACCTATCAATGTAAAGCAGGCGGGGGGAGGCAGGGCATAGGGTGGGGATTTGACATTTTTCAAAAATTTGCGATCAAATTCCCTGCCCACGGGCAAATCATTCCAATCAAATGCAACCAAATTTCCCCACCCTGGGCTACACATTGCCGTCAAATATCCCGAGGCTCGACCTAAGAAAGGCATAATAAAAATATCTCCAAATAAAACTCCGCAATCTTTATTTATATTACGTTGCTGCATCACCAAAGATACATGTCCCTGTTACAGCTGCAATTATACGTTTTAACCATAATCCGTGTTACATTGCGTAGAATACAGAAACCTTTAGGAAAGTCCACATTTTGTAAGTTTAAATAAACCGTTCTTAGTAAAGGGTACAAAGAAAGTCAGTTTTATAAGCTTACAGTGATTGTAGCGAATGAGCCATACACTGATCAATTTTACTTTCAAAAATCGACTTGGTTGCTCTTTACTTCCGTTTACTTTGATACCACAGTATCTTAAGAGGTTCATCAAAAACAGGCTAAAACAAACGAAATTTACGTACAAAACAGTTAAATCCACCCAGCTTTCGCTTGTTCTCGTTGGCCTTCGTGATTTCCAGATCAATCCAGACCGTAGGCGCTGCGTGAAGCGTGGAAGTGGGAGACAAGGAAACATATGTTCGGTCTCAGTCTTTTTCGTCTGAGTCGGCAGTAAAAACTCTCCACGTCGGGCGAAGAAAGATTCAAATATCCCCTCCCCTGGGAGAACAAGATCAGTCAAATGCCCTACACCAGGGCCAACAAAGACAATCAAATCCCCACCCCATGCCCTGCCTCCTCCCCGCCGGCATAACATTGATAGGTGTATTATGACTGCCGAGCCGGTAGAAGACACCAGCTTTAAGACTTACCGAAACCGGAAACAGCGCATGAAAAGCCCCTGGCACCCAGTGTAACCCGGCCGAGGACTGATAAGCGATAAAGCTAGGAAAAGAATAGGGATAAGTCACTCGCAGCTCGCTACACCAAATGCAAAAGAAGCACTCTTTAACTCTGATCCTGTTAGCTACGCAACCTATAATAATTGAGAACCAAAGTTGTAGCCTGAATTTCATCCGATTACTTCGAGTCGTTATTACTTTCTCAGTAACGTCGTCGTTGAGAGGAGAAAACGACTCGAAGCAATCAGATGAATTTCAGGCTACCAAAGTTGTCTCTTCAGATCTATTTTGCTTTGCCATGGTATACTAATACTTCTGTATTTTATAGGTAAACAAAAATCGCCTTTAATTAAATCTCGATTCACTGCTAAGATTCACAGTGGATGTCAGATTCTACGGCAGGACTTTTCCGCGGGTGGGGGGTGACGGGTGACGGGTGACGGGTGGCGGGTAGCGGGTGGCGGGTAGCGGGTGATGGGTGACGGGTAGCGGGTGACGGGTGACGGGTGAAGGATAGCGGGTGGTGGGTAGCGGGTTAAAAATATATATGAAATAAAATATTATAACTCGTATAGTGTAATTGAAGATATAACGGTATGTTGCAATTTTAAAATAATTTCAACGTTTATGTACTTGTCTTATCTACTTACGCGGACTATTTTCAATTTCTCAAATATGGAAAAAAAAAAAAAGGAGAAATCATGCCTGTGAAAACAGTCACCTCTCCTTGCTCCGCACCGCAAATGACGTTTCGCCAGTCTACACGCCGTGTGTCAAATGAAAATGGGCTAAGTCAAGCAAGACACATGGCACGTGTCGAAGCGAATTTTTTGGTACATGCATCTCTACGATACCTTGTTAAGTAAGCGGACGTGTGGTTAGAAAGACGTCCGACTTCTTAGCTAGGTATAAGCTTCTGCAATAACGGGTGTGAAAGATAAATAACTGGGAGAAAGAGACTACATTTACTGTATATAAAACAACGTGGCCGGTCTATTATGATTATGGGGGGTGCGGGGTGGGGTATGGATATTTTCTGGAACTACACAATTCAGAAAAAGTGTAATTTCCCCGCACAAAATATTGTTCGATGCTTATTATTAATAATGATTGTTGACAAGTTTGCCACACATACTTGTATATCAAGGCACACCTTGTGTCTAATAATAACCACACAATTCACTACTGATTGAAGAAATCGTGATGTACAGCGTCATTTCTTTGTTAATTGTTTTAATTTCTATAAAAGGCGGAAAAGATCTTGTTTGTCTAGTTTGCTTTTTCTTCCATATCAAGACGAAAGATGATTGCCCTTCCCCAACTGTTTAGCCGTGTTTATAACAGACTGCAAGAGACTCGGCCTTCGGTGTCGTAGCTCAGTTTTTGCCCTAGTATGCGGCATGATTGCTATCCTAATAAGTATGTTTAAGTAGTATTTAAAAAATGCAGATCCTTTTTGTATATATACAACGAGATCAGTTCGCGTCCGAGACGCCACACGCGGCGAAAACGGTCCATGCTGTCTCAAAACCGTCCTTCTCTGGTACGCATTAACATTGACAGCTTTGTTGTTTTAGTCTCAAGAAAATTTCCTTGTTTTCTCGAAATAGACATTTTGTTCATTTTAAACTACAAGTCGGGAACCAAATTGGCAAAGATTTATTCCACATGCAATGTTTATCCCAACTTATAACAAAAGAACAAACGCACTTGTCAAAAATCTGAGACACTGTTCAAACATGTCGAGAAGAGAATGCGATCTTTAAATAGTTATCTGGTCTCAGGATAAATATTACTTTAATTTTTATGAGTTCCTCAAGCTATCTCGTGCAAGCGATATCGTGTAGAAGAATACTGCTAAAATATCGCTTTTTGTAATGTTTATTATCTTTTTTCTCTTTTTGGTTTCCACTTTTTATTTTTATTTTATTTTTATTTTTGTCACCCGTCACCCGCCACCCGCCACCCGCGGAAAAGTCCTGCCGCAGATTCTATGGTCGGCCATTTGTTTCAAAATTATGACACGATGAACGTGCGGTTTTTTCCCACGTATACTTGCAATCATTCCTGCTACACGATATACGTGCGTTTTTTTGTCACGTATACTTGCGTTTTATTCCCAAGTATATGACCATTTTCTTACAAACGCGCATATATATGCGCACAAAAAAGCCCATATATGTTTACAAACAAGCATGTGGTATATGCGGTCGCAGAAAGTCGTCGTATAAGATGCATCGAATTATACCGTCAGCATAAAACCCCTTCATGTACGGCGGAGCTGGAAAGTAACTTCAGTTTGAATCAAGCATGGCCGCAATGCCCGCGTTAATTTCGAGCAAGATTTGGCTCCTTATTCATTGCCCTCACAGTAGTGGTGGTTGTTGGTTCCCCGACAACGGATTTGTTGGAATCCGTGGATTGTCTCTTGAGAGACTGTGTACGCTATTTCACAAATGCTGACCGAAACAACGATCGATTCAGTTAGAAATTAGCGTCCGACAGGCAAAACACGACTCATAAGCTCTTGATGTAATGTGAAACATGACCTTGAGACCTTTCTTCTTTTCTCTCTCGCGCGCGAATTAGCACCTTTTCGCCTCCAAGAACACGTTCTAAGCCTCCTAGTCTGGAAGCTTTTTATTATTTCCCTGGTATTCTCACTGACTTTAATAGCCTTCCACCTGCCTCTCTTTCCTTATAATTACTGCTCCTCAACTTCAATTGTGATTTTCATGGTTATCTAACTTCGTTCTCTCGCGCGAGAGAGAAAAGAAGAAAGGTCTCAAGGTCATGTTTCACATTATCAAGAGCTTATGGGTCGTGTTTCGCCTATCGGACGCTAATTTCTAACTGAATCGATCGTTGTTTCGGTCAGCATTCGTGAAATAGCGTACACAGTCTCTCAAGAGACAATCCACGGATTCCAACAAACCCGTTGTCGGGGAGCCAACAAGCACCACTACTGTGAGGGCAATGAATAAGGACCTAATTTGCTCGAAATTAACGCGGCATTGCGGCCATGCTTGGTTCAAACTGAAGTTACTTTTCAGCTCTGCCGTACATGAATTGGTTTTTTTACTGACGGCATAATTCGGTGAACCTTATACGACGACTTTCTGCGACCGCATATACCACATGCTTGTTTGTAAACATATATGGGCTTTTTTGTGCGCATATATATGCGCGTTTGTAAGAAAATGGTCATATACTCGGGAATAAAACGCAAGTATACGTGACAAAAAAACCCACGTATATCGTGTAGCAGGAATGATTGCAAGTATACGTGGGAAAAAACCGCACGTATATCGTGTCATAATTTTGAAACAAATGGCTGACCATAAGATTCGGGGCATGCGCAACATCGCTCTTTCACCTTGTGGCTTCTCAATCAATATTTTGTTCTACGCATTCCATCACACTGCACGCCGTTCCTTACAGATTGTAGGGACGGTTTCTGGGAAACTGCCCACCTACCCCTCCCCTAAACCAACATTAACAGCTACTTGTCTCTTAGGGTTAAATGTTGGGTTAGGGGAGGGGTAGGTGGAAAGATTCAACTTCTTCAACTTTATTTCATAAGACTATTGGTTACAATAGACTGGCCCGCAAAATAGCAATTGCTAATCTAGGAGGAGTGAAAGGAAAAGAAAGGAAAGGACAAGGAAGGAAAACTACAATTTTAAGTTACAATAAATAATATTCTATCACTCGAGTGGGCTTATCAACTGTTGGAATGAGATAGCAACTTTGTAAGGACATTAAGAAGTCATGGCTAATTTGAGATGTTTCGCATTTCAATAGATCTATGTTGAAATCGCCCATGATTCTCAGAAACGTAAAAAAACTGAAGAAAAGATATAAAGAAATCCCACATACCGCTTTAAAGATCGTCAAAACATACCATGACAATATAATGTTAAAGGGAAATTCATCAGAGAGACACGTTAAATCGAGGATTTCAACCAAACTTTAACAAACTTCATGTAACCGAAATCGCCAGCGGATTTTGGTATATAAACGCAATGGGTGTGCAAGGAATTGTCATTGTGACAAAAATCCATTGCAGTGTGGTTAAAAATTCCAGATGCATTGTGGGTAGTCAAAAATTTTTATCCCTGTGCGGATTAGGTCTGCTGCCTTGCTCGCTCGCTCGCTTCAGGGTCGCTTGCACGGCAGCAATAACTGTATTGGTTATTACCAACTTACCATTTTCACAACCTTTAACCTTCTTAACCTTCTTCGCGTACCTCTGGAAATTTCTAGCTATGCATCTGTTATATCTTTGTCATTTATTATCTTACACATAATTCTTGTTTCAAAATCTTTCTATAAAAGTAAACCTAAAGAATACAGTCGAGCCTCAACTAACGGCCACCTCTCTACAAAGGCCACTTTTTGTGGTGGACAGTCCATACATTGACTCTTGTTTAAACTTCTGTAAAATGGCCACTTTCTGCGGTCAGTCGCCAGCAAACCAGCTACGCAACTGACAAGCAACGCCAACGATTTCGTAAATGCTTAAAGCCAAGCAAGAGAGAAACCTCTGCTCGCAGGGTACCCCCTACGCCTGGTTTCAATGTTGTAGAGTACATGCACTCTTTGAAGAGAAGCCTTACTTGAGCGCAAGACCTTGTTTGATAACGCATATCGCGTCAATTTTTTTTTCTAGAATACACTTTCCAGCATTATTACATTTCACCTCAATCAACCAAGAAAACCTTGTCAGGGGCAGAAGGGAGCTGCTTTTGCCCTCAGGGAGAGGGGGATTTTGTTGTTGCCAATTGTTAAGTAGAACATCACATAATTGATAGTGTTTATAAATGAGTCCAATACAAGACAAGCTAAGTGGTTTGTCTTTGCATTTCTCTGTACTAGGAGTCATTATTTTGATACTTACTGTGTTGAATTTTAAGGAGGTCACATGAAGCAAAAATATAAGATATACTGTAACATATTTATTTACAAAATTCAAAAGTTTCAAAGGCTTTGCATGACTTTTGCAAAGCTAAATAGAGTTCTTATGTTCAAATAATACACTTTAAAAGTTAATTATAAGATTTTGTAGGGATTGTGCAATAAAATGCTCTCATAATATCAGAAGCCCTAGACTGCGAGCAGCCTGTCTTTTTCTTCAGATTTAGTAAGAGGAGTGCACGCACGCGCGAGCGTTGAGCGGCGAAGCCGCGAGACGCGAGAAACAAGGGAGGCAGACACAGCCTCGCGCCTTCAGTCACGCGCATGGTCATTTGTGTGTCTCAGGCGTTTTGTTCGACGGACCAAGAAAAGAGAGAGACTGCTCATAGTCTACAGAAGCCCTGTTGTGAAAGACAGCATGCAGTACAGAAAGCATTCTATTTATTGCCCTGTTTTATAAGATTATTACTATGCCTTGGATACTATTTTTCAGAATGGATGGCTCTAAATCATAAATCCTGAAGGATCAGGAGTCTTAAATAAATTTACACAGTCAAATGTATACTGATCAATCTTGCTTCATCATTCCTAAGACAGTCCTTTCAAATATTCTACAGAAAAAAATAGGAGATCAACATAAGTAAACTTTATTTTTACACTTCAAAAGTATGATATTTTTTCCGATCCCACCTTGACGTGATGTTTTCTCCAGGATTATAGAAAGGATTGCAAAACATGTCTGTATAAGCAACATGAAGTTTCCGAAACATCTGCAAGGAAAAAAGGGACAGAAATAATGTAAGAAATCAAAAGCTTCAATGGTGAAGGTTAACTCCACACAACTAGAAACGGCAATGTACCACGTGGCATTGTGCGAGCTTTTGCAATTTCATGATCTGTAAAACAACGTTGTTGCAGAAATCCTTTCACCAACTCCAATGAAATAGACCAGTGTGAAAAACAAAATGTGTGTGATAACTTGGGAGAAAATGCAACAAGTAGTTATTGCTAATCTTTTGCTGGTAGTTCAGGTTCATGGCTGTGTTCTTGCAGAGCCTGGTGGCCCCTGGTGCTCAACTTTTGCTCTCAGGCAACTGGAAAATCTGGGGTTGTTTTGTTTTTGACACAAATCATATGCTGCGCGCATGGGCACCCTAGACATTATTCAGGTTCAGAGCACTGCGAGGCTCCCTTCAGTTTTTCTTAGAGCACAGCCTTGATGTTGTTTCACTTGTATTTTAAGTGCTTAGCGTTAAAAAAATTAAAAAGTGTTTCACATGCCTTCCTGAAAATCACCAGTCTCCTATGCTCTGTTACTGACCTAATTAGTGGAAGTTTGACTGTAGAATATAATCCAAAAACAACTTAACATAAAGGTAGATAATGCCATCACTCACTGTTCTTATTTCATTATCTCTTAAAGCAGTGTTAGCTGATTCCACAACAACTACAAACTTGATCTTAGTATTTGTTACATAACCATATCTTTCACTTTTAGTCAAGGAAATTAAAAATTGGCATTGTTACAAAAAGGGTGGGAAAGAAATAATTTAGCTGTCACAAAATTAATTTCTTACTATGATGCCAATACATTAAGAATATTAATCAAGTGCTCATGTGATCTAAAGAAAAATCTCATAGCTTGGTTATCTCCAGGAAAAAGAAGCATTTATGTTACAGGTAAGATTTGACTCCAGATTAAAATGTTTTAAACTAGGTTGATTCCCCATCGTCTCCTAGAGTAAGGAGACAAAGGAATTTGAGAATCAACCTAGATTAAATCAAAATTAACCTGAAATTGAATTGGACCTGTAACATTTGTCCTCTACTCTTTTCTAATAGATGTATCCACATTGGAACCAGACATTTGATAAAGAAATCCTAACTAAAACAAAATCTACAGCAGTTCAGGTCCCTTCAGGTTATCTAAACGTTTTTGCCTTTTGCCTACAACATATTGTTGCATAGGAGCTGTTTTCAAATCCAACAAAACACTTAGGTCAGACTTGCTGTTGATGCATGAAAAAGATAAGGTAATAGTTAGCAGTATTTTGACAGTCTATTTCTTTCAATTTTTAATGGGCCATCTCTCTCTTATATACAAACCAAACAAAATAATAATTTAATAATAATTCTTACTGAATGACCATTGTCCTTCAGTTGTAAAACTCTAGTAAAGGATACACTTTATAGTCTTCTGTTGGATATAGCAAACCAAGGTAGAGCTCTCGAGGGTCATTGGAACTTTTAGTAAGTGATGACACTAAATATGTTAAACACAATGTTAGAGTTACAAATCATAACTAAAACAGCTCTGTGAAACTTTCAATCAAAACAATTTCAAAAACCTAATCTTTTAACAGCCTGTGTAAGGGGATTGCCTGAGTGTACACATGTATCTCTGTTACTGTAGAGGAGAGTACTACTCGCTAAATAGGAGAATTCAACCCAGCCATTTATTTTGATTTTTAAACCAGACACAATATTTAACAATCGATACAAAGGAACGTTCCATTTTTTCTCCCACAACCCCTTAAAAAATGGCAGGATAATCCATCACCCCCCAATCCCGATTCCCGATTCCTTTAAGGTGGCTCGACTGGATTTTTTGGGGTTGATACCTCCCAAGTTTGAGCATTAACTACGTCGGTATGAGTAAAGATATCGAAAAAAGGTTACCACAATTGTATTACATAAAGATGAAAATTTGTTAAGATCTGGGTTTTATTGCAATCGGAGTCGCCATGGCAACGTAATGATGCCATTACGTTTTTCATTTATCCTTGTGTTTCTCTGTACCAGGAGTTTTTTGAAGAAATCGCTTAAGGGAGTATGTTCCTGCCATAATTGCCTCCATTATGGCAAAGTTTAAAGAAATTCTATGAGAGCGTTTTCGAAATATTTTGAAATACACTTTTAAGAATCATAAAAACAGTGAAATAGCATGCTAGCCGCTCAATTCGCTAATATATTAAGAAAATGATAAGCTTTGGGAACGCGGCTTCATCTCATAGTGGATTGATTCCATTGAAAACTGCATACAAAAAAAGAGGGGAATTGCTCTGGGCGATCGCGAGTAAGAAGAATTTTATTAACTTGCATTCAGCTGCTTTTGATACAGTTTTTGGAGGTAATTTGGTCCATGCCTAAGAATTTCGCATTTTTCCAAAAACCGCTCAATAAATTTTTTTATAAATTCGACAATTCCGAGATCAATCGTCAAGAAATATTTCCTGCAAGTTTCAAGAACATTGAAAACCGGGAAGGCTTTTAAATAGGGACTCAAACATAACCAATTTTCCCCCCAGATTTTGTGTTTACAAGTGAACGTCTTCATTATTCAGTGGCATTGTTTTCAAGTTTCATATGCACGTGCACAACTAGCAAAAAATATAAATGTGCATCAAAAGAACTCTCGATTACTTTCCGAAGAAATATCCGGTATATGCTGATAATTGGCTTGTTGTCACAGATAGCAGTGAGAGCCGAAACGGTGAACGTCTCGGCTCATCGTGTAGGATGCAATACTTAATTATCTTACTCGGGTTATAACATCACAGAAACTCTCACAAAGAGTTGCTCTGATGTTATAATGTATCACTAACCTCTTTACCCGGCAATTAGCATATCCCGAAAATTTAACCGAGGGTCCTTTTTGATGCAAATTCTATCTTTTTGCTAAATGTGCACGTGTATATGAAACTTGAAAACAATGCCAGTGAATAATGAGGACGCTCACTTGTAAACACAAAATCTGGGGGGAAAATTGGCTATATTTGAGGCCCTATTTAAAAGCCTTCCCTGTTTTCAATGTTCTTAAAACTTGCAGGGAATATTTCTTGACGATTGATCTCGGAATTGTCGAATTTATAAAAAAATTTATCGAGCGGTTTTTGGAAAAATGCGAAATTCTTAGGCATGGACCAAATTACCTCCAAAAACTGTATCAAAAGCAGCTGAATGCAAGTTAATAAAATTCTTCTTACTCGCGATCGCCCAGAGCAATTCCCCTCTTTTTTTGTATGCAGTTTTCAATGGAATCAATCCACTATGAGATGAAGCCGCGTTCCCAAAGCTTATCATTTTCTTAATATATTAGCGAATTGAGCGGCTAGCATGCTATTTCACTGTTTTTATGATTCTTAAAAGTGTATTTAAAAATATTTCGAAAACGCTCTCATAGAATTTCTTTAAACTTTGCCATAATGGAGGCAATTATGGCAGGTACATACTCCCTTAAGCGATTTCTTCAGAAAACTCCTGGTACAGAGAAACACAAGGATAAATGAAAAACGTAATGGCGTCATTACGTTGCCATGGCGACTCCGATTGCAATAAAACCCAGATCATAAGAAATTTTCATCTTTATGTAATACAGTTGTGGTAACCTTTTTTCGATATCTTTACTCATGCCAACGTAGTTAAGGCTCAAACGTGGGAGGTATCGCCCTAAAAAAATCCAGTCGAGCCACCTTAAAAACAAGCTACAACGTGCTTACCTCCACCAGTGTCAAGTTCCCGTCTTTATTTGCCTATTTCTCGTAACGTTCATGAATAAAAAGGATGTTTTATGTAGTCCAGCAGCTATTCTATAAATAGCACATGTCATCTGTTGAGTTCTTATTCTTGCGATGTTTTTAGGCAGTAGTTTGGCAATTTCTTCTTTGCAAAACATGCAAAAGGTTCCAACCTTTGGGTTTCTCAGTTGCCACCAATTTGTTTAACATTTAAGCTGTACTAAAATGTGACATCTTTTTCCACATATCACAAATATCTTCCCAATTTGGTCAACGCTAGTTGGTTATGAAGAATTAACTGCGGGATATCAGCCAATCAGGAAGTAATGTTTGTTGCAGTTGGTACCCTTTCAAAAATGAAATACAAAGGGTACTTGCCTTATCACAGGCAGCCCAGAAGTAGTGTGTGTCAACAACATGGACAAAATCAGATCAATTAGAGCTAGACTAAGAGTCGGAAATATTCTACTGAAGAGGAATTTAAAAGTATGTAATATTGCAAATAAAATATATCTTTACCATTATCTCTTTGTTGTTTTGACTTGTCCTGGTTTATTTTCTCCAAAAAATTCTGTTTCTTATCGAATCTGACACTCTTGCAAGCCACCACATTAAAAAACCTACTATTGATCTAAAAGAGCCTAGCAGTCAAAATATAACTAGTTTGATGATAGGGTTTTAAATGTGGCAGCTCACAAAAGCGTTAGCCTGAAATTCATCCGATTGCTTCGAGTCGTTTTCTCCTCTTGAGGGAGCAATAACGACTCAAAGTAATCGGATGAAATTCAGGCTACAAAAGTGTCAGATTCAATAAGAAAAAAATAAAATTTTAGGGGAAAATAAACCAGGACAGTCAATACACAAAGAGATAATGGTAATTAGTAAAATCCAACCAGTGGTCTATTATCAATGCTGCGATCTGATTGGTTGAGCTACTACTAGGCTATATGTTATAGCCCATTAGTAGCGAAAAGTGTGCGCTTTTTGGCATCAAAAAAGGATTAAAATCTGGCTTTAACTAGCTAAAATTTTTTTTATTCTTGATATTTTAGACCCACTAGTTGGATTTTACTAAAACAATTATTCCTCTCGCCCTCATGGCCTCTGAGTCAATAGCCCATTCGGACTTCAGCCTTATGAGCTATTGACTCAAAGCCCATTCGGGCTCGAGGAATAATTGTTCTAAATGGAATAGTTGTTCTAAATGAAAACCCTACCGACTCACCGCAATGATTCTTCATTCGCAGTTAAATTTAGCAATTCAGTTTCGAAGACAAGGGAAATTTTGCTGTTTATGATAAAGATTATAGAACTGTTTGAACTCCATGCAAGCATGCCACTGATGCGATCCGCTAAATATCAAGCGACAATCCCATTTAGACAATCAGCCAATCAAAATCACTACCCGGTTTTCAGGTAGTAGTGACGTCACTGGACGGTATTAACGGCTGGTCGATTCTAGCCTGTGAACAGGCTCTCTGTTTGGGAAAAAAATAGCGAGGATAGGGAAGGGAAAGAGGGGAGAGAGCCTGTAGACAATCATTTGAGGCCGCTATTCCGCCCTCTTGTCATTATCCTGCCGGTCATCTGTCAGTAAGATCGTTATCTGTAAATCAATTTCGCGCATGAGTAACTCCCGGGAAAATTAACGGGAAATGAGTGGTGTTTTGCTCCATCTGAAAACAGAGTGAAATGGAGCGCAAGCCTCATTGTTGATTTTGCAAAAAGTTGTTGATCTCCAGTAAGAGAATTATTACGGTGCCGGTCTTTGGTGCAGTGGTCAAGAGAGCGTTGTACTAGTGCAAGCATTTGAATCCCTAAGATTTCCCCTTGAGCAAAGAGAAAGCTTTTCCGATTTAAGCTGCTTAACTTGTGCGCGTCTTGCTAGTTCAGTTTCTAAATTAACAAGCCCCTGCAATGAGCGAACTTGGAATGTGAAAGGTACAGATACTATCATGACTTCTTCAGAACGTGAAGCTCCGAAGACAAGTACAAAGAGATCAGCAGTGCTTCGATCCCCGACAGGAATTGCACCTTCGGGCATTTATAGCATAAAAGGTGGTGGTAGGCCTACACGACTTTTACCTCATGCCAAAATGCTGCTTGTTCACATAAGTTTTTTTCTCCGCTGGGTAGATTATGCTCTGGAAGGTTCTACATTTTCACTGAGCAAATGTGATTTTAGCCGCTTGTTTCACACTGAGAGGTCATGGCATACATATCAATTTACTGTGGTTTTTATTTCTGGTTGGCAGGATTTGCTCTCTGATGCACGAGTATTTTTTGTTTTTACCTCTTTTGAAGCGTAAAGCTTTTTATTGCGGCTAAATAAGGGCCTTACTTTTCTCCAAAATGCCTTCTGGATCTGAATAACTAAGCGATTTTCTTTAGTTCGTGAATGTAATGTTTTTCTGCAATGTTCTATCACAGGCTCAGCTTGCTAGTTTTCTTTGCAGAATGTTTTTAAAAAAATTATCATGGATAGTGATTTACAGTGTACAGATCCAAAATTATAAGATTGAAGTGCAGCTTAAACCGAAGCTCCCCGAAGTTTTTGAAGTGCAACTTCTACCGTTTTTCAAAAGGCATTACCACCCCAAAAAAGCAATCTTCACCAAGAGTACAGCTATCATTAGCGGTTTTATGATGATCGCGTCTTTATTAAAGAAAACTACAACATTCTGAGACACTAAAATAATAAGTTTTAACTTTACGTAAAGGCTTGTTGGAGGTTTTTTTTAGTGGCCGCCAAATGGGAATATACATGTAAGCAGCAGGTCTGAAAAAAATGACAGGTAGGCACCGGTCATGTTACCCGCACAGTCTTATCTTCATGAAGACAAGGCGCATGCTGGCCAGTGAAGTGTTAAATCACAACGATACTTTACAAATGTTAAAAATGTGGAAAGGACAATCGATTCTTATATGGTGCAAATGAAATAACACGCGCTGTAAAATTAATTGTAAATCTTAGTTAATATACGTAAGAACAAAACAACTTACGGAAAACAAAAGTAAAACTAATATTACAAATGAATTAACCCACGGAGAAGCGGAAAGAAGACAAGCGGACGATGAATGTACAAAAATCATCATAAACATAAGGTGACTATGCTTTGTTGAAAAATAAAAGTATGATAAGGCCAAAACAAGCGTAACATACTAAAAATCGCGGGATAAAATGTGGCAAAACTAAACTGCACAGCTGGTAACATTAGTGGTCTCAAATTTAGGAACGACACATCACTTAACAAACGAAGAAACTGACCTACGGAAAAACGTTTAAAAGACAGGGCTAATACTTTATAAATGACGCTGAGATGTCAAAACGTGACTCGAGAAGAAGAATGCAAATTTAATACTAATGCTCAACTTCCCTTCTATATATAACTTCTTGGAAGTAGAACTGAGAGGATGTGATCATGACCTGCAGACAATGATCGAACATTTCCCGTTGACCGTGCGTTATTTTATATACTCGATACCTACAGCCTGGTCACTTAAATGTCAATTTATTAAACACAGCAATCAGTCACAGTCTTCATCTTCAAAGCCTTCATCATTATCCCCATTATCATCAACATCAACATCAGAGAGATTTAATGCTTGGATGAAGCCTCAACTTCTTTT
The DNA here is from genome assembly GCA_964035525.1 of Porites cylindrica. Taxonomy (NCBI): domain Eukaryota; kingdom Metazoa; phylum Cnidaria; class Anthozoa; order Scleractinia; family Poritidae; genus Porites; species Porites cylindrica. The sequence continues at coordinate 18,893,433 of OZ037776.1, read as the reverse complement.
GTGATGTCAACAGAGATCTGCTCAGGTCTTTCATTGTGAACAAAGAGTACAGATTTCTTTGCCACTTTTTTGACATGTTCAACACAAAGCCAACACAACAGTTGAAACTAAGAACTTTTAGCATCAACAAGGTGACAGCAGCGAAAAAGTCCTCTTTAAAATCAATTGGCATTTTTTCCAACTTTGTCGTGTTTATTTCAATTCACTGAAAATAGGTAATGTAGGCCAATTTCCCAGGACTTGATCTCTTTGGGACCGCACTCAAGTTTAGAAAGAGAAAGAAAAGTTTGTCGTCGCTTGTTTACATCCTCCATAAAATGTGAAACTAGGCACTTTCACGTCGTAGTCGTGCAGTGACGGAAAGAAATGTACAAAAAAGCATGATGCATGTGCAAACTAGTTGTTTTACTCAATAAACCTATTGCGTTCTCGTTGCCGTGCGTGTGTACTAGTACCAAATCTAAGTCTGCTCAGATGTCTTTTTTCCGACATTTCTTAGTTTTTCCATGTGAGTATTTCAAAATTACTTAAACCTGCTGCAGATAAAACTTGTGTTTAGTTTGATGGATAGTCTTTGTGTGCTTCAAAGTGTGCTCGTTTGGTTTAATTTAACGTAGAAAGTAGCCGGGGGTCATGCTCTGAGTAGCCAGGGGAAATCCCCGGCCCTCCGGCCCTTAGTGACAACCCTGCTAGCTTAACAGTCTTTGGACTGTTTTGTTTTTGCCACTTTGTGATCAGATCGCGTGCTATGTGCCGACCGAAAAGCCGATGTCAATCAGACCTGTCAACAGTCAGTGTTCTCGCCAATAGGATCTTGCATCAGGATCTGATGCACAGCCGGTGCCGTGGAACGGCAGTCCCAAGTGTTTGTCTACAGGCCTTTTCCCTTTTCCCTCTCCCCAGTTCCCCGCTCGACCAAAGGCCTGTTCACAGGCTAGTCGATTCAGACGTTGCTGAGAGGAGAAAACGACTTAAGCAATCGGATGAAATTCAGGCTAACATGCATCTGGACTGACTGTTGTTTTATTTGTTGGCAACTTTGAAAAAATATCCGAAGGGTCCAAATCTTATCAGCTACTTTAAAGAAATTCGGGTAAGATTTCCGGCTAACCCCACACATTTCTCATGAATGCAATAATTTTATGCTTTTTTCGCAAATAGTTTAATATGAATAGAGTCAAAACATGTTTGCAAAATAAATATATGGGGTTAAACGGAAATCTTACGAAAATTAGAGCCCCTCCCCCCGCCCCTTTTAACAAAACATGAGGGAATCTCCACACTTCATGCAAGTAAATCACTTTACTCAATTAAACTTACCCTTCTCCTCTACAACATCAAGCGAAGTGTGTACCGTGTAGTGAAATTTAAGCTCTTCTTCAGGAGAGACCGTCCGTAGAAATAGCGGGTAATTCTAAAGCAAGATCGGCATATCTTCAATAGAAAAAAAAAGGTTTTCATAATCACCCAAAATGAACCGAAATACCTCTTTTCCTATGACAGCTACACAGACCGCCATCTTGATTTGAAAAATGTACCGCTGGCCAACCTCGTCCCCACCTAGCCCCGCCGAGCCCCGACCCGCCGGGCCCCGACCCGCCCCGACCCAGACCAAGCAGCGACGGTCTCGTGAGGGAATGCACGAAATACGCACTCCCAAAAAAAATGGCATTTGTGGGTTTAAAGATTTGTGCTTTGGCACTTTTTCTTCTTTTAGGAGCCGCTGCTGAAGATGAAAGAAAGCCAAATATTATTTTTATGCTGATGGATGATGTAAGCTAACCTTTTTTTGCAAATTTTACATAACTTATGGCTGATTGCGCTTGCTGCGCTGGGAATCATAAGGTGGTTTTCACGTTACGTCATCGCCGCCATGCTGGTGGACGGTAAACAAAAGATCGCTCATTAGCTGGCTTTGTTTGTCCACCAGCATTTGTTCATTTCACCTTTGTTATTTGTGTCTCCTGAGATTGCATGAAAACCACCTATATTGTACGGTTTCTTCAAGTTTTTACGTACTCATGGCTCAATATCAAGCGAAAATCCACAGACACCGCGGAGAAAGCAACTTAATGTAATTAAAGCTGCAAGTTTTAGGGTGATGCATAGAAAAGGCAAAGTAGTGAAATTTTGGAGAAAGTTGTTTGGTGATCGACTTTTCCGGGGGTACCCCCTTATTCTGCCTGGGCAAGTACAGTCAACTCTCCCTTTATGGAGCAGTGGCGAATCCAGGGGAGGGCCCCCCTTATTTTTAGACCAAACTGATGCCCGAAGGGCTGAAAAAAATTTTTTTGAGACCCCCTTCCCCTTACCTGTAGGTCTAGATCTGCCACTGCGGACACCCCTCCAAGACTATGTTGGTTCCTGCCTTTTTCAGTCATTTTACCATAACTATACTCCCTACAAGATGGACAGCAGACACTTTTTGAACCATCAGCAGACACTTGATAGGTGCTTTATGCAGTGAAAAATACCTCTAAAGGAGAAAATATAAGTGCAGGTCTGACAGTAAATTGCAAAATTTTTATTATTGTATGGCTTGTTCCAGTTTGCAGAGTATCAACTGTTTAACACTTTTAGACCATGAAGCCGTGACCATTTGCTTGTAATGAACGTTTGATTGCACAATATGAAAATAATTCCTCTTTCTGCTACAATGTTCTAGTTTTAGCTGTTTTGTACAAGTTTAAAAGACTTCTTTTCACTGCGAATGTGTTCAGCATTAGTTTCCTAAAATTACCAGCATCACATTACCTCGGCTCTCTACAAGACGGACACCTCTCTAACACGTCTTAGAGAAAGTTGATAGTACTGTTTCATGCCGCAGAACAGGGTATACAATTTCACTATTTCACTATTTAGCGTTTTGAAAGGGTGTCTTTTTGGACCAGACACAAGGTGAACCAAATGACTATTCCATTGTAGCTCATTTTATCTTTTCCAGATGGGATGGGGTGATTTGGGAATATTTGGCCACCCAGCAAAAGAGACACCCAATCTGGACAATATGGCAGCAGAAGGAATACTCTTTCCAGATTTCTACTGTGCAAATCCACTTTGCTCCCCTTGTAAGTGTTTTGTTTTTTAAACTCTCATGATATATTAACTCAGTGAGGTTAGTTTGTTCCTTAGTTAAATTTGTTTTCAACCCAGGTCTATTGGTGAACTATTAAAGTCAATTCATTTTCAGCTGAGGTCGTATAAAGGGCGGAAAATGGGGCCGATTGTCCATTATCAACTGGTTGTCTTGCACTGAATGATCTTCAATCAAGGCACAAATTCTCCAAACCCAAAAAATCCCCGAAAGGAATATTTCAAAGTATCATATATGGAAGGTTAACCTCATCTCCATGAGGAGAGTCAGGGATAGGTGCCTGAAAGCTCCTTGCGAGTGGCATTAAGTGAATGCAGAAGATAAACATGCAGACAAAATACTCTGTGAGCAGCAACCACTATAGGCACCATCATACTGAACTGTTGGCTTTCACTAGTGTCACTGACCATCAAAGATCAAAACCATTCAATAGATTAAGTCCAAAATCTGGGAAATGAAAGGAGGTGAATATCCAAACAGCCTTGCCAAGAATCAGGTCTGTTCAATTTTACCAAATAAGCAAGATACTGAGGAATGTCTTACCCAAATTTATAGAGCTTTGTATGGAGACGCCATGTTGGTATCCGTCATGAGGGGCACCAACATTGCAGCTGGAAACCAACAGAAACCTCTGTCACTGAGTTTGGTTACAACATTTTCAGATCATTACTTAAGGAACCCTTTAAGCTGCTTTTAAAGCTCATGAAAGTAAAACTTGGAACTTGATAATTTTCAATTTGAATTTTGCTGACATCACATCCAGCCATTCAGCCCTCAGTGGAAAAGTGAAATACTTACCAAAAAACAAAATTGTAACCTCTGCTTGTGAAGAGCAGTTATGTGAGCTAAGTGGTTTGACCAAGTCAACTGGAGATGTAAGTTCATGTAAAAGCCCTCAAGTTATCTCACATATTAGTGAACAAGGAGACCATTGACCAGCATTGTATATCCAGTTTAACCGGACCTAAGTTACATTTAGCTGGTTATCATTTCACTAACCAGGTTCAGATTCAGGTTACCATGGTGAGCAGAACCCTAACAAAGAGCAGGGTGCAAAGAAGATCATTTTTACAGCTTGCCATTTGGGCAGGCTGAAGCTAGCATTTACTAGCCAAGACATCATTATTTTCAACTAGCCCTAAAAGCTTTTCGTCAAGCAGAATTTATTTCACACTTCTTCTGTTTTTCGAGTTCCTCAAAGAACATCTCTTGCCCGTTGGGCAAGTTAAAAACTGATTTCACTAACCCGATAGTAAAGTCCACCAGCCCCGGGCTATCGGACACTACTTTCTTTGCGCGCTGAAAGAGCTATCTGTGCATGTGTTTGGTTGATGCTAGTCTGACCTGACAATGCAGGATTTAATCCACAAGTGCATGGATACTCTGAGTTCCCTTGTAGAGCAGTGTACAGTGTAAACTAACAGTAAAGTATACTTTATTTTTGTTAACTTAACAACAAGTACAGTATTGAAAAATTTCAGAAAGTCTAAAGGATGCTACTGTTATTTATTACCACCTTCTCTGCAAATTCAGCAATATATATATATATATATATTATTTTACCACTGCTTTGTCCTGCATTAAGTAATTTTTCTGAAAAAAAGATTGTTAGTGGTTCTTCTTCATGCTTTGTGTTTTCCTTGGACAGCACGTGCCTCAATACTCACTGGCCGTCTTCCAATCCGCAATGGATTTTACACAACCAATGATCACGCTCGAAATGGTAAGTGATCCTTTTATTAGTCTAAAGGTATAATAATTTATTTATTTCTGGTGGTCTCTAACGGGCAGGCTATGCGAATGTGCATTGTATAGTAATTTTATTCTTTTGAAAGCGTTAATGCTATAATATTCAATATTACCACCCTTTTAGGTTATACTCCTCAGAACATTGTTGGGGGAATCGCAGATAATGAAATTCTCCTGCCAAAGATTCTTAAAACAGAAGGTTATTACAGCAAAATAGTGGGCAAATGGTGAGCTGAGTAGTTTATTATTGTTACAAAACAGTATGATCAGTCAATGTAATTTCTTTCTCCACATTATATTAGTTTGTCTATAGATTTACTTTCTTATGAGAGTTTTAGAGAATTAAGGCAAGTACAGTACTAGTATTTGGAAAAAGATATACCGGTATAGCAATGTATTATAATATTATTATAACATAACACATCTTCAAATGACCATACTTAAGGCTGTTTCTGAGAAAGATTGTAGGGAGTGCAAATTTATTAACCAAACAAGTATGATCTTGTCCATAATATTACTTTGTTGACTTGTGTAATAAAACAGTTCCATGCTTTTTCTTGTCTATACAGCAGACCATGTTGTCACTACTCACTTTGCTTGTGTGTGTTACATATAACTTGAGAATACTTTATTCCTTCTATAGATTCTCAGCAGGTAGAACCCAAATCACTATTCAATATTTATATTATACTAACAGGCATCTTGGGCACCAGCCACAGTTTTTGCCTCTGGAGCATGGGTTTGATGAATGGTTTGGTGCCCCTAACTGTCACTTTGGTCCATATGATAACATTCACACTCCTAACATCCCTGTTTACAAAGACAACAAGATGATTGGCAGGTAATAAAAGCCCACAATCTACAGTGGAAGCTCTCATAAGCAGACACCCTTGTCAAGCCAAATTAAAGGTGTTCATTACTGGGGCTGGCCAGTAAAATATAACCAGTCAGAATGGTTCTCATTTGTGGCTTCTAGGGACGTACGAATTAAAAGGCCGCTTCCGGGAGCTTGCCCAACCACGAATAAACATTTGAAATGAAAAGACTGGTCGATAGAGTTTGGTTATACTGTTTTTCTGACAATGTTGTAATTCAGTCACAAGCATAAAAGATGAAGTGGTGTTTTGAAGTGTAAAACTGAACCTGGTGTAAATTCTTTGTGACAGCTACATGATGTTGATATGTAAATTACAAGATTCAGAGGTAAATGAGACTAAATTTCAGGTATCTGCCTTTGGGAGCCTGAAAGTAAGGCTAAAATGTAACTCATAAACCCAGAAAGTGTCCTTGACTGCCTATGTGAATTTGTCTGCTTATGGGAAAAATACAGAGTTTGTGTGGGGGTTGAGACGGGGTTTTGTGAAGGTGGCTGTAAGTACAGCTGAGTGTCCACATACGAGAGTGGTGTCCATCAAGAGAGCTTCCACTGTCTGATGTATTTTAAGTTGACCCAAAAATTCCCATAAATATCTCGTTCTACTACCTGCCTGCAATCCTTGTATCTAAACATGCCTTGTTATGAAACCAAGGAAGGGGTAGGGAGAGGTGGCCATGCCATATCTGTATATTTAAAAGGTCTTTGACGTTAAATTTTTAGCTTGCATTGTCTGTTCTTTAATCTTTTATTCTGCCATTTTTCAGATATTATCAGCAATTTGCGATAAGTCGTAAGACAGGAGAATCTAATCTGACTCAAATCTACACAGAGGTAGATATCACATTTTGCAGTATTCTTTCCTGTATATCATTGGATACTTTATTAAACTAGTCAGTAGCAAAAACTTTTCTCAAATCACTTGAAATGAAGGTTCAGACCATTTACATGCAGGCAAAAACTTTGAAAATTGGGAAGTTGTCATAAATATTATTCATGTTGTTACTGACAGTAATTTTATTGTTGACTTACTAGCCCTCCAATACTGGTAAAAGTTATTGATATTTTGAAAAGTTGACAAAGCAAGAAATACTTTGCACTTGTTATTTTCACAATGATCATTGATGTATAAAATGTATTTTGATGTATTTTTCTGTTTAGGAAGCACTTGATTTCATTGAAACCCAAGCAAAAACTCAGAAGCCATTCTTCTTGTATTGGGCCCCAGACTCCACCCATACACCTGTGTATGCATCAGCTCAATTCTTGGGTACTAGCCAAAGAGGACTGTAAGTAGTAGTCATTATACAGTAACAGTGCTGATCATTATATAATAATAAGAAGAAGAAGAAGAAGAAGAAACCCTCTTTCCTCCCAAAGTCTATAGTTTGGATCTTCGCGATTAAACTAGTATATCATATATAATATTATAAAATAATAATGCACATTTCACCTCTTGTTGACTTTTAGTACTCAGTTAGATAAAATAGCTCTCAAAGTTATTGTGAAGAATGGAGAAAATCAGCCTCTTTGGAATCGTACTGCCAGCACAGTTGATATCAAGACAAAACAGTGAAAGAGGCTTGAGATCAGTTAAAGCGGAGTTTTAAAGTAAATTAAAGATAAAGCAAAGCAGCTGTAATGCATATGTTACTAACAGAAAGATACGGATGTGACCAAGAAAGCTATGAGGAAGTTCAAAGAGAATGCAGTGCAGACTGGGTGTCCCTCTATCATCAAAGATGTTGTGAAGTATGCATCAGAGCTAACTGTTTTGATTTTAAAGCATCTTATTCCAAGAGCTATCAAAGGGGGTAGTGGAGAATAGTGAAATTATGGAAGAAGAGGAAAGGCAAGGGAAGCTACTAAAAGAGAACAGGAGGACCCAGCTATTGATAATGGATGGTGTTTAATTCGTAGATGCTTAGCTGGAGATCAGCCCCAATGTACACTATAGCAAACGTGCAGAAACTGTACCAACAATTCACCAAGTAGTGCCTTGTTAATGTAAAGCCAGTTTGAAATGCTCCATTCTCCTTTTAATTTTCATGTATGTAGTTGTGAATCAATCATATTGATCAGGAGTAACTTAAATGCCCGGGGGGGGGGGGGGGGGGGGAGGGCATTGGGTATTTTTTGGGTGGGTATGTGCCGCCTGGTACTTAAAATTGGCACCCTGTTCTAAAAAATAATTTCCCCTAAAATTGATACCCCGTTCTAGAAATGGGCCAATTTTTTATACCCCGTTCTAGAATTCGCTCTAAAACTGATACCCCATTCTAAAAATGGGCCAATTTTTTATACTCCATTCAAGAAAGTTTGTATATTGAAATAGCCCTGTTTTTTTAAAAAGATATTTCTTCATTTGTTCGACTTATGCATCAAATAAATGCTTCATTATAATCAGCAACAATTGTAAGCAGAAGATAAAGCCGTGATCCACAAGTTTTTATACCCCGTTCTAGAAAACACCTCTGAAATGGATACCCTGTTCTAAATCAGGAGCTTCAAAATCACTACCCCGTTGGGCGGCACATACTCGTATAGTTAATGTATGGGAGTACCCCCACCTGCCCGGGTTTAAATGTGACTGAAGGAGTGACTGAAATAAGGCCCTTAGTGACTTTTGATGTACTATCAAATTCTCCCCTTGATTCACAAGCATAAACAGGGGGCTTGGGGTCTTATTCCAGATACCCTTTTATGGTGACTATTAGAATTCTCTTTAACAGGTATGGAGATGCTGTGAGGGAGTTAGATGACAGTGTTGGAAGGATTCTACTGAAACTGAAAGACCTTGGCATAGCCAACAATACCTTTGTATTTTTTTCATCAGACAATGGAGCAGCTTTGGTATCAAAGACAAGAGGTGTGAAAACCTTAAACATTGAGTTATAGTCAAACCTTTCTAAAGGGATGGTTACCTTTAGGGACTGGTGAACTGACTGCTTAGTGCAGTTTGACCCATTTTAAACACAGCTAGGTTTAATTTAATTAACACCGTAAATCAAGCAAAGAAGATGACTATTTATTACATATCAAATTGACCTTAATTAAGGGGATCTTAAGAAAACCATGCAAGAATTTTCCTGCTTGTTAATTTGTCTGTTATTTTAGTTGGAAGGTAGACAACTTTTAGAGAGAAATTAATAGAAAGTAATGGGTATCAAAGACGTGATTCTAGCACAGGAGCGCCCTTAAATTTTGTCAGAAGATACCCTTAATACAGGTTTGCCTTAATTTACCCATTTACAATCATGTAACCATTTCTTTTGTTCCCATAAAGGTGGAAGTAATGGCCCATTTCTTTGTGGAAAAGAGACTACATTTGAAGGTGGAATGAGGGAACCATCCATAGCTTGGTGGCCAGAGCGAATTAAACCTGGCCAGGTAACATTTTTTTTTTGGGGCCACTAACACTGGAAACATATCTGACACAAAGTCAAGACTCAAATTTCTTTGGTGGTCGCTTATGACCTAAGGGAGCTCTACCAAATAAAGGGACAAGACAATTACGTGCTTGAAAAGCAGGGTTTCATACGTCCAAAGAACAATGCAGTCAAGGCTATGTTGAGTTGCTTAGTACAGTGTACATAAAGCTACCAAACATCAAAATATAATATCAGGGTTTAAACTTTCCAATATGAAAGGACAAAAAAAGTCTATTCAATATAAGCATCATATTATTCAATTTGAATTGGTAGTAGGTCAGACCTAGCATCAAGTGGTTGAATATAAACGGTTAAAATCAAATATGGAATATCTGAAATTATTGCTACCCAACAGTGCTTGGAAGTGGTTTGACTGTAACAATTTGGGATTTTGAATCGCTGTGGTCACACATAGAGGTTCACAGTTTTAATCCATAGGAAAATCTTGCCCTAAAAATGTTCAGCTTTAGTACATGTGTCTTGATGCAACTGGGTTTTTGTTTATTTGTTTTAGGTTAGTCACCAGCTTGGCACACAAATGGACTTGTTTTTTACAGCTCTTCTGTTGGCAGGAGCGAAACCACCATCGGGTGTAGTGCTTGATGGCATAGATCTTACCCCTACTCTTTTTAATCACACCATAACTGACAGGTATTTGATATTTTGTATTCACAGTCACACCAATGGCTAGAATTCAGTTAGTTTGTGGCTAAAAATGTGATATGTTCTTATACAAGAATTAGGTCACTCTATCCCGTTCTCGCTATCTATTTTGCAGGCATATGGGCAAGCTGTAAGATGTCGTGTAAAAACTGCTTTTCAATTATTTGATGATAAACTATGAGTAATCGGAGCTTAGGAGGGTGCGTTCGATATATTTTTTAGGCATACAGGTAGCAGTTGAGGGCGGAAGGGTGATTGCGGTATAGATAAATATGATTATGGCATATTTTGAACGTAAGGGTTGCGTACAGCGAGTCGACGACGAAAAGGCGATCTCAACAAAACCTCCCTTATAATTTGCACAGGACACCCAATAATGCACAAAACACCCAACAAAAATTAGGGGTTGCGTTCTTGTACCTCGACCGCGAAAATACCAATTGTAGTAGTTGCAGTTAAGAAACAAAACAAATGGAAATCCCACAAAGAGGTTTTTAGATATGACCTTTCTGCTGAAGTTGAGTTCATTTAAAACTGAGCAGTGAAATCAGTTGTAATGAGTGATACTCCTTTGCATCAGTTTACATAAAAGAAAAATCAAAATTGTAAAACTATATGGTAAATTGATACAAATTTTAGAGTTGCTATAAGTTGCCGAGTTGATAGCTATAATTTCAATACAAGTAAAAACAATGACAACTTTCAACCCCCTTATGGAGCAATTCATTTATTGAACTTTATCTGCGAGTTCCTTGTAAGTAGCTTCGGACTTGATGAGAGTTAAGACATCAGGAAATCGCATATGTGGTTGAAATATGTTGTCCGCGTATTATGCCCGAAAAAAGGTGAGAACAAGGTTCAACGATAGGACGCGGTAGATTTTCAGTTAATCTATAGAGAGGCCCCCGTATTATTAACATTTATGTTCTCTCAGCTCAGATATCAGCTCTCACTCTCTCATTTCTGTCGATATAGTGTTGTCTTGTTTTAAAAATAGGCCCTTTGCAGCTAGTTGGCCATCGTGGAGAGGAAGGCTGGGACGTACCAGAAAAGACAAACACAACCATTTTAAATGAAGTGACCTCTTTATTTGTCTTATCCCAGAGCGTCCTTTGCGCTTCAGTATCGCGGTGTTTACCGAGTGAAAGACTAACTGCAAAGGACCTATCACCCTCTAGCCTGTACACAGGGCACGTTGTTTCATTTTTCTTTTCGAAAATCGATGAGCACGCGAGCGAAGAGAACGTGTGAGAGCAGGGCGGATATATTCTCCCTGTGTGAGAGCGAGGGCGGAGCACGCGCGCGCGCGCTCGACGATCTTTAAAGTGAACAGGCTAATTACCGTCAATGTGAAAGGGTGATTACGGATATCAATATTTCATAGGGAAGTAAGTTTGTGTTGTCTGTCTGTCTGCAGACCTGTGTTTTTCTATCGCGGTAACGAGATGATGGCCATTAGATATGGATTGTACAAGGCTCATTACTGGACCTGGACAAATGGTTGGGAAGAATTCCATGTAAGATTAAGAAAACTCGTAATACAGTACATAACAAGGGTGCATGTATCATGAACAGTAAAAAACGAAAATGCAAATAAGTAGAGGTGATTGGTACTATTACAAGGTATTTAAACTGTGAACGGAGGGATCAGTGTCACATAAGTTCCCCTTGCTTGTGTTCGTGTTAAACTTAGCCTTGGAATTTATCTGACTCTTCCAAAATGTAGGTTCCTATAGTGCTGAGCCTAGAGATCGGCCACTGAGCTTTTACAACTGCTAACCGCTTAGGTCGCAAAAAGAAAGGTCGCTAAGGAAAACTAATCAATTTTTCATCGGAGAGTCGGAATAACCTATAAATTTTTGCATTTTCTAAGAGAGACTTTCTAAACTCGAAAAAACTGACCTTTTTTCAAGTTTTAATTCCAAAAATGTGTTTAAGTATCACACTGATACCTCTGAAAGTACTATTACTCTCATCTTGTCGTTTTTACAATCTGCGTGTGTGTTTTAAAACACGTTGGGCCAGTTATTTCAACGGAGTTTAGCCAGTGTTTAACTAAACTGCGCTCTGAGCCATTTTTAGATTGCCCAACGCTTTTATCTTAACACTATTTATCGTGAAAAGTTTCATGAAAGCATAAGGCGTAGACTGGAAAAGCACTTATCATCTTAAAATAACACACTATGCCAGAGATCTGGAGGTCCAAAGATTTGCTAAACTGCGGCCTAAGTTACACTTCGTTTAAGTAATCGACCCTTACTTTTATCTTTCAGAGAGGAGTAAATTACTGTCGCGGAGAGAATGTCACAGGCGTTACGACACACGACCAGATGAATTACACTTCATCACCTGTTCTGTTTCACCTGGGACGGGACCCTGGCGAGAAATACCCCATCGAGTATAACAAGGCTAAAATTACTTGTTTTAAATACTATAGACCACAAGTAACCTTTTTTGTTAGTCTCAATCTAAACGTTTAACTGGTACAGTCGAACCTCTTTTAGCGACACCGTTCTTGAACGGCCACCTCCCTACAATGACCCACCTGAGTTGGTTTACGGTCAAGTTTTCACCCGAAAGTCATCTCACCCGAACAACGCTTGAAATTATGTCGCCCGAAGCTTCTTAGACTTACACAACAATGCAGTTACTATCCTTTTACGCTTATTCCTATTTTCGGGCCTAAAGAACGACGAATAAAGATTTCTAAATTGCTTTCTAGGCTTTCTGGCTAGTTAAGCGTAAATTAATTCCGCCGCTCGGGCGAGATGACTTTCGGGCGACTTGACCCGTAGTTACCTTCTGTTCGGTAACCGCCCGAAAGTCATCTCGCCCGAAATGTCAAAGAGCAGAGAAAAACAAAGTTAATTTTTGTTAAATCAGGGGCACCCAACGACTGTTTTCCGTGAAATATCTGTTCGGAGAAGCAAAAATTGCCTAGAATTTTCTATAGCTCGAGAAAGGCTAAAAATTTCTAGATGACCGTTCCATTCACATACAATTTTCGAAGCTTATCTAATAAATTCCTACGATTTTCTGAAGTTTAATTTTTCCCGTTTCACTCCCCAGATTAGGCTATTTTTCGTAGAGAAAGGAAACGTAAAATTTTTGGAATCGAAAATGCGATGCAGAGAGGAATCAGAAAAACTATCACTTTCGTAAAACTTTAAATTGCAGCTAAAATTTTCGGGAAAATAATACTGAAGCCCTCGTAATTTCGAAAAGACTCAAGTTGCCCTAGGCTGATCGAACAGATATAAATTTTTTTGGGCCACTTAGAATACATTCCTAGAGATCAAAAAGTACTCTGGATAACCTAAAACGTGTTTTCAAAGTATTTAGGGGGAAACCGTCGTTGGGTGCCCCTGTTAAATAAAGAGTATGCCGACGAAACAAGCGGAATGAATGTGTAACATGCCTCGTGCTTTAAGCGACGATGAGACGAAACAAGCGGTATAAATGAGTAATATATCTCGCTCTTTAACCCTTGATTAACAACGAATCAAGCGCGATAAATGAGTAATATATCTCGTTCTATAATCTTCGATCAGAAGAAGCAAGCGCGGCATATGGTAATAGGGATGCCAGGATATTGTTGAGCATGATAAAATTTCAACCACAAAACTCAGCACTTCAGGCGACTTGACTAAACATTTCGTGCGACATAACTCTGATTTCGGGCGGCATACCTTCGGGCGAGATGACTTTCGGGCGACTTGTGCGTAAACCCTTCTGTTCAATTACCTCTGTCCCAAAGGTGATCGTTGTGGACTGAGCTGGGAGGTTTAACTGTTATTATTGATAGCACGAGAATGCACAGGCGCAAGACTTAAGTTGAATGTTAACATTCAAGGATTTTGTGTAGAGATTTAAAGTCCAATTTGCATTATGTACTTCCCTAACTGATTGTAAGAGTCTTATGGTAAGACCTTCGTTTTGAAGATCATTTATAAAAAGGCAGAAACAGACTAATATGCACACGTCCCTGTTTGCGCCGATTGAAGTAATCTTAAATGTGAAAAGATGTGGTTTTCGCCAGTAATGTCATGAGCGTATGATAGCTAAAGAGGAACTCGTGGTTGTCCATCTGAAAGTTCGTTGGTGAAATGTGTTCTGCACACTGTTTAGTCTAGACTACGGGTAGTCCCCCCTTTTTCCTCAGGGATAGTAGAGCGAGCGAAACGCGAGCGCGCGTGAAAATCACCCGACGCGAGAAAAGGCAACACGCGGCGGGGAGAGAGAAAAATGAGGGACTCCCTCATTTTTCTCTCTCCCGGCCGCGTGTCGCCTTTTCTCGCGTGTGGTGATTTTCACGCGCGCTCGCGTTTCGCTCGCTCTACTATCCCCGAGGAAAAATGGGAGACAACTCGTACACACTGTTTAGTCTTAAGAATCTAAGTATCGGATGCCACAACCTGGTTAATTTATAAGAAAGATAGCTCTTAGTAGTACGAAGTGTGTATTTAGCCTCCCACACAGACCCTCTTAGGGCTTCGTGGGGACGCGGGAACGCGTGTCGATGCCCTAAGCACCTCTGCTTGGGAGGCTAGTAAAAGCATTGTTAATCTCTCAATAACAGATCCTCTACTCCAGAGTACAAGGAAGTTATGGTTACAATAAGAGAACTAGTGTCTGAACACAAGTCAAGTCTGATACCGGGAAAACCTCAGCTAAACATGTGTGATCCAGCTGTAATGGTATGTAACCACATAGGGCCGTGAGTTTCAAGTTCAGGGTACCGCTTATTGACTACTGTAACAATTCAGGCGATTTTGGAAGCATAATAGGTCTTTTTAAAGTGTTTTATTTTTGAAATGTTTACAAAAATGCGTTACCGTAAAACAAAACATTCAAAGCTAAGAAATAGTGACTCTCCAAAGAGAAATAATAACAAGTTTTCTGTGTTGAAATTTACTCGCTTCCAAATCGTTTGTGCCAATTCAGTGTTGTCCCAAGGAATAAATGAAGGTACGAGTTCTTTCGGTTAGCTAGTACAGACCATCTTCAAAATCATATGATTGTTCTTTCCACGCCTTTAACCCTGAATAACGAGAGAATACCACAGTTACATGGTGCTCAGAGGGTCGGAATAAGAAATCTTAAGTAACGCTAAGATGGCAGTGAAAAGCTACGGTTGAAGTAGCACTTGTCCATCTCAGTAACGATCATTTATACTTCATGTTCTGCAGACTAGAAAAGAATAATTAAGTAGGAAAAAGCTGGATCCATTAGAAGTTGTGCCCGCGGGGTGATTACCAACGGCACTAAAAGCGTTTCCTAATTGTGCTCGCTGCCGACTCAACAGGTTCAAAAGGTTTGATAAAATTAGAAAGGCTATGTGACACCTATTGTTTTATTTCTAGAACTGGTCACCCCCTGGATGTGAAGACATTGATGAATGCCTTAAAGCACCTCCATCAAATCCTACAAAATGCCACTGGCCTCATTGAACGGAAAACAATGAACTACAGACAACCAACTTGGGTTCAGTTACTTGCAGACCTTCTCTCTTGCTCTATCACGAACTTTATTTACTACCGAGACTAAATTGCATTTAGTAAATAGTATCATCAGGGGCAAACAACGAGAATGTAGTTCAAAACCACTTAAACATAGCATTGCTAAACGTTTTTTAGTATTTAAACGGTAGATATAGGCATATTTTTATCCCCTAAAAATTTTTCATCTGTTTGGATTTCCTAGCTGAAAGTCTAGTGATCCGAAAATTATTGGGATCAAAAGTTATCTTTTCGAAAATTTCAGCCAGAAAAAAGGCTCCCGAAAATTCTAGGTGACCTTTTTAGAGAAAAAAATCCGTTAAAAAAGGGCAGTTATACCATTTTTTAGATGTTCGAAAATCCTAGGAGAGACAGGTGAGCAAGAAATTTTACAGCAAATGTTCCGAAAATTCTAGATCTCAAATCGTCTTCCGAACAGATATTTTCCGAAAATTGACGTTGGGTGCCCCTGTATCATGAACCCACCATACGAATACCGAAAGGAGAAAACACCAACTAGCCAACAAACAAGAATTCGCAGTAGTACTGCGGAAAGCATGAGCATGCAGCCGGTATTGTGAAGTGTCATCGGTTCGATTCTCGTTTAGGTCACTCGGTATTCTTCTTTTTGAGTTTTTCTTGGCTTGAAAACGTTTTTCTCCGTGTAAAAGATAGTAGTAGTTTAGCCTGGTACCAGGTTCCGTAATGAGGGAAAGAGCAAACAAACTAAACACGGCGAGCGAAGCGAGACGAGCGGTGACCCGCTTTTTCCCCCAGCAGTTAAACACTATAGTTGTGAGTTTCCTTCGAGCGAGGTATAATAATAGAAACTTGCAGATAACTGCATAAATGGTATGATTTACAGATGCCTAAGGCAGTTGACTGTATATTTCAGATAAGTTAAAATATTGGTAATCAATAGCAAACGGAAAAAAGTTTTTCACTAAACTAAAGTATATATGGGTGAAAAATAAGAGGAATAACATTCCCATACTTTTTGGACTAGTTGTATGCCAAAAAATGTTTTTTAAAAGTGAAGTGTTAAATGAGGGGAAAAAATGGAATCTTTTATATCTTTGCCAAAGGGGTTGAATAGATTTACAAAGATTGTTCTACGGATAGGAAGCGTAATATCCTGAATCGCATATCTGATGACATTTTGTGCATGAAGCCTTTGGTAGAGGAAATGCGCGAGTTGAGGTAGCGCTCGAATCGCGTTACATTTCACAATAAAATACGCAGTTCTCTGTGTCTTAATTTTAAAGTTTTTAGTATGTTATAATTATTAAAAGGAGCTGTTTAATATAACGGTTAGATTTTGAAAAAAAATATATAAAATATATAAGAAACTGGCGAGGGCCTAAATAAACCATGAAGTTTACAAGTTAGAATCTTTACAATCTACGTTTGTAATTTTTGCGTAGCTTTCACTCAATACTATGGCCAATGGGACTTAATTAACTCGAGAGAGAAACTGGGGCGAATCGATCCAAATTTTTCGTTTTATTTCTTCAAAGAGCAGCACTAAATTTTGATCAGAGACTAACCTGTAAAGATTCCTTTTTTAAAAAAGAAATTATTATGCGAATTAACCCACTGTCTCTGAAGTTCAAGTGATTACTAAGATCTCAGGATTTCCCTTTCATTTGTGTTTCTAAAGGTCTTCAGATAATAAAGATATTTACTTTTCACCAGTAAAAGGTTTTGGCCAACACGTCCCTCTCCCCTACACCCACAGGGATGGGCCTTCTACTCTCGCACGAAGGCACGGAGAACAGCTGTGTAGGAGACTAATTATCCTCGGAGGCACCGTGACAGGGGTGGTCAGTCCGGTCAAAAGACAGGGCGCGACAAAAGCTTTCAACAGTCGGTTTTCCCGACCCGAATGACTACTGTTACCTCGTTCCCAGTCTCTCTTCTTGTCCCTCTCCAGAGATGCATACTACTGATGCGTTCCAAATGGAAGAACTGGCTGACCAGAGTGACCAGTTTAGTTTATTCGTAAGGAGAATTCCACTATTGACCAGGACTATCCAGCCAGATCAGTATATTCCTAAATGCTAAGCACGGGTGTGATGGGTCTTAGGTAAAAATTTCAAGAAAAGATTTATATTTTATTTAACCAGTCCGGCCGACCAGTTCTGACTTTTTTGTTTTTGGAAAGCGCCCGGGGACGGGAAGAAGAGAAATCCTGCAAACAAGGTTGTTTCCCCTGAAGATAGTTGTTAAAGAAGAATAACCTACTTACGGTCCAGGGTGCAAGTGTGGTATATAACTGCTGCCCATATCAGATGTCCTTTGAAAGGCAATTTTCAAAAGCATGCTGAAAAAAAAAAAAAAAAAATAGCCTTTATTTAAAGAGGGTAGCACTTAATAGCCAAAGGCTAATAAACTTGTGGCCCTCATTTTAACGTCTCCTAATGGAGACGGGACCGCCATTTTACGTGGTCATCCGAGCCACGCGAAGGTCCAGCCGCCCGCAGGGCAAAGGAAGTACCTTCATTTCTTAGTTATTTTAAGACCCTAAGTATTGGTCCGGCCCCGGGAATCGAACCCGCGACCTCCCGCTCTGCAGTCAAGCGCTCTACCGACTGAGCTAATCCTGCCTCTTGTACCATTGTTTTCCAAGTCTTCCAAGTTTCCCACTTTACGCTTTAAGAAGAGTATTCATGTTTTTGTAGGTCGCTTAGTACAGGGTAATACCGAATATTTGTACTGAGGCGACTGAGGTCAAAACAAATACACAGCCTACATCAAGTTGGTTTAATACCCACAGGGAAAAACACAGTTACTTGAGTGCAGGAGCCGATTAGTAAGCGGCTCATAATGAGTGTCAATGTATTTAGCCGGGGGGGAGGCTAATAGTCATTTTTCTCAACAAAGGTTTAAAGGGGGAAGCTCCGCCTCGAGGTCCAATCCCTTACCCCCCCCCCTCCCCCACCCTCCCCTTACCCCTATACTGTACCATTCTTGACAGGAGAAGTACCCCTTTCGTATACCCGTCATTAAAAAGGTACCTCTTTAACGTACCTACGGTGCCGCTTTCGGGCGGAACTTCCCGTATAGGCCATCGACATAGGGAGTAGCCCCCCGCAGGAGCTCCTGTCCCCCGGGGGTATTTCCATTTTCTTTTGTTTCAAACTCATTATCATAGTTACCATACCCAAAAAAAAAAGAAAATTAAAATTAAAGCAAGGATAAAACGGAACCATAACATCTACGACTAGCATATTAAAAGTATAGCCGTCTTCAGGCAAAGGCAGTCTTTCAGTGAGTATTGATCCAGTCCATTCATTATTTCATGCAGTATTTTAGCACGTAACTCCCTTCTCCCTGCCCCCAGATACCTCGTCAGCTCTCCCAGTCTCGTCTCTCAGCTCTCCCAGAATGTTACTTTCGTTTCTTTTCTTTTCTTTCTCTCCTTCCTTTCTTCTTTCCTGTTTCTTTCTCTCTTGGTTTATTTCGCGCGCGAGGGAAGTGGGTCGTGCACGAGCGAGACTGGGGACTAATCTTCCTAATATGGATGAACGTTTGAATTTTAACCAATCAAATCTTCGTGCTAAACCAACGAGCGAAATTCGAAGTTTTCTTGTCTGCACTTTAATTCGAAGAGCTGCCGGCCATGTTTTGTGTATAAACCAACTTTTTCCAATCAGTGTTTAAAGAATCAAAAGAATAATTTTCGTCAGTCGAAGATCATGGTAAGGTTTAGTCTTCTATGAATCTCAATTGTGTGAGTAATTTAGATTGAAAGGCCCATAATAGTGGCCATGTCAGGAGGTTACCACGATAGGACAGCCCTTCGGTTGGTTTGCATGTTCATCTTTTTCCCATGTTCGTAAAATTTACTTTTCCGATCTATTTTTTCAAACGTTTATCAAGATTACCTTTATAGATCTATGAATTGAAATACATCTTAAATGAACCGCCGTCACTTTAATGTATTTCATGAGAACAGCCAGAATACGTTGTCTAAAAAGGCTTGAATTTGCGCAACGGAATGCGTGCACGTACCACGATAAGTGTACGTACAAGTTTCACGCTTTTGAAGTTTTTTTCATATAATATTATATATAAACAAAGCTTAATTCATTGCTTAGGTTTTCTCTGTTCCCTGTATTTAGATTTGATTTGTATGTGCCTTTCCAATTCTAGGAAATTCCAAAGGCAAATGCAAATCCACAACGAGTGGCCCTGAAAGAAACACAAGACCTAAAAGTAAGACTACAACAAATTCAACTATCGACATCGAATAGCCAGGTTTGTCAAAAAGGACAGAATGCTACTTTGTTTACATGTAACGGCTCCCACAAAACTCTTCCCGGTGGACAGTTAAATCAAAAGAAAGAAGCAGGTTACAAAGCATCTGAAAAACCAGAACAATGCAGCTCTGTGCAGAAACAAAATTACATATCAGCTCAACGAACAGATCATCTGGTCGCTCCTACTCATGGACATAAAAAAGACGAGAACAAGGAAAATGAACCAAAAGACGGCGGAAAACCAAAGAGTGCAAGGTACCTAAATTACTTTTCTTTAGTTTTATAGATAGAAATTAGAGAGCGATTGTTGTAGTAAATCAGATGTATTTTCATTCACCTTTTTTAGGGCATGTTGGTGTTTGGATGACTTTGATATTGGGAAACCTCTAGGAAAAGGTTAGTACATGATCCACCATCTTTTGTCTAATTTGATCATGAGACTATGGTTTAATGAATTTACGTTACACATGAATGTTTTCAGGAAAGTTTGGCAATGTTTATCTGGCAAGAGAAAAAAAGAGCAAATATATTGTGGCCCTCAAGGTAAGATAATAAAGGCTTCCAGATTTCAAATTTCCTACTCATGTGTTTGGTTTCTCTGATAAACATTAGGATGAAATCCCACTTTGAGAAAGACATTAGGGTACTTATCCTCAGGCTCTGGTTGGGTGGTTATTGAAATGGCCATGAAATTCATGTTTGTAGGGGCCGTCATTATAGAGTAAGGTACCGGGGGGTTACTTGGGTTAACATTTGCTGGATATGTGCCACTGGCCTCTCAGAACCCCTGCCCATGAAAGTCTATTCACCCTTCTGCCCCTCCTACTTAAACTTAAATAAGCAGTATCTGCTTCTCGGGTGACTAACCCATTTGCCGGTGTTACGATGTCGGACATTGAGGATGCAGTACCATAGAATTCACTTACTGACTTGAGTGACAATGAGATTGAAATTGAAATTAAGTACTAATAACATACTTCCCCAAAGACAGAATTTTCTTCAGATTATTTTACAGAAACCTTGCTTTGTTACATCTTTGGATTTTGATATTACCATTTATTGTTTTGTTGCAAAATAAACATAAGTTACACTTGCTGAAAATGGCGAAAATTTAATAAGCGCCCAGCCTCTATTAAGCGCCCACCTCGAATAAGCGCCCACTCCCAAGGTCCAAAATTTAACAAGTGCCCATGGCAATTAATCTAATAAATACGCTAAGTCACTTTCTGTTAATGCATCTACGTTACAACCTACCATAGGTCATCCTGAAATAAACTGACACAATTGTTAAACCTAATGTGGTGAAAATCTTTCTATTTTTAAATGCCTACAAACCTGCCTGCAAAAACAGATGTCTCTCCTCTCCCATCGCAGCTGAAGGATGTTTCATGAGAAGGAACATAATTATGCGACTCAGCAACAGAAATTCCATACTGAGGACATAAAATATGTTCAGAATCCAGTCATAAGTGCTGATTGGATGACATAGTAGTTGCATTGTTTTAGCTATCGTTTATGAATGACAGACAAAAGGCTACAAAGGTCAAATGTAAGCGAGATGAATCTATAACAAAACAGTCAATATTTGTGAAATATATTCTTCTCTAGAAGAAGCATGTGAGTTTTGCGGGAGCTTATTGAGCAGATGAACACAACACTTTACCAAAGTCGACCAGGAGAAATTTAAAGTTGAACAAATTTGCAATTTGAACTCCATGACCAACAGATTTATTATGTGAACATTGATTTACATCATTATTATGGAATTTCTGTCCCTGAGTCGCAAACGTTCCTCCTTGTAAAACGTCCCCAGTGGCAAGGAGCAAGGAGAAACGGCTGTTTCCGCAGGCTAGAATTTTCTGACCCCTAAAATCCTGAAAATATGCGACCCCATTCTAGTAACTCTTATAAAAATGCAACCCTGCAATAGTCAATCCAGTCATGAAAATGCAACCCCATCCAACGGCACGCCTGCTATTAGTAAGTACCCCCACTTCCCCCGCCAGGAGTAAAAAAGACGTTTTTAGCGACACATGTCAAATGGAAGTGGACTTTTTGCATAAAAACATTTGGCAAAACAAATCTGGTAAGGGAAAAGGCCTCCCTTCCAGTTGACATGCATCATTTAAAAACATCTTTGCTTTAATTATCTCCCTATTATTTTGTATGTATTAAAGGGGGGCAAGGAAATATTGTAAATTGCAACTGAAGATAAAACTTCTGCAAGGACCCAAAATGGAAAGTGTCTCTCTTTCAATCAGTAATTTAATTTTGCAACCCCATCCCCACCATACTTTTTAGGTAGTGTTGCAATTTTGGGAGAACATGACTAAAAAAGAGTGAAGTTTTGGATGTTTTAAAATTTCACGAGAGTTTTGTTTTTTTGTTTTTTTTTTCAATCTGGGTGCAATGCAGTTGAGGCATCAGTGATTGCTTATTAAAACTGAGGCAAACAACTAATATTAAATAAGGTGGATCCAAACTCATTCACTAAGGCATGTTGGGGATAGATTGGTCTTCATCAGTGCCAAAAATATTACAAGAAGTGATCTTTATTTTCGTTGGGTTATATTCCCTTACCTATTTGGATCCTTGAAATAATTCCATCTTTTTAGAAGCTTTTTCTCCAACACAACATAAATTATTCATAAGACATCTCGCACAACCTAAAACAATGACCCCCCTGTTTATTTTGTAAAAAATTAAGCCCTACCCCACCTCCTCTAACCCGTAGTTACTAAAACAAGGAATGACCTACAATGATCTACAATGACCTACAATGATCTACAATGATCTACAATGACCTACAATGATCTACAATGACCTACAATGAGCTACTATGACCGAACGTGTAATCCTTGTAATGAGCTAAAATGAAGATTTTAGAAAAAGACAAAAAAAAAAAGATCAGGGGACGTGTGCGTAAACATAACGCGTTTAGTCTACTGCATGACAGCCCATTTAACGATGACAGCATCTCTAATTATTACGCTTGGAGATAAATTTACTGTGTAACAATACATGTATGATGATACTGTGACTTTTGTCCAAACCATCCCTTGCAACCTTTCGCATTAGTTTTACTTTGTCTTGTCTTTTTTTCAAACAAATTGAACAAACACAGTCACCCCAATGGTCGTTTCGGGGGGATCTTCAAGGGACGTAAGGGTAGAGGTGAACAAAGGAGGCCTTCAAATTCTGACCCTGTTCAAAAGAAAAATTGTTCATTTTTTTTAAGTACCCTGGCCTGTATAAGACATCATAAGACCCTTTAAATGGCTTCCGGTCCACCAGGATGCTCTGTTTGTAACGCTATAGAGTAAAATCCATATCCTGCTCAGCGGCCCATACCCATCTAGGCCAAATGAGGAAGTGCTTGCATGACTTCCGTCAATAGAGCGTATAATAGTGCTATACCGGTAAAAACGCGATTGCAATAATCTATTTTCAAGTTTAACCTTCTCAAGTTACCTGAGATCAGGCACAATTTTTGTTTTGCCTTTTCAAAATGTGCTTGGCAATTTAATACCATGAGCCTAGTGTCACGTCCAAGCGTGACACACGACAAACATCATTGTCTGTCATTTTGTAGCTCATTGTAGGGCTTATTTTAACTCATTTTAGCTCGTAGTAGCTCATTGTAGCTCGTACTAGTTCATCGTAGATCATTGTAGGTCATTGTAGGTTATTCCCTGTTTTAGTAACTATGACACACGTTCCCTGATCTTTTTTTTTTTGGTCTTTTTCTAAAATCTTCATTTTAGTTCATTACAGGGATTACACGTTCGGTCATTGTAGATGATTGTACATCATTGTCGGTCATTGTAGATCATTGTAGGTCATTGTAGGTCATTCCTTGTTTTAGTAACTACGTCCTCTAACCACCCTTGACCCGCCCTTCAATATTTTGCATTTCAAATTATTTGTCTGTTGCTTCCAGGTTTTGTTCAAATCACAACTAGAAAAAAATCATGTGGAACATCAGCTTAGAAGAGAGATTGAAATTCAATCACATCTCAGGTGAATGTTAAAAGTTTCATTTATCTTCTATCTAACTAGGCAAGACATTTTTGCTACGGTGAAACCTTATGGGAAAGAGGTGTATACATTACAGACTGGGTCAGAATTTAAATGAAGTTTGGGGAAGGGGAAGTCAGGAACAAGGGTTAGTGTCCATGCATGAGAGAGAGAGAGAGGTGTGTCTAGATTGTTCATATGGGGAGATTAAAATTCAGCACATACATGTTTGCATTCAAGTCAAACCACTAGCCATTTTACATAAAGAACCTAAAGTCTTACAATTTCTTTTTGCTTTAACCCCGTAAGCCCCAATATCCAAATACAAAATTCTCCAGACTGATCTCCATACATTTCCTCGAAGAATTGGTTAAGAGAATTAATTAATGTTTGTATATCAAAGCTTTTCCCATCAGGGCCCGGTTCCCTCGAAAGATGGTTAACTTTAACCCAGGATTAAGCCAAACTTTAAGCAAGGTTTTCTCGTCTAAGAATATCCAACTTGAACTTACAACATACTGTTGAGCCTTTACTCCTAGATAAAGTCAACACAAAATGTTACTCTAAGCAATACATAGAAATTAAGGTACAATATAAAAATGGAACAAAATTTTAATCCTGGATTAATGCTAAATGGCTTTCAGGAACTGCGCCCAGGTGATTATTTTGCTAATTCTCACAACATTTTGCCTTGATTATTTAGTGATTTTGTTGGGAGAAAATTGACTTTGGTCACTCTTGGGTCTTAAAGGGTTAAGGCAGGGTGTGCAAAAACCTTTGTCCGATTGTCCGGGACAGGAAGAAGCTTACGTGCAGTTTGGACATGTAAACCTTAGACATGACTCGTCTGTGGGACAAGCACATTTTTAATAATTATAAAAAAAAAAGATTGTCTTCAAATTACCGTAGAATTAAAATTCATCTTAAAAGTCATAACTGCAAACCTCATACAACTTCGCCATTCAATGGTCATTTCATTTGTTTTTGAGAGCTCCGTATTTACTATTAGGTTTAAGCCAAAAACAAGGCTAATAATGTGATTAAAAACATCAAATACCCGATTGTTTTTTAGTTTCGAGCTAAAATTAACTTTTTGGACTTTACAAGATCTCTTCGGTTTAGACAATCAAATTTAATGTACATCACTACTGTAGTGCTTCCCTGAAGGACAAGTGGACTGGAAGATTTTTCTCTTACCCTGTAAGGTAATTACTAGGCAGTTAAGTATACTTTAATTGCTTTGTGTATTAACTATTTCTGAACTTCCATTTTTTTATAGACATCATAATATTCTCCGTTTGTTTGGATACTTCTATGATAAAACAAGAGTTTATCTGATTTTGGAGTATGCTCCAAAAGGCGAGCTGTATAAAGAGTTAACAAAGATGGAGAGATTTGATGAAAAAACATCATCAAATGTAAGTACCGTTTTTTGAATGTTAAGTGTTGGTTATTTCTTGCAGCAATTTGTTGTCTGGAAAAGTAATGTTTAGATTGATTTTTTTAACAAAATTAATTCTTTCTTTTGTATTACAATACAAGACTGTTACAAGCCTTTTCGGGCAAGTCTGTTAATAGTACTTATTTAATTTTTTTTGGGTGGTAGGGACCAGAAATGGGGTGGGGGTGGGGTGGGTGCTTATTTGAGTATGAGTTTGAGTTTGAGGCGGAGGGAGGC
This sequence comes from Porites cylindrica, assembly GCA_964035525.1. Taxonomy (NCBI): domain Eukaryota; kingdom Metazoa; phylum Cnidaria; class Anthozoa; order Scleractinia; family Poritidae; genus Porites; species Porites cylindrica. The sequence continues at coordinate 18,868,167 of OZ037776.1, read as the reverse complement.
GGGGTGGGGGTGGGCACTAATTCGAGGCTGGGCGCTTATTAAATTTTTCTGCGTTCAGGATGGGCGCTTATTCAAGGTGGGCGCTAATTCGAGGTTGGGCGCTTATTCGAATAAATACGGTATTTAGTATTTTTAGTCTTGGTTTGGACCTTTCTTTAAACCACCAATTGTGATGAAACCTTCCTAACAAAAGATGATTATTAGTATTTAGTATTATTCATTCATTCAATCTGATTAATAATAAAATTAATATCATTATAGTCATGAGTAAGTTGTGTTTTGATTTGAATGATTTCACCTGCAGTATATTCGCCAGTTGGCTGATGCTCTGAAGTATTGTCACTCAAAGAAAGTGATTCACAGAGACATCAAACCAGAAAACTTACTTCTTGGACTAAAGGTTTGGCAATGTTACATGTCTTCTCTTTAAATTTCTAAAAGTTGTTTCCCAAGTAGCTTGCAGCTGCTGAATTTGGTAAAGCAAGTCACTGACTTTGCTTAGGGCCAGCAAGAGTTGTTCGTGATCATAAAACTGCAAAGCCTTTCAGCTGTTCAGCGATGTCCTCTGCATTTGACACCATCAGGGATCTTAATAACTGGTTGCTTTCAAGAGTTCTGGGTTAAACTCATCATCATCTTCTCTGTCCACCTCAGTGTCCATATAATAATTGATTCAGTTATGTAATTTATGGTGACTGTGAGATAAGTTATAATAAAAAGAGCCATATGGGAAATCCAAACAGGGATAATTTAATAGAGCTCAAAAATTTAAGGTAAATATGGCAAGTAAATCTGGAATTTGATAGAGGGTCACTTAATAGAGGTTTGATTGTAGTTAAGAAAAATATTTATTTATTTGTTTTTCTTTTTCACTTGTAGTTGTTGTTTTTTATGTGTGGGGGGCCATTATGAAAACTAGCGGGTCACTGGTAGTAATGCTTCCACCCCTTTGTTTAATAAAGATATCAAATAATACTATATGGGATATTGAGAGCATTTATAATTTACTTGGGCTTGCAGGGAGACCTTAAAATTGCAGATTTTGGATGGTCCGTCCATGCACCTTCATCCAGGTAAACAAACCCCTGTTCTCTTTCCTTAAACATCAAAATAACAGCAACTTTTACCAAGGATTACCAATATTAAATTAATTTATTTTCAAGTACAGTGAAACCTGTATTAAGCGGACACCCTCGGGGAATGCTGTAGTGTCCGCTTAATACAGGGTGTCCGCCTAATACAGGTTTCGATATATAACGTCATATAAGGTGTCAAATGCCATTCAAATGAACAGTGGAAGCGTTTATAATACTCCCGGAGACTATGATGATAGACGTTTGCATTAATTTCTTTACCACAGTGAACCAATTGATCATAGTGCCATAAACATGGATTGCAACTCAAATTTGAAGAAATCGGATGAGTGAAACAAGCTCTATTGACTATACAAACAAAACGAAATAGAAAACAATCCGTTACTGTGAAACTAATCAAATAAGTTCGTCAAGTCACATTTTTTAATGTAAAAATCGAAAAATTTGTGGGTGACAATTCAGGGCAATCTTTCACATTTCCGGTGTCTGGCATGTTGGGTGGCGGAATTTAATTACAAGTGTCCGTTTAATACAGGTTGGCAACAATAGAAATGGCCCTTTTTAGGTACTTTTGAGGTGTCCGCATCCGCTTAATAGAGGTGTCCGCTTAATAAAGGTTTCATTTAAAGTAAATAAGGGAAATAAATTTGGGGACTTCGGCTACAGTGTCCGCTTAATAGAGGGTGTCCGCTTAATACAGGTTTCACTGTATTACAGCAAGGAGCCCAAAAGTATGACCACTTTTAATTTATTCACATTCTCTTGTACAACCTCGTTCCCAGGGTTCTCTCCTACCCGCCCTACGGAGCTCCGTAGGGTGGGTAGAAGAGAACCCTGGGAATGAGGTTGTCTCTTGTACAGATTTAATCCAATCAGAAGCCAGCTGGAAACTGTCCTCGACTTCTGATTGGTTAATATCTGCATGAAAGAATGTGAGTTAATTAAAGGAGATCATACTTTTGGACTCCTTGCTGCAATTTAATGACAAGGTAATTTGCACTGATAGATGCCATGTACATTTATTATATTCCAGACATGTTGACTTATTTTTAACTATAAGAAATTTTTTTGACTCAAATAATGTACCACAAAAAATTTCAGACGGACAACACTTTGTGGGACTCTGGACTACCTTCCCCCAGAGATGATTGAAGGCAAAGAGCATGATGAAAAGGTAAATAAAGTTTGTTTTTAACCTTCACAGCTACATAATTATATTGTTCCCTCAGTAGATCCTATTATTATAAGTTTTTCAACAGGTTCTTGATACCTGTATTCTCCATTTAATGTAAAAAAAAAAGACAGTCCAAAAGAAACTCTGGTCAATACATGTTTCACTGTATAAATAAAGTGGAAAATATTATCCTGTGAAATGTGTATTGCACTCTTAAAAAGGAAACTCCCAACCTGTGGCTTGAATGCAAATTCTATATCATGTTGGCTTTATAATTGCAAGCCTACGAACACAGACGTATTTCTGGTCGTTGCTTCTCTCCACCCGAAAATAGCAATGACCAGAAATGCATCTGTCTCCGCAGGTTACATGTATATAATTCAACACCAATACTTTGTTCCAGGTTGACCTTTGGAGTCTGGGTGTGTTATGTTATGAATTTCTGGTTGGAAAACCACCTTTTGAAGCTGAAGGTCATCAAGAAACGTATCGCAGAATTTCAAGGGTGAGCAGACCACTAATGTAGGAGCTGCTCATAAGGTGTTTCCTCATTGGTCACAGAAAACAAACTAAACACAGCAGCATTGTTTATCATTAACATCCTCCACACACAATCCAGATAGCATTATCACAACGTAATTTAAGACTCATAATAATTGTTGCAAGATCTGCCAGTACCTCAGTTTCTTGTTGGCCCTGTCCCCTGCACAATACTTGTGTGAGGGGGACCTTCTTCCTTTGTTGAGTGTTAGGATAGGGAAGTTGGATATTAAATATTTGAAAACTTGTTCTTTGCTACAAAAAATAAATTATGTAAAACCCCTTTTTTACTTTGCAATCATGATGAACATGGAAAGAATGTCACCATACGGGGTGCAAAGAAAATCATTTTTACAGCTTGCCATTCGGGTAAGCTGAAGCTAGCATTTACTAGCCCAGATGTCATTTCAACTAACCCCAAAAGCTTTTTGATAAGCAGAATTGATTTCACAGTTCTTCTGTTATTCAAATTCCTCAAAAAAACATCACTTGCCCATTGGGCAAGTTAAAAACAGAATTCACTAGCCCGATAGCAAAATTTACTAGCCCTGGGCTATTGGACACAACTTTCTTTGCACACTGCCATACATGTAAATCATGTGCATTATTAAAATTTCTGTCATTATGTTATGTATTCTTGACTCTCACAAGGAGACTGAATATGAACCAGTAAAAAGATCTTTCTTTTTTATGAGTTCTTTTCTCATAGTCCATGTTTCTGCTTCATACAATAGTTGTCAGCAAGCAATGTTTTTGAAATAAGTTTTAACAATATAAACTGGGTAGAAATGACTATGATAAATACATGGACATGTACCCTTCAAATGACAATGAAAATGTGCCTTTTTTCTTAGGTTGACCTCAAGTTTCCTGACCATGTGTCTGAAGGGGCTAGGGACCTTATTTCCAGGGTGAGAGCAGACATTTCATCATTATTTACAACAACATCTCATTCTTGTAACTTCATATTACTAAAACTGTCAACTGGATAAGGCAAACACCACAGGGCTGGATGCTGAGTGTCAATCTTAAAAAGGTGTTGACCTTATAATTACAGAAAATGACTGAAGAAAGGTAGAGACTAACTATCAGGCCCAGGTGTCCATTAAAAGACGTACAGTTGATTGTATTGCCCATCTTTTTCAGATTACAGGAAATAATATGAATTACAAGAATTACATGTAACAAGCACTATGGTTGTTTTCTTGTTTCTACACAGCTTCTAGTTCATGACCCCAGAAAAAGGCTGCCTTTGAGTGGTGTTCTAGCTCATCCTTGGATCAGAAACAATGCACAACCTCCAACAATGCTGCACCCTCCAGCAGTATAGCAGCAAAGCATGAGTTCAATAGATTAATGTACATTTAAATTTGTGCAAATAGATGTATCATTGTATTACCCCTACCCATGTAAATAGAAGGGTGCCAAAATACATTCCACTTCCACTGAAACAGAGAAGTCGCTCTTTTTGCTCAAGTTGAACAAGGAGAGAATTCATATAAATATTCCAACAGCTCCCATTAGCAAAGTAAACATGGCCCACATTACTTAGCAACTGTCTTTATTGTGCCAGTAAGTCCAGACAGACACATGTTAAGGACACAAATGTGTCTTGGAAATGTCTTTTTTGTAGAAAAATGTTAAACATGATGACAACAAGTCTTTGTTTGTTCTTGACTAGATTATTTTACTGGCAACTTGTTTTGACATAAATAAAGTTTAATAAACTAAAAATAGAACTTAGCTAGGCTTTAATAGCAAGAATGATGAATGTTTCTAGCATTTTTGTTGCATACCTAGTTTAAATTAATGGTGACTATTATTAATACTTTCTACTATAAATAAAGTAATCAATCATCATCTACAGTTCCACTTATCTTTGTGAGTGTACACTTGCTTGAGTGCACTAAGCTCAGGAAATGAACTAGTGTTCCGTCAGGATCAAAGTAATTCATTATACCCCTGGTATTTATGTTTAGTTTACTGAACTGAACTCCTGGTGCCTTATTTATTACTTGGGCATCTGAAGTTTACCTCCTGAACCTGCTGGAAAATTCCTTGGCAAACAGCTTTGTCTCTCATATCTTTGTACAACAAACTTTCGATAGAGACTTTCAATGTTCTTAAACTGCTCTTTTTGCATGACATTATACAACTGTCCCCAAAGGGGAGGAAAACAGTGATGGATATAAAATTAAATGTATGTACCAAAATGCAAAGCATCAAGGTATACATCTAGCACTATCCCAAACAAAATGCAATCACTATTGCACAGTTTATTTTTATAACAATCAGCATTCACTGTTTGACGGGTTCCTTCATAAATCCCATTCTGCGCAGCTTTCTGACAATCAGTGGGGTACATGTAATCGTCATTAACATTCTCACCGGAGCAAACACTTTATGACAAGCATATGCCACAACAAATGTACTTGCCTCTGTTGCAACAGAAGAATCACTGACTTTTGGACTTACACCAATACTGTGGAGAGCTGCTTGAACATCGATTCCACTAGGACATGAAGATAAGACTTTTTAAACAATTAATTCAGTCTACTTGTTTCTCTTTAAATAAATATTACTTATCCCAGTGAACCTGTTTGCAAAACAAGGTAGGTAAATTCTCCTTATATTTCCTTTTGAGCAAGAGGGTTTATATTTAAATATTATGCAAAGTCCACAACTACAGGTAAAAAAGCTTTTTAAAAAATAGAATGAAACATTAAAAGGCAACTAACCTTTTCACAGCGGCATAACATAACCCAAGTGAAGTGAGAGAAATGGAAACATGAAACACTATTGCAGTGGTTCCATACTCTTGAACGACTGACTTCAATCTGTCCCTCAGAGAAAGTTTATTCTCATTTCCCTCCTGAGCCGCTGCGTTTCCTTTCCACGAACTGTTGCTGTGTTTTATGACCGAAGAATGCAGTGGCCTTACAATACTCAAGTTGGGCAACATGAAAAATCCATCTCTCGCAGGAGTTTGGACAGAGTGCAATTCAGTTTTGGTAGTATAATTTCTAAGCGGAACGGCTAGGGCCCTCGACTGTCTCGCAATACATACAAAGTTTAGCACAGTGTGTCGCACAGACAAAGAACCTGCCATGATTGCTTAAAGAAAATCAGCCTAGCTCATACAGATTGAACCTGAAACACTTGCTGAGCGTGACGTGACAAAATCTACCAGGCGTATTTTCTAGCTCCCAGGCATACCCGTATGTGGTGAGCAATCATTCATGCAAACGAGGCTAATAAAATGAGCTTTCTTCGCGATATAGAAAGATTTTCTTCTGGGAAATTAAGGTCCGTACAAACCAAAGTGACAACCGCGGAAGGCAGGAAGGTAAAATAGCACTATAATAGTCTGGTAGTGGAGATTACACCCCTATATTAGGTACGGTCTAACAATGTTAAACGGATAACTATTCGGAAACTGGGGGTAATACGGTATTTAAAATATGTGTGTGTCATCGGCTTTCCCCAGGGGTAGCCCCCCGGGCCAACCAGGAGGATTGTAAAATGGGTGGAGCAAAGTTAAGGATTTTCCCCCGGGGTAGGGAATAAGACAAAGTCCCCTGGGTAAAGTCGTTCTTAACGAAAAATCCCCCTGATATCCACATCAAACAACTGGGATTCACTTGACAGGTCAGCATTAGATCCCATTGGCCGTAGCCCCTTTCTCCCTTTCAGAAATGTACACAAGGTAGAACTGTTTTCTGCTTTTATATCACACTCAGATGATATTTCAAGCTGAAAATGTTCATGAAAGTGCAAGTCTCTTCAATTTAAAGAGGGGGGAGGTACATAGTAGAAAGGAGGGAGAAATGACCCGGAAAAAGTAGGGAGGAAGGAGAACTCTTGTTGAAAATGTAGGGAGGAGGGAGAAAATGAAAATTATGTTGGGAATAGGGAGATATCAACTAGAAGGTCATTTTATGGCTTTTCTTTAACTTGCATCAAGACAAGGGATGGGGGAACAGGGAAAATGAAATATACACTGCAATCCCCCTGGGTCTCCTGGGACTCCCTTGGTTGGAACTTAATCGAGAAAGCATAGAATCAAACTTTGATGCATCTCAGGTCCCCAGGTTTAAAACTTGATAAGAACAGTCACAACACACAACTCCTGCAATAAGGCATAAAGGAACTTATCTGTCCTTCATGGCTTCGCTGTAACTAATAGGTCCTTAAGGGATTTTCCCTTGCGATATGATATGAGGGGAGGCAACTTAAAGATTTCTCTTAGTCGTTGTTGGTTTTGTATAAGGTGCCATTTTCCCATAGTATTTTCTTCAGTCTGAGTACAGCCAGGTGGTATTGTGTGACAAAAGGTAGTAGTTTTTTAGGTGCAGATTTGTTGCTCTCCTGAAGGGCTGTTTTCCTGTTGGCGAATTTTTACTCAGAGAGCTACTTTCTCACAATAGGGACAGGGTAGCCTCTTTCTATCGGGTGATTTTGAAATTTTTGATATTTCCTCAAAAGTGGTTTGAGAGGAATCAGTCCTTAGACGCCTGAGCACTTGTCATTTAATGAAGCATTCCTTCACACCTGGTAGTTGACACGAGTGCGTGAAAGGCTTCTGTTGGCTCATGGGCTCATAACTGGTTTATAATGTGTTCAGCATGTCTAGGATTGGTTCCTTGTTGAATCTAACCCCTTTGTACACTTTTGTGTCCCAGAAAGTGATCTCTGTTTCTGACATCTCTGCGGTGAATTTGATAGTAGCTATAGTGTGAAAGTTATTTGCCTTTTCCATGATTTAAGCTCTCTATTTTCAGACTTGTCTTCCATAGGAAAAACACACTGTCAATATATCTTTTCCAAAGCAGCAGTCAATTACCCTTTGTGCCCAGAGACTTTTTATGCACAGTTTCCGGTATGGTGACCCAGGCAAAAAGCTTTTTTCTCCCTTTTTTTGTCACAGCTTCCCCTCTAGTGACTTCTGCCTTCGGCCAAAGATCCAAAGCATCCCGCCGCACGTGAGAAAAATCCTCTGGTGACCAGGGTATGGTTCAATACAACTCAATGTTTATTTCTCTATTCTGGCCATGAAAATATGAGCAAAAGCAACGGCCATCTCCGTTCCCGTGGCTGTTCCATGGGTATGTAGGTAGTTGCTCCTGCAAAATTGGAACAAGTTTTCTGTTAGTATAAGATAGAGTATTTCCCTTACATACTTGGTAGGTCCCGGGAAGGGGGGGAATTCCTGGGACTTTTTGGTGGGCATGTGATGCCCAGTTCTCCAAATCCCGACCCTATTTCAGACTAAAAAATGTTATTTTCCACACCCGTTTTCAGACTATATATAGGTAGAATGTAGACTAAAGCTCAAACGAGATTTCTTAAAAGCCATTTTAAATTCACTTATCACTGTTTCTTTGACATTTGTCATTTGGAATTGAAACAACAAATAAGATAAGATAAGATAATTTATTTAATGTCAGATACACAGGGGGTGGTCTCCTAATCCCCCGAGCCTCAGGCTCATGCCGGAATGAAGCAAAAATCCTACCATTTGGGGCAGCATTAACAACTGCATCACTATCGATCATGTGATTCCTTGGCGCGATCAGTTTTCCCTTTGTGCTGGGTTCATATGTCTCATATGAGGCAGTACCCTCCCCCCCCAGTGGTAGGTATATGTGCTTTCCCTCCGTAAAAATCTTTGTATGCATACATTCGGTGGTTAGACCCTCTTCATGTGGTATGTTGGTGTAGAGGCGAAGCTCTGAAGGTCATTATACTTCCTTTGCAACTAAGTGCAGGAATCATGTCTGCCCACCGCCAATTTTTAAACCAAGTTTGGGGAGGAGGGAGAAATAAGCCCATAAAGTAAGGAGGAGGGAGAAATTGGCTGAAAAAGTAGGGAGGAGGAAGACTTACCCGTCCTGTACCTCCCCCCTCCTAAACCAATCACAAAGCATGCGAACGTACATTGTGATTGGTTTGTTCGTCCGCTCCTGCTGCCGACTCTGACATATTATCTGGTTTTCACTAGATCGTAAACCACGGAGTCATTAGCGGAGTCGGAAGAAAATGGAAACGTTCTGATTTTGATTTTCACTAGATCATGAATGCTCTTATGACTTTGCTAGTGACTCCGACTCAGACTCCGTCACTAATGAAAACCTTAGGAACTCGGAAGTACTCTGTGGGTAAACATATTACAGCATATTATATTTGCAAAAATTATTGGAAAACAGGGGACTGTGAACAGTCTAAATCATCCCTATCTGTGCCAAGCATCTTTTGGTAACTTGGCAAATCTCTGTTCTCTGTTTCCACCGTTGAAAATTTATTATCAAAAGCCTGCCTTGTGGGTGGGGAATTTGTCTTTTGTTGACTTTCTTATCATCTACTCAGGGGGGCTTGTGTGTGGAAAAGACAGAGATGCTCATCATCTCACTTTAAATCTATTTTCTCCTTTATGGGTCAATCATCCCTGTCCCTTCCACAAGGGAGTCCCCACAGGAATTTTGACCAGTCTTAAAAGGTACATCAGCTCAGGTTTAACATGCTTGCATTGGTAGCGTTTTAGTTATCAAAAGATTGTTTGGGTGGTATTAATGTAATGTATGATGAGTACCAGTATGACCTAGTCACTAGTACACATTGCCATTGTTATTTTGTTGTACATTCTGTTAGAAATTTCCATGTAATCAGCTTTTAGTATTGTAGTTCTATTATTTAGCTTGTAAATATTGCAAAGCGTATTTGAGCTCTTTTTCATCTTTTGTATTTTAGTGTTACTCGTTGCTGTTTTTTCCTACTACGTTGATGTTTGTTTCAATAAACTCGTGAATCTTAGCTCAAAACTGTTGTCGGTTCTTCTGTCAACCATTGTGGCCATCTTTCATTTTTGTATTAGAAATGGGATTTGAGGAGACCTTAAGAAAAGTTTAAACCGGAATGGGCCATTAACTTTAACAGGATGACTGCAGGGGTCCAATTAAAAGAGCTCATTGATAAGCTGGCAGCATTGGAACAGCTGCTCTAGGAACAGGCTGGTGCTAATGCCTCTGCTGGTACTTCAAGTGCAAACCCCAACCAGGTCACTGTGAAAAGTAACCCGGGAAGGAAAGCTGAAGACGTTTGCTGGAGGCCGAGGCTTCACCATGCTGTTGATGTAAAGCACACAACCGCTGGGTATACGGAGCAAAACGCAGTGGACTTCCTGCTGTATCATCTGGAAGGTGCTGCCGGGTAAGAGTTCCATCTGCGCCCCACTGAGGAGGAAGCCAACAGAACAGCAATTTTCAAGATCCTGCATAGCGTATTTGGAGAAGGGTTTACCTCTACCCAGGCCCTGAGTAAGTTCTTCGAGCGCTGAGAGAAGAAAGGGAGAGAGCATGAGTACTCTCATACTCTTACGCTTCTCATCACCCGTGTACAGTGCGTGGACCGCGACTCCAGTCAGCAGTATCTCTAGCAGAAGGTCCTAGTGCTCTAGAAGATTAGTTAACAGTAGATTCTCCCGGCAACACAGAGATATGTCCAGGAATGCACGTAATGACGAAAATGGCAAGCATTGCCAGCCCTCCGGCGATTTTTCGCTGTTTGTGCCAAATTTGCAAATTTTGCCATTTTCGCCCAACTCGCCACTCTTCAAGGGGCCACTTCTGCAATCTAATTTAAATCGCCAGCCCTTTGGCGATTTTTGCCATTTTCGCCATCCGAATTTGCCATTTTTGCCAAAATCGCCAATTTCGCCAAAATTGCCTTTTTCACCAAAATCGCTGCTCTCCAAGAGGCCTAGCTTGCGTAGCAAGCGTTTCCGTGCGGTTTAGGAGCAAATAACGAGGAATGAGAGTCAAGGCCCGTGACAAAAATGGTGCTAGTAATTGCCCCGAAACCAAACGGAAACGCTTGCTATGCACTCTACAAGGGGCCACTTTTGGCATCCAATTTGAATCGTCAGCCTTCTGGCGATTTTTCGCCATTTTCGCCATTGCATTCATTTCTGGACATAAGTGGCAGCACAGTACCAGACCAGTGTCTTCCTCTGACCCTAATCACCTAGTGAAGGCACGGAGTATGGATTTTACCATATAGCACCTGATTTACTATCGCACCCTTGGTCGTAAGCGTAATTGTCACGAGACAAGTAGGGTGAAACATGTGAAGCAAAACAGCTTAACCAGTGGGGAGCATATTCAGAAAAAAGAGTTCTCCACGACTCCACTGGAGAGACTCTTATAACCATGGCAACAGGCACCTACAGCTTCCCCTACCTCAAAGTCTTACGGTGTGGTCATCAGGGGTCAGAGAAAATACAGCAGTTGGTACGTGAATACTCTTAGTGGCTGGAACTACATGGCTATGTAAGGTAGTACCTGCTGCAGTGTGAACGCTTTGTTGTAGCAAAGTTGCCCTAGCGCTACCTGCCCATCAAGCCCCCAGTGATCAGCATTATCACCTCCAAGGCCCTGGAAGCACTAGCTATGGATTTTACTCAGTTTGAGTGATCTTCCGATGGCAGAGTATGTTATTGTTCTCACCAATGCATTCACAAAGTTTACGTTCTCAGTGCAACAGGTTACCAGCCCACCAGCACCGTGGTCAAAACCCTGGTATGTGATTGCTTCCTTGTTTATGGTGTTCATAATCACATTCACTCAGACCAAGGAAGTTGCGTTGCAGCTGAAGTGATGCGGGGACTGTGCGGCACCTGTGGCGCTAAGAAATCAAGAATTTCCCCAACTATTCTGAAGGAAATGGGTAATGATACCACACTCTCCATGATCTGCCATGCACCCCTCCTTCTGACAAGGAGCGACCTTAGCGCTATGCATACCATGTGACGCACCATACCTTTACAGGGTACTCTGCCTATTACCTATAATGTTTGGAATCGATCCTAAATTAGATCATTTTATTCATCTCTTTCTCATAATGAGTGAGAGGACCAATCAAGCACCACTGGTGAATGGCTTTCCCTACACTAGAACCGTTTGCCCTGTGCTCACAAGTAACCTGAGAACAAGCTTCAAGAAGAGACTAGTCTCCGCAAATAGCAGTTTAACTGCCCCAAACCAACATCCCTACTGATGAGAGAGTCTTGACTCGTAACCACCCCAAAGGAGGACAGAATTAGTGGAACGTCTTCAAAGTGGGTTAATGTCTATGAGATTAAGCGTGCCGATCGTCAAGGAACCAGTAGAAGTGTTAATCGTACAGAGTTGTTAGTATGTCTCAAGCATATACAGTTGACTCCCGATAACTCGAACCTCCTGCTACTGCTCCAACCAAAGTCGATTTCCCTTGGATTTCCTTCATACATTTACTGTAATTTTACGCTCGGTAACTGGAACCTTCGATAACTCGAACTTCCCGCTAACTAGAAGTGAGTTTTGTTTCCCTTCAGATCATTTCTGTATTTATTTTACCTTCGATAACTCGAACCATGTTTTTTAAAAGCGCGTAACAAGTCGAAAACAAAAACAGTGTACTGAAGTCCGAAGCATCGAATTTATTTTAAAACAACTGTGTCAATTCATTGTCTTTATTTTTATGTCACTCTAAAGTTCAAATTCAGTGCCCATCCCTGCCTATTAAACAAGCTTTGTTCTTTATTTCTTTCTGTAAAATATCAATCTACATCTCTTGCTGCCCTTGAAGTGAAGTGTGTATGATACTTACGTTCCGTCTCCATCCATTTGCTCATTTCCTTTCTAGCAAGAGAGGATAACTATTGTTTTTTCGTTTTCCCTAGAAGGTTATCGGGAGTCAACTGTACCCCTGTGACCGCAAGTCTCCAACAAACGAAACCGAGTATGCCTTTTGTAGATAGCGTAGTGTGGCGCCAGCTAACCTTTTTACGGAATATGTAGCCTGCGAGCAAGCTCTTCTGTTGTTTCCAGGCGGATACGGGGGTAGGGGAGGGAAAAGGGTAATTCCTAGAATCTTAAGTAATAGTAACCTATAGGTTTATTTTTTATTTGTTTGGGAAGTGTCATTGCTTAAATCGTCTTATTTGTGTTATGCATTCGGTAAGATATGTTGATGTCCTCAAATTTAATCACTTTGTTGTTTCTAGTGTATTGGTGTAACTGGTTCCCGTTTTTTTCTACATCGTTGATCTTTGATTCAATAAACTCAAAAATCTGTGTTAATTCTTGCGTTGACTGTTTTTTCCTTCTTACACCGAGACTACTGAGTACCTAACCTGCGAGCAAGCTGTCCATATTTGAGCTTGCTGGCAGGCTACTGATGATGAGGTCATTGCATATCTGTCTAAATGCAGCAGTGGTCGCAACAACGACTGGGTGGCTACAGACAGGAAAAGGCCTTTACGGAAATTGTTTATCAAGTCATTGTTATCTTACGGTGAACTTATAGAGTGAACTTAAGATATGATCAGTTTGAAGCTCCTTTGTGATATAAGAATAAACATTGCATACTTATTCTTTTAGTTTGTAGAACAAAAAGGTGATGATGGAAGCGTAGTTGCTGTAGATACCGGAGAGCGATGCGTGGGATTTTGTGAAGACTATAAACCTGATGACAAAGTTTATAAAATTCAAGAAGGATTTTTTATTAGCTCGCAAGATGGGGCTCAAAACTTGGAGGAACTTAAAGGGCAGAAAATTACTCATATTTTAAATGTAGGATCAGGAATAAAGAATGCTTTTCCTCAGGTAAGAAGGTTTTTCAGTGTTACATACTCTGTTCACGAAAACACTGAACAGCATATTAAAGACCCCATTTAAGGCATCTTACATAAACTGGGGATTGGTGATTTCCCGGCTGTAGAGGGGAGCCTAGCAAGTTACAATTAGTAAATAAATGAGGTGTGAGGAAAATATTTTGTGCACTCGGTTTTTTTCCCAGAATACACCTGGGACAGCAGACATTAAAATACCTTTTTTCCCCGGGAGGGAGGGTACTCCTAGAAATTCCTTGGCAGGGCTGTGCTGCCTAGTGCTCCACATCCTGACCTTTCTCAGATTAAAACATGCCATCTTCCAGACCCTTTTTCAGACCTGTCTTCTGAACTATTACTTAGCTTGCTAACCAAATTGCGTCAATTGAAGTCACCATTTTGTTTTTTATTTCTTTTAGCAGTATTTGACAGTGAATGTTCTTCCACTTACCCCCTTTGATCACTTGGAGCTTGAAAGACACACATCTGTATGCTCTGGTGGTTCCCTTGAAAACCAAACCTGATTTCAGACCATAATGAGCAAAGTCTATTCCCGTTTTGAAGCGGAAACGGCTCAAAAACCATACCCTTTGGGATAGCACATATCCATACTGCTAATATAGGGTAGTACTGACCAGAGCTATTTCCTCGAGTGAAAGGGCGGCTAGCCTGCGCAAGACGGCTAAATACCGGTGTGATGTCTTTCCAACCAAGCCCCCGTTCCCGTAATGACGAAAATTTTATGTTTGACAGGAATTTACTTATATGGATGTTGAACTGCTGGATTTGCCAGACACACAGATTTGCATTCGCTTTCCAAAGATGTTTGAGTTTATAAAACTTGGAATTGAAAATGGTGCTGTTCTTGTTCACTGGTGAGCTGCTCTTTAACAACCTTACCTAACATCCTATTCCTTCATTTCTGCGCTTTTATCAGCTGTTCGCGTTATAGTTGTTGTTGCCTAGTGAAAATAAGCATACAGTTTTTCAAAACTGCAACAGAACACCTGATTAAGCTTGTTTATGCCAGCGGCATGTTTGACGCCCCGCACATGATCAGAGTATTATGCTGGCATGATCCGTCAGTCCCTTGTCATTCCTCATATAAGCCTTTTAACAAAATGCAACGATTTATGAGGGATACTACATGTATTACTATAAAATGCAGAATCCATCGTTCTCACACACAACTGGGAGCCATGCCAAGCCGACCATGCAGCCCGGCCTTTATTATATCAACACTACAAATCATTAGTGCTACAGCACCAAAAGAGAGCTAACAAGACAGCTGAAACTGAGCCTAGATACAATAGATTAACATACAAGAATAACCGGAACTAAGGCACTACTTGAAATCCTACAACCCAAAAAACACATGCAGGGTAGGTGGGCGGGGAAGGTCAGGCAATGGCGGAAGGCAACAAAAACAACTGAACTCTGAAACGCCACGTGACGTGAAGACCCCCCGCACACTCGAACTTATACTCCCAACCGTGTGTGAGAAAAACGTTTTCAACTTCTTTCGTTCCTCAGCCAGCGGAAAACCACACTTAATCAATATGGGGTACACATGCGTAACCCTCCTATGGGGTTGACGAAAGTCATCGATGACTGACTGACTGACGTTTCAACTTCTGTGGAATTCAATATTAGAGTCACCGACGCATCTCTAATTTCCACAGGCTATCAAAATGTTGTCAACAACAATCGTATTCAGGACTACACTTACCTATATGATACCTGACCTATTTCGTCATGATTTCAAAGTTTAAACCATGAACTGTAACTTAAAATAGTCTGTCGAGAAGTGAACTATGAACCTGATAAAACCAATAATGAAATATTAATTTCTTGCAGTAATGCTGGAGTTTCACGGTCTGCAACTGTAGTGCTTGGTTTTCTGATGTCTACGTACAGTTTATCGTTGGAAGATGCCTTGATCATTGTTAAAAAGGCCAGACCATGTGTAAAGCCAAATGAAGGGTTTCTGCAACAGCTTCGAGATAACGAAAAAAGGCTTGGAATATGAAATACAAAAAGTAATTAATTCCAACTATAAGATTCTGGTTATGACGTCGACTTTATGTCCCAGACGGGGTGAAGAGGTTGAGTGGGTGAGCGATAACATTCTAGATTGTTCGAGGTGCAGTGCTTAGAAATATTATTCTAAAGACAGCTAAACAAAGGCGGATCCAGGGATGTGTTGATAGAGTCGAGATAGAAGCAGTCAATTTTGTTTTCAATGTTCAGTATTGTGAGTTAAGCAACATCAGCGGTTCTATTTGACTTCTTGTTAGATTCGGTCTAACCCACCTTAGCACGGAACGTACCGCATGACGTTGGAAACGGGCCCAAACTGAATTCACATGCGCGCGGTGTGATTGATTTTTGAGACCCTTCCAAGGGAAATTTAATGTGATACAACTTCCTAGAGTGCTGTCGGATTAACTTCACACCGTTAATACGACCACGCTCATTGCAACGTGATCAAAAGGAAACAAGTGATTAAAAGGAAGCAATTCAAAGCCCTCAGTGTTCTTACGGTCAAAAATCCGTTTTATGGTCTGTTATGTTCTTCATTTAGGGCCTGTTTACATGGAGGTGGGTGACCCCAGATGGGTAAGGTAACATGTGGTGGGTCACCCCACCTATCATGTAAACATGATCAAATTAAAATGAGAGATTATATGGACAGGCGGGTTACCTCACCTACCTGGGGTCATCCACCTCCATCTAAACAGGCCCCTAGATACACAGCCGGCCATGCAAAGTATTTGTTTAAAAGATAATATTAAATTCCTTATTGAATTTCAAACTTTAGTAGTAGAAGATTTTTTTCTTAAGCAAGGCGTGATAATCATTAAGGTGTATGTCTTTTCATTTATTGATTTAATTATGATTTACAATTTTAACAATCCAGTGATAATTATTATCCTCTATACTTGTTTCCTCTGGCTGTTCTGTTTCTTCTTCTAGTTTATCGGTACTTCACGATATCAAGCGAAACGTTGGGCCAGTCTTATTTTCCTTGGAGTCTCTATTCTCCTGGGCAGGATCGTTTAGCAATCTCGCAGATTTCATTCCTCCGTATACGCAGTTCGCTCTGCAATCACGAGTCATAACTTGTTGGAGAACAATAAAAAACCGGAAATAGCGGGAGTATAAGGGGTTGTTTTCTATCCTTGGGAGAAGCGGAATGGGGCGTGAGGGGGGCTTGCCTCGGATGTTACAGACCACAGATTTTTTCCGTATTGTTCCCACAAGTTTGGGGGCCAGAAATTCTTTTTTTTACAATATCTGTCCATTTATTTTGGCTTAGACAGATTTTGGTGACCCTCAGAGGAGCCGAGAATATTGCTTCTATCCTGACGATTTGTGTTATAGTGTTATTAGTCGTAAGTTTTTGTGTAGCAGAAATTTTGAAACGATTACGCCAGAGAGATAGCTAGAGGTAAAGGAATCACTATGTAATTTGTATACATACCCCACATGGATACTGGTTTGTACAGTATTTCTACGCAAGTTGTTGTCTCAGAAAGTTTGTCCAATTTCTAATAAAGTCAACATTTCTCGCGCAAATACCGTACGAGTTCTCTTTCCATGCGGAAGGAAGTACAGTGCAACCTCGATGTAACGAACCTCGATCTAACAAAATTCTCGTTACAGCGAACACGATCCACAAGCGCAAACGTAAAATATATCTCGACATAACGAATAAATGTCAGCTCGTGATAAAAGATGAATGCCAAACAGACCAATTACTGTAATTTTTCAGATCCGGAAATGCTGGACTTTGTAAATTAATGATCAACTATACTTCGATTTAAGGTACATTTTGGTAGTTTTCCCGAAAATTTGTTATATGGAGGTGTTCGATATAACGATCCCTGGATATAACACACAAATTTCCCCAGTCCCCTGGCACTTCGTTAAATCAGGGTTCCACTGTATTCTCGGTTAATGTGAAAGCACACCTTACCTTTGGGCTCAAGAAACTTTCCCTTAACAGAAGAGGAACTGATTCCCGGGCTGATTCCCTTTCTTGTTGCTGCACCGAATAAAGAAAGCAAAACAAATTCAACAAATGAATGACGAAAAGGAAGCCTGGACAGAACACTTAATTGAACCTTTGTGCTCTTGTATATGGTATGGTTTGATCTGAAATTGGGTTTTTAGAAGACGCAGTTATCGTTATTATCATGTGGATATCAAGATTCGCTCCACTACTTCACGATGGTCATATAATTATTTGGGATCGGACCAAAAGCGTTCCTACAACAATAGGTACAATTCTTCTCTTGACCTTCATAAGTTTTCTAACTTCTCTTGTGATATTATCAATTTTATCTTTCTCCTTCAGCTCCATCCTAGCATCTCCTTGTACACCTACGGTAAGTCAATAGTTTAGCAAAATTGTTGTTGTCTATCCATCACAACTAAGTCAGGTCTCTTGTTGTCAGTCTGTATGCTAAAATCCCAAAGGACTGTCGACTTTCTCAGGGGACTTACTAATACCATTTGTCAGTCCATTCCAGTCCGTATTATTATTATTATTATTATTACTACTACTACTACCAAGCCCCTAATGCACGCCTTGACGTCCACTGTAGGGCTGTCTGGGAGCGACAGAGGGCTGCATTTTTCGATATAAGGGCGTGTCATCCCAATGCGGACTCGTATAGAGGTCTTAGCCCCAAGCAAATCGACAGGATTCATGAAAATGAAAAGAAGCGAAAATACAACTCTTGCGTCACAGAAATAGAGCAAGGCACATTCACCCCACTGGTATTTACAACGACGGGAGGGATGGCTGACGAATGCCTGAGATACCGCTCAAGATTAGCCGAGCTATTATCTGCAAAAAAGCAACAGAGCTACGCCTTAACAATTTCATGGGTCAGGGCGAAAGTGTCCTTTCAAATTTTGCGGAGCGCGCTCCTATGCCTAAGGGGATCGAGAACCCCGAAAAGGAGGAACTTAGATGTTACGGACAGGGATCTAGAAATAGAGAAGGGTCAAGCAGGACTTCCCTAGACTCAACAGCTATAGATACTTTATTATTGGGATGTACATAGAAATTTTTCATTTTTTAGTTTATAGACAGTTGTTTACATTTCCTCTGTTGAAAACCACCGGACCACCAAGAAGTCTTTTTTAATTACAGTTATACTAAATATGTATTTAATTTTCAAGTTTATTATTATTATCATTATTATTATTATTATTATTATTATTATTATTATTATTATTATTATTATTATTATTATTATTATTATTGAGATCGGCGTTAGTTTGTCTTAGGGGCTCTAGGACAAGAAGAGTGCCATGTGACATTAAGAATGTTGATATTGACGTCGAAATTGTTGAAGGAGCCATTCAATCGCTCGGGCTATTGATGTGTTTCCTTACTTTTAAATGGCAAATATTCGTCATTAACACATTCTGAGCGCTATTTTATCTTCCTCTTTTTTAGTGATTTTTTTTAGTGATTATCTTAGTAAGAATGCAATTGACCTTGAAAATAATTTCTCCCTTTTTTATTCCAAATGAATTGTTTCAATTGAAATGAAATGTTCTTAATTTGAATAAGTTTTGTTTAATGAAATGAATTTTTTTCTAATCAAAACCAGGTAAGTGTTTTTTTTTAAACGGAAGGAATTGTAAATAGTGTTTTGACGAAATAGTTTTTTTAAGTGAATTAATTGTAAATAGGATTTTAATAGTTGGTATGTTATCAATGAAATATGTTAAATTTATTATTATTATTATTATTATTATTATTATTATCATCAAAATTTAAGAATCTTTATTACAAAACCTCAATCAAAATCCTATTTACAATCAACCTGCTGTTACAAAAAATCTAATTAATTCATCAAAACACTATCTACAATTCCATCCGTTACAGAAGACACCCCTCGGCCTTCATTAGAGAACAAAAACAATCCTATATATAATAAGTGAAGAAAGAAAAAACTATTCATTTACAAATTCTAAAAAATAGAAGTAACTTAACCTTACATAAAAGAAGAGGAAATAGATATAATCAATAATAAACGTTCAAAATTCTATAAAATTAAGAATTCCATTATGCAGAGATATTAAGATCATGCAATCGAATTATACTAATGACGGCTAAACCAGTGTCCATAAAAAGCCCTGAGTATAAAAGCATATAGACACGTATTTCAGATATCCGCACTAGCGACATTTATTTTATCATCATCATCATCATTATCGTCTTAATTATCTTAAAATGCTGACGCGATTCGAAGCAGTTCTTAGGTAACTTGAATCATGAATGACTGTGTGTGAACAGCAACGGCTGGTTTAAAATATTAAAATATTAAGTAAGTAAAGGAGTAAAGGTTTTAAATTTAGCAAAGGTTTTATTGGCGAAATTTTTCTGACCTGCAGTTTGGTGTTTCGTTTGCCGTTTCTCATGACCCCACCTTTTCCTTGAAAACTTTCGCTTTTAGTAAATATGCTTGCCACAAACAAGAGGGCAAAGATCCAGCATTGAAGCTTGTGATATCATTGTGGATTGAATTAGCTGTAATAATAACAAACAATAAACACTTGTTTCCCTGATCTAACACTTTCAAGTGTGAATATTGATGAGAGTAGATCAACTGAATCGGGGTAAAGTCTGGAGTGATTGGTAGAGCACTTTAGAGTCACAAGTTCACTAACAAACTGAACTTCAAACAACTTGAAATCTTAGTGTGCCACTGTTTCTCCAGTATATTGTTTATCTTCTTCAGTTTTGCTCATTTCAGCTTTTTTTTTATTTTTTAGTTCTGTTGTCTTCGATCTTCTACGGCTTGAAGCAGTCATGTTGTTATTCTCCTGAGTAAGCTCTTTGCCCGGGGGCTCTTTGATCGCGTGGCAAGCGCTAAGATTGCCTTGCACCGAGTAACCAAGAATACAATAGTTAATTGCTCTCCTATGTGGCTACTTATAATTGAATAAGCCAGAACGAGGCGCTATTGTTTGAAAAATGCCATTTCATTTCAAGGAGATAAAGTGTACTTGAGAATGATTTAATAATCTACATGTCACGCAATTTATACTGACGATATTAAGATTGCATTCAAGATTTACAAGCTGGTTCCAGAACTGAAGAACACAGAGAAATAACAACTAATCACTTTGAATTGTAGAAAAAGCACGAAAGAAAAACAGAAAAGTGAAAAATAGATGTTTTGGAAAATGAAAAGTATACTAGAGGTCAAATTTGATGTTACATGAAAATGTTTTAGCATACATATTGATTTTTAATTTCCTTTGTCTCATAGCCCTAGGAGACAAAAGATTCAGGAGAACAACCTACAATAGGATAAAAATTTTAACATGAAATCAAAATTTGACCCATGACTGGACATATCTTACCTTTCTAACTCTTTCTATGGTAGTTTTGCTGCAAAGCTTGGGTTGGCATTAAAATAACTGAAGTCTGATTTCCACCCGTTCTTTAAATAACTTTCCTTAGACTCTTTGTGTTCTTTTTTTATCATTTCATCTCTGGGCGACTTTTGATCACAGTCTACTTTAATTGTAGTTGAATCATAAATTCATTTGAAATAATCTTATCAATTGGAACTTAATTGGTTGGTTGAATTGATTGAGGTGTTTACCCTTGTCAGCTGATCGGCAAAAGAAATGTCTGTGATTTTAGTTTTAGTTTTTTCAGTGTTAGTGTGATATTTCCATTACATAAAAGGTAAAGAGGATCAGACCTACAGTCAGGTTATTAGTACTACCAAGCAACAAACCCTTTAATAAAAGAGCTAGTACCATTAAACCAAACTCGCAGTTGTTTTTTACTAAAAAACTTATCAAAAAAATTAATTATAGGCATCAGTTGGTCATATTTAGGCCACGCTTGAGGACTTAAAACATGGTTCATTGTGTAAACAGGCTAGGCAAGAAAATTGAGACGAAATGAGTAATCTGCTGGTTCTAAATTAAAAAGTTTCCTGTTAGCGATATATTCTGCGTCAGATTTTTCTTCCCACTCACAGTAAAAAGCAATTTTATCTAAAAATGAACTGACCAGGGGGGAAATTTTCAGCGGCGGATACGTTTTAAAAGAAATGGCTCAGAAAATATTTATATTGGATAAATTATTTATCAAACACAGTGGAACACTAGATGTAATAAAGACAACATGTATTCAGTAGGAAAATGTGGACGAAATCTCAAAAAATACTTTTGACATGCATAAAGCCGAGGAATATGTACTGTTGCACTCTTCTAAGACCTAAACAAAAACTGAATTAAAAAGAAACGATTTTAATTAGGAGGTATGTTTGGAAGTATGTTTGGAAGTATGTTTGGGCGTTTTTAATGTCGCAAATGAATAGTAAAATACTACGTGCTGTTTGAAAGTTTTAGTTTCTTTGGCCTCTATTTATTTAATCTATCAACTACGGTAAGCACTTTTTATCTACTAATTGTTCCTCACTCAGTTTCCCCTTAGCTTCTCAATATTTGTTAACGTTTTATTGTTCTCTTCTGTGACACCTGATATATTTTCTATCATAAAATATAGTAAGATAGTACGCGCGTTCTGATTGGTTAAAAACCTATGGTTTATTGTGTTGGTAAACTCATAGAAAACTTAAAGCTGCTTTATAAAAGCAATAGAACACACTTTCCTGAGGATTTACCGGCGTGATAACCCACTTGGGATGTTGGGAGAACACTCGAAAAGCTTGTAAATCACTTTCCTTTGGCTCTTGATGTACAAGCTTTTCTCGTGTTCTCCTAACATTCCGCGTGGGTTATCACGCCGGTAAACCCACAGAAAGTGTGGTCTATTGGTTAAATAGATTGTAATACGCTAAAAAAGTTCAAAACCACAAAAGTGTACTTTTTGTTGCCGAACAAGTTTAAAAACCTTTTCTTGCTTACTTAGGTTGCAATCGCTTTCTATTAATTTCAACGTCTCAGTTAGTTCAATTCTTGATTCCGAACTGTTGTGTGTTTGTGTTTTTCAATTTGGCCTTTTCACTTCGTTGATTTTCGAAGGAATGAAGATAGGGCTGATACGAGGAAAAATAACACGCATCCTAAATAAGACGCAAACTGTCCTGTATAAACGGTTCATGTCGTATGAAATTTAGCTGCGACGCGACTTTCAGGGGCACCCAAGGACAATTTTCGGAAAAATGTCTGTTCGGAAGACGATTTGAGATCTAGAATTTTCCGAACATTTGTTGTAAAATTTCTTGCTTGCCTGCCTCTCCTAGGATTTTCGGACATCTAAAAAATGGTATAATTGCCTATTTTTAACGGATTTTTACCCTAAAAAGGCCACCTAGAATTTTCGGGAGCCTTTATTCTGGCTAAAATTTTCGAAAAAGTAAGTTTTGATCCCTATAATTTTCGGGTCACTTGACTTTCAGCTAAGAAATCCGAACAGATGAAAAATTTTTAGGGGATAAAAATATGCCTATATCTACCGTTTAAATACTAAAATACGTTAAACAATTCTATGTTTAAGTGGTTTTGAACTATATTCTCGTTGGGTGCCCCTTGACTTTGCTAAGGTACGTCCTATATAAAAACATCCGTTAACACCTGTTGTTAGATAAGGCTAGTCTTATTTCAGACGAAATATGCCGTTGATGTTTTCGCCCTAACTGAAAGTCACTTAATTATGTAGTGAGTTTGCCCAGTCTTTCGGATTGACCTGGGTTAGCTAATGTACTAGTACCCTTAGAGTTCCTCGATTTACATTATAAAGCCAGAGTTTCTTGTTAGCGTTTTGCGAATGCTAGTCTTACTCATCCCCGTTTGGGAGGTAATTCTTCTATGGTTTGCCAGCTTTCTTTGTAGGTCTTAACGTGTGCAACAGCTGGTTTCGCGAGGGTTTGCGATATACCTATTTCTATGAAAGCAATTAAAGCATAATAAACTCCAAGCCACTAAAAAGAATCCTCCTTTTGATTTAAGAGTCTGGATGACAAAGAAATATATCCAACTAACACACCTGAACTCTTTCATATATTTAGATATTTTTTTCGGCAGGATCATAAAGAAGATGTAAAAGAAACGTATTTTAAAACTTCATTCAAGTGTTATTCAGGACACGAATTATGGAAAACAGTAGTGTTCGCTAACATGTATAACAACAACAGTTCTTCAGAACCTTTCCTTTTCATTCATGTCATTGATAACCAGAAAAATGTTTAAGCCTCAAGTCATAGTGTGTAGTTTAACCTGATGACAGGAGGCCATATATACTGTCGCGCCTCTCAGTCAAATCTTGAAAACATGCCTTTTGTAACTGTGACAACCACAGGCCGGCAAAGAAAGCAAATCAGACAGGAAAACAATGAATAATCAACTTCCTCTGAGAAACAGGTCCTGAAAAGCAGTAAATTAGGTCAGTAAAAGCCTGCATGAACTGTCAAAAATGCTCCCATCAGCTACATCTAACTCCGCCCGTTTATCATGCGACGTTTCCCTCAACCAGAAATAAAAAAAAATAAACAAACCATCAAACAACAAGAAAACAACAAAAGAATCTTGACAGCAGCTTTATTTTGCCAAAATCTAAAATACCAGTTAGAATGACTCAATTAAGCAGTGGCAACCCTAAACGGTGTTTGTGGAAGGCACTTTGTATCTGGTAAGGCTGCCAAAGGCTGGGATAGATTTAACGTTGACTGGGTTCCAACACTGTGTTTAGGGCACTCTAAGAAAGTAGTAGGTCCCAAAAACCTGGAGAAAGCGGCAAAGCGAAGCCAGAGAGCGAGGGATCGTGAACAGATCAAAAGATCCGCACAAGAACAAAGGGAAAAAGAGCTTGAAGCCGAGAGGACCGCCAAGATGATAAATCTTAGCGAACCTGGCCACCAAATCGCAGATGTGAATTTTAATTTTGACGAACAGATCGAGGAAACGCCGAACTAAAAGGGAATTCAAACTGAGAAAGTTGTCTGCAAAGAAACTGGCATTCAGTCGGAGGAATATGGTTATTTATTCACGCCATCACTTAAAGATCACAAGGCATTTGATCAACATGAGTTTGCCAATAACAAGGATAAAGTTAGATTTTACACAGGGCTGCCTTCCTTCGATATTTTAAACGCTGTTTTTCTTCACGTTTCCTCTAATGTATCTCGTGACACTTTAACTTTGACAAAATTTCAAGAATTTGCCTTGAGACTGATGAAGTTGAAACTAGACATGCCACTGAAAGACTTGGCCTTTCGTTTTGGTGTTTCCCTCTCGACAGTATCTCGAGTTTTTTCTAGTTGGATGATTGCTTTGGATGTCAGACTTTCACCATTAGTGTCTTGGCCTGATCGAGAAGACCTGTGGCGCACAATGCCACAGTGTTTTCAGGATTCTTTTGGGAAAAAAGTAACTGTTATTATTGACTGTTTTGAAGTTTTATTAATCGCCCGTCAGGTCTTTATGCCAGGGCACAGACATTCTCCTCCTATAAGAACCACAATACAGTCAGGTCGTGGTTTTACCATACAAGAAAGTCTTATGTTCCATCAGGCCCAACTGGCTATTCCAGCATTCACAAGCTAAGGACCAGCTCGACCCAGTAGATGTTGAGAGGACAAGGGGTATTGCCAATGTAAGGATACATGTCGAAAGAGTGATTGGTCTCCTCCGCAGGAAATACTCTATTCTATATGGAATTCTTCCAATTGATTTTCCTATATGCAATCTCTAAGGCTCCAAGGAAGAAGCAGTGCCCATGATTGATCGTATTATTACTGTATGTGCTGCTCTTGTTAACCTATGTCCAGGCATTGTTCCTCGTGATTAACAATGTTACATCATAAAACAGGTTTCCAATGACCAGACCCTAAGTGACTCTTGATGTAAATGTCAAATTCTACTTTTGCTTCACAAGAAAATACAGTGCAATTTGAAGGAGAATCTAGCAGTTTATCAGAAGTCACTTGGGGCCTTAGTAAAAATGAAATCAAATCACTTACTAGCATTGTAACAGGAGCAAACAACACATTGAACCTATATTGCAAGCTTGAAGCACAGAAAGTTTATTGCCAGGCGCAGTAAACATAAAGTTAGGCAGTTGTAAATGATCAGTTTTAGTTTCCCATTTGACTCCGGTTATTTCATCCAATTATATTAAACTGATTAGTCATATTAAACATGGAATAAATACAATGCTACTTGTTGACAAAACAAAGTTTCAAAACTTGCTCTACTCTTTCAACGTACTTTCATATGCATGTAGGTCAACCCTCAAGATAACATAATGTTATCATCATTAAATTCAAGAAATTCAAGTGGTAGGGAATGGTTGCATTGAGCCATTCTGTAGGCACCTCAACCAATGTAGACGCATTTTAGGAATGTCAAAAGTTATGGTGCATGGATTTCCTCCATAAACAAGGCATGTTGCAAAGGCTATGGCGAAAACACCACAATCACTTCCATTCTTTTGTTGCTGCACTGGTATTTGAACAATTCCTTTGAAATTAGGCCCGAGTAAATTCATTGCCAGCTCTCTAATTTCCCTAGAAATAACAGATTATGCTAAACTGTTCAATAAATTGACATGTCCAGGGACACACCCAATAGAACTAAAACAAACCCAGTGATTGTTATTTACATGGACAAGTTGGACAAACTCTGTGATCATGATATCAAACTGCCTTATAGGGCCAAGGGTTGGTCTTTGAAAGCCAGTTATAAGGGGATTTACTTTTGCCAAAAGAACATGGGCTTCTTGGACAATGGTACAGTCTAGCCATCCAGTGGGTGAAGTAATGATATCCCATTCTGCTTGAGTTAGATTAGCAATGCGTTTTTGTTTTTCAATTGCAATGTTAGTGTTTTTTACCACTTTTACAAATGTGATGTCATCTGCAGAACTCAGTTGACTTGAACTAGTCTGATGTTGTAATTTCTTGCCTTTACAACTGGCAAAGATCCAGGTTGTTTTACTGTTATTTGGCATTCGTCTTAAGCCGATACATGACAAATGAAAATATTTGCCGTACTTGCAATCAGAACTGTGACATTCCACAAGCTTGCCACTTTCATTAGGCTTGCTTTTACATACGCAAATGGAATTCATGGCCAAGGCAGGGGAAGGTGTGCTTGATTTCCTAGTAGATTGAGCAGATTTTCCTTTTTGCCTGAATTTTGGCAAAGTTCTATAGTTCGGACAATACCATGTCTTAGGCACACTGACAATTTGTAAGCAGGAAAGGTGAAAACTTCCGATGGGACATTCTGGGTTGCAGCAGATGACAGTGTCTTCATCTGTAGCAGTTGTGCAAAAGCATACATCGTTGTTTGGTGGATGGTCAACTTTGGGGGTATTGTACTTCCGAGTATACGACCTACCGAGCACTTCTGCTAACACATATGTTTTCCAAAAGTTAGTCACTTTTGGTAAGACAAAGATAAAATAAAACGCTGGCTATGTGAGAGCAAGATTCTGCCAGTCCGGCCTTGCAACCCAAACAATGGGCAGAAAGTATCGTTCCCTCTCGTTCTGTGATTATCCAGATAGGAATCAAAGTATACGTTGTGAATGTCTCACCTTTGCCAAACCAACGAACTTGTTTGCGACATTAGGGCCATTTATACGAGGAAAAATAAGACGCGAACTTTCCGTATAAACGTCACATTTCGTCTAAAATAAGACGCGTCTTATTAGATAAGACATGCTCGTATAAATGGTACAGTTCGCGTCTTATTTTTCCTCGTATAAATGGCCCTAATGTGCCCTTCGACGCTCGCAATGAATCCTGATACCATTTGATTGTAGGCCTCGAGGCTTCTAAAAGCCTTGAATTGGTTTTGCGTGTAGTAGCTAGTCTCTAAGACTAGATATGATAAAATATCTGTAGCTTCCATGGGAGGTAAACAATCCGGTTCAAAGTGCTTGCCCTCAAGTAACATGGGATCAATCCCAATGGCTGCGATTTTGTCCTCGTAGCGCTTTTTAACTCGCTGGTCCAACTTCTTAGCATAATCAGAAAGAGGTACGGAAGACGTAGCTTCAACATTTTCATCTGATTTAGCTTCACTGTCAGAACAATCCATTTTAGAAAGGCTACGATTTGCGATGTGGACTTTATTTGCGTTATATTTACGCGGCAAAGTTTTCGTGACGTCACGTGAAAACGATCTGTACATTTACTATAAAATAACAGTCGGCTACACAAACAGATTGTGTGGGCTCCCTATGGTTTGGACAAAACAGGTATGAATTTTCACGAGTGTTTTAAGAAAAATTGAGAATTGATACAAAACGTTAATATCTTAGTGTTGAGCAGGTGGGCGGGACGCTCCACCGGAGACGAGTTAGCGTGCGAACGACATACGTTTCTTCTCGCTCATCGCCGCTGAGGGACGCGAAACTTTCCTCAGCGGCGATGAGCGAGGAGAAACGTCTGCCGTTCGCAGGCTAGGGACGAGTCAGTTCTGCACAGGCGACCAAACTCACGTTACGAAGGAAGGGTGTAATGTAATTTACATACCATAGGTGACGCGCCGGTGTCGCGTTACAGGCGACCGTTGAAAACAGTAAGAGACTTTGTATGAGAAATATATTACTGAGATTTGCGAACGCTAAATAACGGTAAACCTTACTTTTTCTTAAATGAAATGAATAAAAAAGACTTACTTGCAATGTATTCCACTGCGTTTTGGTGTCTGTTTGTCGTTTTACTGGTTTTTTTGCTTTATTGCGTAACCACTGTTACGAAGTGATAGCACGTCGTTCTATGAAAGGAGTAAAGGTTTAGCCTTATTTAGCGTTCGCAGATCTCAGTAATATATTTCTCATACAAAGTCTCTTATATTTTCAACGGTCGCCTGTAACGCGACACCGGCGCGTCACCTATGGTATGTAAATGACATTAAACCCTCCCCTCGTAACGTGAGTTTGGGCTGCCTGTTGTTCTGTTGTCATCTTTTTCTCCCTCTCACGTCAAAGGAGCATTTTTTCAACTCGTTATCAACTTTTGTTGTTCTTTAAATTTTTTTGTTGTTTTTTGGAAATTTTTTTCTCTCAAGATCACTTCTAAAATATCGAAAATTGCTCTGCACCAAAAGCAGGTTCACACGGAGAAAAAGCTGACGCGAAATGATTGCTTTCTTTGAATGGCTATAGAAGACAAGTTTTCTCGTTCAAACGTGGACTCCTTTTCACGGGACTCCAGATTTTGTAGACTCTGGATTCCCTGATCCTGTTACATAAAGGTCGCGCAAAATACGAGCAAGTTTTCATAGACAAGGAATAACTTGTTTAGGAAAACTTACTCGTGTGAACAAGGCAGAAATTATTTGGATACCATTTTGGGGTCCACCAAAATAAACAAGGTACTGGGAACTACCGGTAGTTGTCAATTTCAAGAAGACGGCCGGAAGTAACCAAAATTCTCTGCCTTCGACGATCATGGAGAGCGATTCATCGCCGTCTAACTGTTCAACCAAATATTCCTTAGCAGACTTTATAACCGAGGCCTTGGTTCTTGTAGGAGTCAACATCAGCACCAGTCTTCTAGGAATACTTGGTAATTTGCTGGTTTGTTTAGCAGTGTTCACAACCCAAGGCTTGACATCAAGCTTCCACTATTTCATCTCAAGTCTCGCCTTAGCCGACCTAGCCATTGCGCTTGTGGATCAGCCTCTTTTCGTCGCTCTGTTAATCAGTCGCATTGAGTCAAAATGTCTTCTCAGAGTTGATTTCGCTTTCCGTTTAGTTGGCAACTTCGCGTGCGCAGTCGCCTTATTGACATTGGCGTTAATTGCAATGGATCGATGCTTGTTCGTTGCAAACAAATTCAACTATAAGAATACTATGACGCGTGGAAAGAAAATCGTTTTGGTCATTGTGTGGGTCTTGGCTTGTGTGTATTCAGCATTGCGACTTACTGTCGATAAGAAAATCACATCTTATCTCACCACAGCGGTATTTGGGTTTTGTTACGTTGAAATGATTGTATGTTACGTCGTGGTTTACTATCAAGTTTTTAAACAGCGTAAAATACTGGCTGACTCGCGACACCGAAACACACGGAACAATACTACAGAGAATTTACAAGACCAGACAGAGAGCAATTCTACAGAGAGACGGTTTGCTCGCACCATAGTAATGGTTCTTGTTGTTTTCACAGCTGGATGGTCTTTTCTTTTCTACCTTCGATTAACTCAACCGGAAGTGGATTATGGTATCTTGTACAACACTGCAAGAACAGTGGCTTTATCTGCTTCAGCTATCAATCCACTCCTATACTGCTTTAACAACAGGGAATATCGAAGAGCTTTTAAGACAATTTTAATGAAGTGCTGGGTTGGTGATTCACAAAAGCGCAGGAGGAAGCAGTACGACAGAATCAAGTGACAGCAGAGGCCAACGAAATAATTACAGCTCTTGAACTAATTTACTGAACGTGTTTGGAAAATATGTCCTGTATTTATAAGTTTCTAAGGTCACGTTATTATATGGATTATCATGTAATATGGTTTCGGCAGCAGCGCTGTTATAAACACCTCGAACTTCGGACCTGAGATTCCTGTGACGTTTTTTTAATATTTCCCTGGCTTACGCAACAAGACGGGCAGAAAGAAGACATGATGAGCCCAGAAAGGACGGCAAAACGTTTGTGATAAACTAGACTGCTTGCAGTCCGCCTTTCCCTTAAAATCTGTCTAGTTCTTATCTTCTTACCAGCGCGATTGCAAACCACGACGTTATGTTGCCTCGTTTATCGCGGCTCGCGCCCGGGGGTGTACTCGACCAATATTTGGGGATAGCTGAGGGTTTGAAACCCAGACCCTGTTTAGGGCAAGACCCTTAATTTTAGTACCCTGTTTCCGGTCCAACGCCCTGTTTATAATTAGTACAGACTCGTACAAATCATGCACACTGTTTAGGACAGACTCCCGCGAAATTGTATACCCTGTTTTGGACAGACTCGTGCGAAATTATGTACCCTATATAGGACAGACAGGACGAAAACCATACCCTGTCCAGCGGCACATCCCCATTTAGGCCAAAAAAGGGAGTACCCCCACCCCCGGCCCTTGGGGACTAGCGGCTTCTCCGCTAGCGTGCTTGGGTTTCGCGTGCAGTAACTTTGCAAAGCAAAATAAGAGACTGCTCGCAGTCGCAGTCTAGTGACAAAGATAAACGTGACAAGGCTAGGGCTTCCTTTTTTTCTCGCGATCTTTATTGAACATCACTGGGTCGCTGGTCGATCCTGGTCTTTTAAACAGAGATCTCTGTTAAAAGGAGGTAAAGTTTGGTGGAAACGGTTTCTCAAACATAATTATTGTCAGGCTGGTCACACAAGGTTTTGCCATTTTTGCGTTCACACAAGCCTGTTTACAGACGTCCCCTCCCCTCAAGCAAACTCTCCCTTCCCGATTTTTTTTAACCTGAAATTCAGACGATTACTTGCTGAGAAGAGTAAACGACTCGAACTAATCGTCTGAAATTCAGGCTAGGGTCTTTACACAGGCTAGTTTGAAGCAGTGCAAATTCATTTTATTAAGTGACGTGCCCAGAAAAGGAACAATTATCCAGAAACGTTTTTTCTCGACCTTTTTAACAGACGTTTCTAGGCAATACAAAGTGAGTTGCTCCCTCGAAAAGTTATTGAAATAAGACTCAGCCCGAAACAAGCAAGACGAATGAACAACGGCTACCTTTATCACCTGTATCACTAGCAGAACAATAGACGATTACAGAAATCCGCCGACAATCAAATTCTGTGCTGACTTATTCCCTGCTCACAAATGTCCTTCTTCTATAAAGTTTAAAATAAGACGTGAATGCGCCAGCGTGAATTGATCAAACGTCCTTTCAATTTCTAAGGCTTACTTTCCGGTAAATAATAACGGGGCCTAGGTAACCTGTGTCACAACTACGGCGACGGCAACGAGAACGTCAAAAAGCAATAGGTTTGGGCTGGCAAAACAACAACTTTGCATAACACGCTTTTTTGTACATTTCTTTGCCGTTACTGCACGACTACGACTACGACGTGAAAATAATAATAATTCGTTTTTGACGAACTGAACGAGATGGAATGAGTGAGCGCGATAAAGTTTGAAGAAGCGCGACATCAGTTTTTAAGTGACGTTTTACTACGTTTTCTTGGCCGTCGCTGTCGTTGTTGCTTAAGTTCCCCAAAATTACACTGCAGGACCGGTAAAGCAGCCTCAGATTGGCTGCCACTGTCTGGTAGCGATTTTTACACTGCGTTGGAGCTCCATTTTGAACGGCAGAGCCACTTAGGGGATGGAAGTCAGATTGTCAGACAGCTCCTTGTAAGCTAACATAGTTTTGAAGCGAGAACAACTGGAACAAAACATAAAGAAAAGCTTAAAATGACAAAACATCAAGATATTGTCCACATATCTTCTACGAATTCTTTGCTCTGTACCTCTCTACAAGTTGTTTGGGTGGAAGAGTAGCGTTCACCCAAGCTCTCTTGCTTGTCGCATGTTCACCACTCGCTGAAACGAAAATCCCCGACTTTAAGACGATTTTTCTTGTTTTCTTCAGAGGGTGGTCTTCTTCACTATATTTTCGATATGGTAACCTTTTCTAGCCATTAGCCTTTTTCAACGGGATTTTCATCATCGATCAAATCAATCATCAACGGATTTTTTTTCCGAATGAAAACGTCTTTAGAGCTTTTATGAAACCCTGTGGCAACCAGAGAATACAATCCCCTAATTTTTCCTAGCTTGTCCGCAGACGTTTTTCTTTTCTTTTACGAGAATTCGACAGCGTAAGAGCGTTCTCTAAAGAAAAAACAGAGGGTCTGTGAACAGGCTAGGCTTTTCCATGTAACTCGGCTTGAGAAGGGATAAAGAAGGCCACAACGAAAAGAAAGTGTTTTAAACCAAAGTGTTTAACTTTAATTAAACTTAACTGAATCTTACCTAAAGAGAATGTTTAATGTCGAGCATGTTAATTCTACAGTCCCTAGAGATTATGTGAAAAGTTTTCTAAGGGCCTGTTTACATGGAGGTGGGTGACCCCAGATAGGTGAGGTAACATGTGGCGGGTCACCTCACCTATCATGTAAACATGATCAGATTAAAGTAAGAGAATATATGGACAGGCAGGTTACCTCACCTGCCTGGGGTCCCCCACCTCCAGGTAACAGGCCCTTAATACATACATCTAATGCATTATAAATGTTTGCATATTTAGTCATAAATTTCCACAATGGATAAGAAAGTAAAATATATTTAGAATTTAAATGTGGTAGCAGCTACAATTATTAAATTTCAAATCTTGAAAAAAGCTGTTACTAATACAATACACATAAAAAATGCCAAGAAATGTCTGTGTAAAATGTCTGAACCGAAAGGCACTGGC
Organism: Porites cylindrica; assembly: GCA_964035525.1. NCBI lineage: Eukaryota > Metazoa > Cnidaria > Anthozoa > Scleractinia > Poritidae > Porites > Porites cylindrica. Next base: position 18,835,360 of record OZ037776.1, on the reverse strand, counting down.
TTATTCTTTTTAAAAGTTCTCAGACTTCTGACTTAAAATCAAATCCTTTTTAGTTCACTATTTATGCAAATATCCTAGTTGTAAGGGAAAAACAATTCAGTAAAGAGAATATAGCGGAGTGCTTCCCTAACATATTGTTTGCTCCTAAAAAGGATATATTACATCTTAACAAGTTAAATTCTAAAATAATGGGATCGTACACTATAAAGAAAATGAATTAGCAGTCCCTAAAGTCTGGTCCAGCCATCCTAGTCTGCAGAGATGGAGCTGTTATTTTAATGCCTGTTAACAGGACACTAGAAATGGGCCCTGAAAAAGTAGTTGCAACAACTGATTGAGGTGACATAATAACCCCCTTTCCTCAGTTTGTTGAACTCTATTGTTTTTAAACCTTGATCCAGCCTCTAGCACTTTTGTCTGTTTGTTGTAATCAGGGTAAATCCCTCAAGGGATACTTTCCGGGAGTGTTGTTTACACTGATGACACTTTTTGGCGTAGTCCATTTTTTTCTAATCCTTGAATCCTACTGCGTAAAACTGGAAACTTGCCATAAAGCTCTACAACAATTCCTTCTCTTGCAAACGACTGGTTTAAAGTAAGTAAGTCTGATTCTCAGATGATCTGAGACAGACAACTTTGAACCATCTGGGAATGAATTAGTGAAATGAATTAGTCTAACTAGGTATCAGCTTAATACATCAATCTGCAAAATGCTTTTCTTCAGTGAAAATAATCAAGAACTTGTGTTTTCTAAACCAGAAGCACCAAGACACTACTTATAAAGTGCATATCATAATTATTACAATAATTTTCCCCAAAACTTGAATAGACCAATTTACAGTTGTGCTCTGAGTTCTGACCTTGAGTGGAAAACAGGCTGAAGGTGACCTTGTTGTGGTAGAAACCACACTTCTTTTCAAATGCAAACCATGCTCTGCTACTGCATAAGAATGGCACTGAACTTTCTAGTTTAAAACAAAGTCATCGCAAGCTATGTTAAGCCTGGTTTGCATATGAAACCAACCAAACTGCAACATAAGCCGCTGGTGCTGTCTGTGGTACTATTTTCTTATGAGAATAGTAGTTAGCAGCAGCAGTATGCCTGCAAAGTTAACTTGAGTTAATCTTCAAAGGAATGTTGGCAATAAAGAACTGTGACGTTTTTAGTTGCTTTCAGCGTGTTTTCATGTCAAAGCAGTATCACAGGCAATACCAGCAGCTATGTCACAGATACATCATCTTTACATGATAACCACGTCTTTACTGTAAATTGGCCTATTTTGATCATGGACTTGGAAGATAACTAAATCTACTATTTAAATATATAATTAAGACTTAATGTATGCAAGAGAGGTGTTCACATAATAATTATGTAATGTGACTATGTACTGACTACATCAGGTAGCCATAGTGTTTTCAGATTGTCCAACACAGTATCATCTGTAAGGTATTTTAGTAATAACTTGCACTCTTCGTCATTCGTATCTAGGAGATTTTCTTGACTTGGCTGCTTCATCAGTGATTTTGTGTCCTGTAGGACCTAAGAGGTATTGATCAAAATAAGCTTAACTGCAGTGAAATGCAGACTGCACCAGAATGTAGCAACGGCCAATACAATGAGTCAACTCGGAACTGGACATTGCCATTCAACTGCCAAAAAGTTCAGTTGCACAGTACAAAATTAGTGAGATCCATTAATATATCTGTGCACTGAAAACTGATTATGGAATAATATTGGCTACAGTGGAGGCTCTTGTAAGCAGATTCCCTTGGGATGTGTTCATAACTTGGCCTGGCCACTTAAAAGAATAAAAAATACAAAATTTGTACGGGAGGTGAGTAAAACAGGGTTTTGTGAAGGTGGCTGTAAGTAGAGTTGTCCGCTTACAAGAGCGTCCATAAGGAGAGGTTCCAGTCCATACTTCCAGTATTTAAAGAACTCTATTTTTCTAACACTGACTTGGCCATTTCATCAATGTGAAGTTTTTAGATAATGTTCTTAAAATATTATCAAAAACTCTGAAATGAAAACAATACCATGGTACCTGTGTTACTTAAACAACTGAGACCAGTTGTTCGAAGGCCGATTAATCCTTAACCCAGGGTTAAATTTAATGCGGCTTTCTTTTTCTTTTGCTTAAACACATTTTCTCGGATAATTTTCTCTGTTATTTTAAGAGCATCCAATCATCAACTTGCTGACCAAAAGAACTTTTAAACTGATTACTTTTTATGCTTTCATATCTGAATTCAAATTTTGCACTAACCCTGGGTTATCTCAACCCAGCGTTGAACAACCCAGCCCTGACCACGTTTGAAAGGTGTTCGGATTTGATAATGTCGCAGATGATTACTGTACCTTTGTAGACATGGAAGCCATGGTTTTCACTTTGCTATTGACCTGACCCATGAAATTGTTCGGCTTTAAAACTTCCATCACAAGACCATTTTCCCAAGCCTCTGTGGCAGCCATTTTATGGTTTAGCAGCAGCATTGAAACTGCCTACCAGTGAAAAAAAAAAAAGGAATAAATCCATTCAAAGTTTGTAATCTATTTATTGACAATAGGAGTGCTACATGCTCTAGCAGTTGTATATAAGCAAATAAGCTGCATACCAAAGCTGATCCACAGATACTGGAACTAAAGGGGCATTGTTATTCATGTACACAATTGTGAATCAAAGCAGTCTCAACATCAATCACACCTCTAAGGTAAACGCACATGTTCGCCCAAATTCCTAAGAATCCATCTGTTACTGTTACTGTCAGTAATGGTAATAGGGCTAAGTGGAGTCCAGTTCAGTCTGTAATTACGCCAGTGACTGACAAAATATACAGAAATTTTGAGCGTTTTCTAAGCTACACTGTAGAAGTGAAAACAAAAAGGTGATTCAAGTGCGCTCACGATGACATGTAGTATCCAGTTACTAAGGCAAGACATATACTGTCCTATCAATGCCAAAATCAGGTCAGCAGATAGACAATTATTATCATATTACCATTATTATTATACTAGGAGTAATCGGAGCTTAGGAGAGTGCATTTGATATGTTTCTTAGGCCTATGGGTAGCATTTGAAGGGGGAAGGGTGGTTGCGATATAGATAAATATAATTTGTTTTACTGGCACGCTTACAGGGCGCAGTTGCTCAAAGGCTGATTAGTGCTTAACCCGGGATTCTTTTTCTTTCTTCAAAAACATTTCTTCGGACAATTTTCTCTGTTTTTAGTTTAAGAGCATCCAATCATCAACTTGTTGACAAAATGATTTAAATTGAATTTACTGTTTTAAAAGCTTTCACACCGGAATTCAAACTTTGCACAAACCCTGTCAAAGGTTTCAATGGAATGTGTGTGCGGCTCACGTCAATAACTTTTCCAGTAATTTGGTCGAGCGTGTTGATTTCAGTGACTTAAGAGTGGTGCTACTGTGGGCTGGTTTATACATTTTCCTAATAAATAACAGAGAGTTAAAGTGTTCGTTTGTCCAGTGCCGAAAATATCACAAGTCATGATCAAATGGTGTCGCCGAGCTTCACATCTCGGTAGATTTACTTTGTGGCACAACGGTTGCCGAGCTACACAACTCGGTAGATTTACTTTGTGACACATTGGCCACCAAGCTACACAACTCGGTAAATTTACCTTGTGGTACAATAGACGGCTTGCAGTCCGCCTTTTCTCTTTTAAATCCGTCTAGTTCTTATCTCATCCAGCGCGATAACCACGACGTTATTATTACTAAAGGGAATGAGATTTTTTCTTCTCGGGCTTACGCCCTTGTTTCTCGCGGCTCGCCGCTCACGTACTTAGGTTTCCCGTGCAGTAACTTTGCAAAGAAAAATAAGAGACTGCTCGCAGTCTAGTGGTACAACGGCCGCCAAACTAAACCCGGTTTGATGCATGCACTAGGAGTCGCAGACCTTTTCCAAAGACAGTGACGAACCATGCTGAAAAGTATGAAGGCTTAATCCAAAGCAAACTTTAACGGCAAATTTCTGAAAAATGAACGCTTTGGAGGATTCAGCAAACACAGATCGATGTACACTTTACAAAGATTCAGTAAACTTTTTTAAAAGATGAACGCTTCACAAAGAATATCAGACCTTAGCAAACCGCTTTGAAAGATGAACGCCGCGGACACAAGAATCACCACGCGAGTCAGCGCATCAAAGTGAGGCAAATCGTAAGCAAGCGCCTCAAATTGAGGCAAATGTGTGTCGACAACAAAAACGCATTCTCAAAAAATCTCCCTTATTAATTGCACAGTACACCCAATAATGCACAGAATGCCCAACACAAATTAGAGGTTATGTTCGAGGTAAGAGAATGCAATTATTATTTTTAATAAGTGGTTTCGGCTTGACTAAAGTATGTTGAATGAGTGACTCCACACTGGTATCTATTGGGTTTGCTAGAAAATCTCATTTTCAGGTGGTCCTAGGTCCATTTAGAGCAAAACAATACAGTCCAGACACTATTCTGTTCCCAAGATAAGTGATCATACGATGCTTTAAACCCAACAAGTGATGCAATTCTCTTCAATTTGCAAGTCACTGATGGAAAAACAGATTATTCATTACATCTCAGTTACAGTCAACTCCCTTCATAACTGACAATATAGGGACATCGAGTTAGCATTCTCTTTAGCGAGAGTCCGCAATACCAGGAGTTTCTTTCAGTCAAACGTCTGTAATTTGTCTTTGCTGCAGATTTAGTTACTGTCCGTTTTATCGGGGCAGTCTGTTGGAGCGGTTTGTCCAAAATGTGAGAGTTGACTGTAATCAGTAATTATTTTGTGGTTTTTGTCAGTATCCACAGAAATGGATATAAAACATCTCTCACTCTCTCCAGTCCCCACTCTTCTTTCCATTTAAAACCACCCTGCAGGCTAGAATGTAAGGATTTGAGGGACATCTCTTAATAAAGTTGTTTAATCTATAACTCACCCCAGTTTTTCCTAGCAGGCGTGAGAGGACTGTAGAACAACACCCTATAGGTGGATGACCCCAGTTAGTAAAGCAGGTCTGAAATGTTGCCTGAAAAAGAAAAATGCAAAAGAAAGTGCTTTGATTATTTTTTTCTTTTTTAAGTTAAAGAAATGGTCATTATGAGATGAGCAATATACCTTGAATTGAGCTTTTTCACTTCCAACAGTTTAAGTCCAAAAATCAGTATTTTAAAAATTTCCAAATCAAATTCTTTCTAAGACAGGCTTGGCTGAATGATATTTAAGAGTAGGGAGACAAGAATTCAGTCATTTATATTTGCATATGTGACCTCAAAATCGGTGTGTCTGGGACATGTACGTGATGAAATCACTTGCATTTGGACATGCTCCAGGAGATTTCTTAACCTTGCACAAAGTTTTGCATACATAAAGTCACCTTCCAACATAAAAGGGAAAGATGTGACAAGGCAGCATACCGGTCAGAAATAAGGATTGTGCTGTCAAATTGGTATTTTACAGTGGTCAAAAATTAAAGAACAACAGTAACTGTTGATGCCTGCTGTTCTGAAATGAATAAATATAACTACAGACCTTGTTGCTGGCATACACCACGTCACACAATCCAAGGAGAGCTGTTCCAAACCCCAAAGCATTGCCATTCACAGCTGCTACAAGCACTTTAGGAAAGCTGATTAATAATTCGACCAAAAGCCTGTGGAGAAATTGATGACCATTTAAGAAATGAGAACAGAACTTCTTTTTGTTGATGTATTCAGACTGCTTATCAGGAGAAATACTAGTTTGTTCCAGGCCCTCAGATATTACGGATGGTGTAAGGCATGCGAAAATATAAGCGCATTTCCTCATGAGTTTCCTCCAGTTTTATTTTCATGTTCACACTTTCTCAACTAGCTTGGAGCGTGGAACAGGCAGAGAAATACATGTCATTTAAGAAACCGTAACTTCTCCTAATAACAAGGCATTGCCTATGGCACAGATTAAGATGATGCCATTAGAGTAGGTCTTGGTAAGGACTGAAATAACAGCACTGAGGTACAATCTTGGGCTGTTAGAGAATATAGAGATGTTACAAAATGATCTCTTTTAATAATATGGTTAAAGCTCTCAATGAGACCTCTGTTGTAAGTGACCAGCTCTGGTTACAACCACCTTTGCGAAACCCCATTTCAACTGTCAGTGAAACTTTGCAATGAAGAGCTCTCATAACTGACCATGACTGCATTTTGGGATTACCCAACTGGACTTTTCCTTTGTTTTTAAGCTCTCATAAACGATAAACCAACACTTTAATGAAACTGCACACTGCATTAATGGCTTGTTGATAAAGATCTTGGAGTAATTTGGGTTTAAAAAAATTGGATGTATAGTTAAGCTTAGTCTATATCAGCTTAAGTCACTCATTAAATATTAATTTTCTTTTGTTTTTCCTTATGAATTATTAATGAGTTTCTGAAGCTCTGAGTAACCACCCATTATTGTTTTACCATGCGGTCACTTACGAGAATTCATTCTTGTAAGCGACTAGCTCTAGTTACGACCACTTTTTCGATTTCTGAGGTGGTCACTTACAATAGCTTTGACTGTAATTAGAAACTAGAGTTTCCCAAAAGGAAAAAGAAGGGAAGCAGTGGCAGATTTTTGGAGATTCTTTCTCTTTGACATTGACCTTTAGGTTCATTGTGGTGAAATGAATAATAATACCTATTCATTATTTAACCAAATGAAACTAAATTAAAGATCTCCTAGTAAGTGATTGCTAAATCCTATTTGAGGTTTTTCCAAGTTTTCTTGAATGCAATTTTATTTCCTTGAATTTTTATAACTGAAAATTTATTAAAGTAAAGATCAATGTGAAAATCGTTATAGTTTTTCATAAGACAACAAATTTGGGTTTTAACAAAGGAGACACATTATTGAAGGGTTCAGGGGAAAAGGGCGTAATTTGCTTAACACAAACAAACTAATATTTAGCATTGACAGTTATCCAAGGACATGACTTACTTGAATTTCTCTACCATTCTTTTTGCACTCTGTCGATGATGGGTATTCACCAAGTCCTGATAATCAAGACCGCTGCAAAAATTGTCTCCCGCTCCAGTCAAAACAACAACACTGACATCATCATCTTTAGAAGCTTCATGAAGAAAGTTAGCAAGCTGGTCACACATCTGGGAAGTGGACAATGTCAAAATAATTATCACATATTTGCTCTGTACTATTCACAGGATCAAATTACATACATCAGCTGTCAGTGGAGTGAGTGCTGAGACAAAAAGCTAAATGGTACAGTATGCACACCTATCCGATATGGGATTGGTGTGGCTCTGCAGCTTTGCTCCATCATGGAAATCATGCCAAAATCACTGAACAGAAGCCTCAGCAAAAACACTGTCTGGTATGGTGTGAACAATTAGCCTAAAACTCAAATAGATTGTTGTCTTGCTATCTACTGTTTCACACAGCTCAGGTATCAACTATAAGGAGGCACCATATACATGAATAGGGCCACCAGCAAAAATAACAATTTGTTTACTGTTATGGATGTACATTAGGGCAAGTTCAGACTGATCTTTCCACCTTGTTCAGCTTCATTGCAAATTCTTGTGAAAGTATGTGATACAAAGTTTTTTAAATCATTTTTTTCTTACATGGCAAAGATTTTGCTTGGTAGAAAACAAAGGATTTTGGAGCTTTTCTCTTTCTATGGCAATGGGCATTAACACGGCCCAAAAAGGGATGTTAGGGGAATCTGAAAGTCCTGCAACCATTCCCTGAAATACCCTTAAAACAGCAAAACCAAACAAACCTCAGTTGTTAATGCATTTCTCTTCTTTTCACTGCACAGAGTGATTTTCCAAACCCGTCCTTCCTTTATTACTGACACACACTCATCTAAAACACCATGTGTTCGGGTGGTGCGCATTAACCTTGCCATCTCACTTTCATCTAACTCCACCATAGAATGTGTCAAACCATTTTTTCTTGGCCGCCCTGGAGATTTTAGGCCTTTCTTCTTTTTTCCAGCAGCTTTTCCAGGACATTTACCAGCTACTTCAGCTAGCAAGGTATGTTCATTAATAGCTCCATTTATTGGGTTTGTCTTAAGTTTTTTTCTGCCATCCAACTCTGCACCTAACACATCACACACATCAAGGATTTGTGACCTTTTCCTGCCTCTACCTCTTCCTCGTTGGAATTTTTTAAGTTCCGTTGTCATATTTTTCACTTTCAAAATTTCATCCACCATTTCCTTGTTTGCAAGGCCCTTCAGCTTCCTTTTGTCAATATCAGTGACTTTTTTCAGTTGACGTAACTCTGGTTTGCTAGTTTCTAAATGAGTTACACAACTTGCATTTATTCCTGTCAAACAGTAAAAAAATAATATTTCATTGAGGTGACTCCTAAATATAACTTACTAGAGAGCTACAAGTAAAGACTATTTTTCATTTCTCGTGCAACAGAAAGCATGTGTGCAGGGAAGAGAAATGCTATTCACAGAAAAGAAGGGGTTAGTTTCTAAAGAAACTGTGGTGCTGCTTTAGTGGAAGAGTGAAATGCAAAGCTTTGGTTTTATCAACAGATATATGGCAAAATAGGCTGAAAACTAGGCTGCAATGGTTTGACTTTCTGTCAATGTCTTTGAGGTGTTGAAAGAAATGGCAATTATATGCATCAAACCCAGTAGCTTGTACTTTTAACCTTGCCAATCATTCCAGCCCTTCACCAAGGCAACACAGAAAGCCACAAAAATCCAGAACAAAAATTTTTCTAAATATAAGGGACACTCTTAATTCCCATGGAATCAACAAACGTACCTTCTCATTCAACTAAATAATTCTTGTTTTTCATGTTACTGTTGCTCCCTTTAATAGCATTAACAGTATTACATTCAACACAGATATGTAAACCTCATACTGTCCCCCTGAAATACTCTGAAAAAGGACTAGCGTTGAAACATGAGTTTCTTAATCCCTTTATGGTGGCCAATCTACCTTATCAACTCAAATGGCTTTGTTCAATTGCCAAGCCACTCATGTGGTGAATGAAACTGGTTCAAACAATCAAAAAACAACCAATGAAATGAAATATCACTTTATAGTGTGGAAAGAGTTAATAGTCTTTGTCAGCTTAATCATGTCACAATCAAATCCACTCTGCTTCTAAATTCATTGAATAATTTCTTCAAATGCCATGGTGTTGTTGTTTATGATTTCAAAGAGCAGTGTTAAACTGTGTTCCACGCAATGGTGTGTTATTATTCTACTTACACCTCAAACTTATTAAATTATTCCACATCACACAAAATCCTCACCTAATAATTGTTTTATTATTCATTCAAAGTATTTCTCTGTATCTGATTGGCTAAAATCTCATGCATAATTCATCATAACAAGCTATTGCTGACCAAATGTGAAAGAATTTTGTGATATTGAACTGACGACCTCTATCATGCAGCAAAATTGACAGATTATTGAACCATTAACCCAGAAGACCTGGGGACGAGTTTGAGTTGTTTTGGTAGTGACTAAAAATAGCGGGACATTTTACTTGTTTCAAGGCAAACTATTTTCAAAAAGTATAGCAAGAACAGCAAGAAGACAACTCAATGGACAACATCTGCTATTTGGAGAATATTTGCACACCTGAAGAACTCTTTATCTCCAAAACTTGCAGATAAACATGCACTACCTCCATCAATAATAAGTTCATCTTTGCTAAGCATGTGTTAGCTTGTTTTAAAACTAGGAATTATTTTGAATGAATAATAAAACAATTATTGAATTTGGCTTTCGTATCATTTGAAGAATTATGGAGATCAAGGAGGGTGTTGTTCTCTTTGACCTACAGCCTTGGCGGATAACACCCTCCTCAATCTCCATAATTCTTCAAATGATAGGAAAGCTGAATTCAATATTTGTTAAATAACTCATCAATTAGGTTCAACACTAGACTTTCTGAGAGGGCTTTATTTGTTTCACGGTTGCATGGTTATGCCATTTTAAAGGACTTTTTATACATGTTTGGCGCGAAGTTCACCGGTTGAAAATTCTACCGGTGACATCATGACAATTGACCAATAGGACAGTGAGTGATATTTCACGCCACTCCCGACACAGCATATGTTGATTGTTTTTTTCCTGCATGAATTTATAATATGATTCAATTCCATTTAGGTGAAACAAGTCGACCTCGAGACTTTGTTGCTCGTCCAGTCGCACAGCGACCTTCATGTACTGCAGCTTCCTTTGCTCACTTTTAACAACTTATGGGAGGTCGACTTGTAGCAAGTCTAGTTCAAGACATCAGCGGCCTGGCGTTTGATCTGGGTCATAGGATATGCTGCAATTTGCAGGTCACCTAACCTATATCTATTTACTGTGGGATGATTGAAGATGAGAGTATGATTTTCTTTCTTAATCCAATACATGGAAAATAAAAACAAGTATAAAAATAACAATAAAAATAAATGAAAATACGTTTGAGAAAAATCAACCTGGGCATTTTACGACGTTGGTTCGTTAATTGCTGTTTTTTACCTGGCATTGGAAAGGACTTTGCCATAAATTCAGTCACAGTATGAAGACAGGGAGTTAAATTCTCAATAGGTTCCCAAGTACTATAAAGACGATCGTAATTTTTCCAGTGGACCAGATATTCTTCCTTTCCTTTTGATGTCCTTCTCCTTCCAATTACTTTATCAACCTGGATCAATTAAAAAAATCTGTAATGTATACAAATACACCACGTTCATAACTTAAACGCTAATTCTCTTGTTTAAAAAACAAGTACCACACGTTAAATTCTGGGACAAGGCAGCCCTTAACAATTTTTATAATGTGAAGGATTATAAGCTTACAACAAAAACAAAGTCACACGTGTTAGTTTGGAAGTGAGCTGTCGCAAACGAAAACTTAAAAATGTATATTAAAGACAAGATAAAGCCTCTAAATGTTCGAGTAACATCAGAAAACTGGACATAGATAGCGATAAAAATCGTTCCAAATAACAAGTAGAAAGCGACAAATGAGCACAATGCATAATAATTCCTCCTTGAAGAAGTGAAACTTTAGTTTGGCACTGTCAATGAATGAGCTGTTTAAAAGAGGAGAAATAAAGTAACAAAAAACACGAATATTGTCTTTTAAATTAATCAGATCAAATCTTAAGAACTAGTACCTACGTGGAGGAAAAACTGAACGGATCGGGTCGCATCAAAAAGCAGAAATGAGAAAAATTGTGTCAGTATTGTTAAAACCTACCTCATAAATAGCATCGGCCATGTTGCGCATCCTCCGTTGAACTTGCGCGCCAAAAGTGTACGCACGCGCTAAAACAAGTTGTTCGATATAACGACGCGATTGGTTGCTCTGTAACAGATTGGATTCTGAAGGATCAGGGACGACCCGACGAGGTTGCTCGCTTGTCCTTCATTTATTAAAGTCGCTCCAGCTGATATTTATTTTTTTTGTACAGTATTTCGCTAAGCACCGTGACCTTGCTAGCCGTCTATGACCTAGCTCAGAACGGCCAGGGAAACGGTAACAACAGGGCCGTAGCACGGGGAGGGGCCGGGGTAAACCGTGCCCCCCGTGCCCCAAAATCTCACTATGCACGCATAAAAGTTGAAAATAAAACTTCATCTCCCAGAGCATTGAAACAATGATATCTCTGCAGTTAGGTGAAACATTTTCTGGTTTTAAGTTACTGAGACCAGTCCAATGGGTCCTCCGGCCTCCCGGGTTCAAAACCCTCTGCTAAAATCTTTGTGCCCACCCCCCTAGTTTCTAAAGGCTTGCTACGGCCCTGAAACAGACTATGACCACTTGTGCCATGATTAGACTGATAATTTTAAGAGGCACAAATAAACTGAAGCTGAAACCGAAGCCAAAACCCTTGGAAGGTATGAATGTGTTTTTCTCTCGCTTAGCACGAGCATTCCGTGCGCAAACTGGGTACAAGTTTCTTACCACGTGATGAAGTTCGATTTTAGCGCCTTTTTACCTGCATCAACTTGCATTTGCTAACTTCAATTCAATTTGTCTGTTTGCGGTGTTCACTGATTTTCAGAAGAATGCCACATTTAGATCACAGTGTGAGATTGGACTTTAAAGATGTTTTAATTCGTCCTAAGCGAAGTACAATTCGAAGCCGAGCCGATGTAAGTATAACGATGCAGTAGAATCGAACTTAACGTGAACGTGCATAGAATCGAAGTTATTTAGTACACCCATGCTAGTTGTGGACAGTCCCTAGAATTTCAAGCGAATGATTGTAGATCCATCACTGCTCAGAAAAGTTAGCCGATCGTGTTTTTTAACGCGCGATAAATGTGTTTTTACCGAGATCTTCATTTGTTCATTAAAATTGCTTTGATGTTTGCGCCGACTGTACAGTATTAGGATATATCGCTTTACAGGTTGAACTTTGCAGACATTTCAACTTTAAGTATGCAAAGAAGAGACTTCCTGATGACATCATTCCCATTATAAGTGCTAATATGGATACCATTGGTACATTTGAAATGGCCATGGCTTTAGCAGAGGTAAACATATCATTGTTACAAAAATAAGGAGTCTTGATAATCTTATGCATCACCGACCAAACGTCAGACCCCAGTTGTTCGAAAGGTGGGTAACATTTTCCACTGGATAAATAACTATCCACTGGATAGCGCAGTTGATTGTCGTAATACTTATCCTCTGGATAGCAATTTATCTGGTGGATAGTGCTATCCAGCTTTCAAACAACTGGGGCCAGGGGCCCGTTTCTCGAAAGTCCCGGTAACTTTACGGGCCCGAAATCAAATATTCAAAGCGAAATATAAAGAATAAGAGCGCAGGTCCTGGCTAACAAACTACTCCATTTTGTTTCATTAACTGACAGTTTTATCATGTTAGATGCAAAACTATTGAAACCTCGATCTTTAGTGTAAACGGAGACAGCTTACCGGGCCCGTTAATTATCGGGACTTTCGAGAAACGGGCCCCAGGTCAAGATGGCTGGATATTGGCCAAGTTAAGTCCCATCAGAGAATGCAAAAATTACCCGATAGCCAATCAGAACATATTACTGGCCTCAGCTTGCCCACTCTTGGAGCCATTCATATGACTCTCATGATAAATAGATTTCTTGAGTTATAAATAAGCTGTAAAAAGTTGGGGTGGGATTTAATCTAGGTTAGGAGGGGGTGTGTCACTATGGCCAGAAGTGGTTAATTCATTCACCATACACCGTCATGATTTAGGGTGTTTGTGTTTTGAATGTTCTGCAGGCAGTTTGAGCCTTTGCATCATGTTCAGTAAATTGCTCCTCCTGATACTTAACAATGATTCTTTGAAATCGAGGTAAATAGTGGCTTAATATTAATTTTATCAGGGCGCAAAGCGGCGAGGTAAATATTCCTAAAGCCACTATTCACCAAGATTATAAAGAATAATTGTTTTAGTATATACACACAAAGTGATCTCAACAAAATCAGAGAGGAAACCATTAAAAATTATGATTGATTGATGGATCAAATCACGCAAAAGTTTAAAAATAGATCTTTGCAGAATTTTCAAACATGGCGATTTACAAGTTTATCACTTCGCAAACGACAGCGTAATGGCTTAAATGGAACTGTTAAAGGTTTGAATTGTTTCCTTACCTGAGAAGAAAAGTAGAGCTTTGTTGTTTTCTGTTGACCCACCAAGTTTATAGCCAAAACGGTTTGTTGTGTCGTTCTTCGCATAAAGTGCTGACAAAAACGGTGGCTCGGTTGCTCGAGGTAAGACTCAGGTAAGACGTCTTTCCTGTACCATTCTTTTTCTTATTTACTTGAAACATAGAATTTTTGCAAACATTTGCTTTCAAATTTGTTTGTCATAAATAAACTTCAATTTTTGGGCCAAATTTTCTTGTTAAGAAACGCTGAGTTCACAAAACGGCTTCTTCTACGCAAATAAACGGGAATTGTAAACAATCCTTCTTGCACAAAACACAGCTACAGTAAATGAAAAATGCCATTTTGAATCCTTTCAAGTCTTTTCTTGCCATAAAAAAAGTCAACCCTAGGATTTTGTCAACTTTTAGAAGATCGTTCTCTAAAAAAGTGGGAAAAACACCGAGTTCACTCATTATCCACTCGCTGGGAGATGAATATTGTTAAATAGTCCGAGATAGTGAACCAATCAGATTGCTTAAATCACCAAGATCACTGAGTGTGTACATACTAATCCTGAATGTATAACGCCATTCCCTAACGATTCAAGATTCATTCAAGATCAAGATATACAGGCTATTAAGAAAGAAAAAAAATATCTGAGCTCTTTCAAGTTGTTGTTGGCAGTACAGTAGGAGTATAATGTTCAATGTTCTTCCCTGTTTCAATAAATGTCATGCTTAATAGGGATGTCCAGTAAGATCTGAGGATAGTACCGGCAGTGAAAAAGTTGCTCAAAAAGTGAATTCACATTCTTTCAGTCTTTATCGCAAATATTCAAACTCACTTACTTAGAGCCGAATTGTTGGCAACTCTCTTGCAGTTGAATTCTAAGGACCACATCCGAGTTCAGAAAGAGAAAGCAAAGCTTGCCATGGCTTGTTTCATATTTGACAAAATGTGAAATGGGACATTTTCACTTTGTAATCTAGCAGTGAAGGCAAAGAAATGTCAAAAAAAGTACTGCACATGTAGAGCTGTTTTGAGTTTTAAACCTATGGCTCTTTTGAGGTTCTCATTGCCATCACCTTGGTCTGATCTTAAGTTCTCTATTTGTTTAACACTGAATTTTTAGCACAAGCTTCTAACAGCAATTCACAAGCATTACACTGTGGAAGAATGGCAAGAGTTTGCTAAAGACCACCCAGATGTATTACCGGTAACTTGTTTTTTTTATTTTATGACGTCTAGATATTTTGTCAGGCTTAGCTGATTATCTCTAGAAGCATATAATAAGTTGTTCGAAATTTGAATGATGCTTTGCAGTCGTCCACTAGACAGTCATTAAATCAGTGTATAGCACTGTCCACTGTCTGGGGCCTGGGCATCAAGTTTGAATGTTAAATTCAACTTTTCCAGGTAGATGTGATTGGTATTAAGTTAAGCAATGTTAAAAAATGTTCATTTTCAGTTTCATCACTTATTTCTTTGCCAATAAATTTCAGTTACTTGTGTTAAGTGTTGTAATGCCCGCCATCTTTGCACTCGCTTAAGGACTGATGGGGTAAAAGCGATGTCACATGGATTCTTAGGAGGTAAACAAGTGATAAATTTTTCCAATACAAGAAATGGCCGTTGAGTTTGTTTATTCTTGACAACAGAAAATGAACGACTTTTCATATTAAAGACGATAATGGCAAATTATGGGTGGAAGAAATAATTTTTTTTTGGATGCAGCAGTGACCGTAGATGTCCTCACAGAAAGCAATAATGACATTAATTTTGTTGAAACTCAAACTTTACATTTTGCATGACCATTAAATCATCGTTTCGTTTTGAGAGAATAAACAAACTCGACTGCGATTTCTTGCATTGGCAAATTTTATCCTTTGTTTGCCCCTAAATACTATGTGACATGGCTTTTATCCCATCCATCCTAAAGCGCGTGCAAAGATGGTGGATATCATGAATAAGGTCTATTTGAAGCATCAATATAAAAATGCTGCATTGAATTCACAGTATGTGATTGCTAGCTGTGGGATGATGGATGAAGACGTCGCTAGATTAAAGCAGATCCTTGATGCTTGCCCTGCTGTGCCTGCAATCTGTCTGGATGTGGCCAACGGTTATTCTGAGCACTTTGTAGAATTTGTCAAAAATGTGCGGAGCAAATTCCCGGAGCACATTATCATGGTATTGAACAAATTAAATTTGAATGCTTAGTATTTTTTGCAATCAACTGAATTCTCTAATTCCTCATTTTGAGGCCACTTATTTTTTGCATACTTCTCAGTGACTTCTGCCCTTTATTTGTTGTGTGCAATGAAAATATTAAAATAACAGCATTAACAGACCTTTAACAACCATATTGCTTGATGGCGGCTGGATGCCAGGAGAATCCAAGGGCTTCTTCTTTTTGTAGCCAGTTCCTAGACTGAATAATGCCCCCTTGACTTGCACAACCCTGTAACCTAACCATGAGCCCCACGTAAAAAAAAAAGGCACCAGCCTCACTGAAATGTCATTGGAAAAGGAAAGGCAAGTTGAGGGGGTGGACAGGAGGTGGGGAAGAAAACTTGCTGTATAAAGCTCTGGCAAACACTGCTTGTAGAAACTACACACACTGCCAAAATTAGCATGATCGATATGGTAATTTTATTATAGTGGACTACTGAGCATGTGCTTACAAAATACTTCTGACCACTAGAACTGAGTGATGGTACTCTTTGTTGCTTACTCCTTTTTACATTTGATTTAAAATGTCTTTCAATGCAGATCCAAATTTGCATTATAGGAAACATGTTTCTTCTTTTTGTCATGATATTATTGGGCGGTTATATATTGTTTTGTCAGTGTCTGACATGTTTTTTTTTTTTTTTTTTTTTCATTTACCGTAGGCAGGAAATGTTGTTACAGGTGAGATGGTGGAACAGCTGATCCTTAATGGAGCTGATGTTGTCAAAGTTGGTATCGGCCCAGGTTAGTACTGTGGTGTATTTACCCCATCTTAATTGCCAACTGTGTTGAGAATGCCAAGATACAGTAATATTGTGATTTCAGTATTCTACTCTACATACTGCTTGGGCTTGCTGTAGATCAGATTTACGACAGTTCTTAATGTGTCAGTCAACGTGTTTGGTAATGTTTTGGTGTGTGTCTTGTTGTTTGATCAGGGTCTGTCTGTACCACGCGTCGTCAGACTGGTGTAGGATATCCACAACTTAGTGCAGTATTAGAATGTGCTGATGCTGCCCATGGACTCAAGGGACATATTATTTCTGTATGTACAGTATAATGCCTTTTTCATGTTACCTGAGGTTACTTTAACCATTGCAGTAGTAATGAAATATAGTCGAAACTCTCCTTGTGACCGCTCTCCCAAAAGACCAGCTCTAGTTATGACCACATTTGTGAAACCCCATTTGAACAGTGACTTTACATAAACTTTGTAATAAAAAGTTCTCGTAAGCAACTGCTTCCGTATGTGTCTGTGACCACTTTTGGAATTACCCAACTGAACTTTTGTTTTGTATTTAAGCTGTTGTAAGCATCACTCAGAGTCTTTTTCATAAAAATCAATTGTCTAAGAAATTACACGTAAAGTTATAACCTTGTCTATATCAGATATAAAGATACTTATTAAGCATTTATTTCTTTGTTTTAACGTGTTTTTTCATTATGAATTATTAATGAGTTCCTGAAGCTCTCGTAAGCAACCACCTTCTTTTGTTTTACCATGCCATCAATTTCAAGAGCTCATTTTCTTGTAAGTGACCAGCTCTAGCTACAACCATGTTTTTTGAATTTCCGAGGTGGTTGCTTATGAGAGTTTCAACTGTAATCTGTACTGTTGCAATAACATTGCAATTGTGAATAATGGTTTTATCATTGTTGATTTCACCTGGAAGTGAGATATAATTTATGCAGAAATTCCACTGGCTGTCATTTTGAACTCAGACCATGTTCTGGCAACTGCAACTTTTACAAAACAAAGCAGTGTCAGTGAAGTCCATTTCTGCTTTCATGGGTCTACAATCCATGTCTGTTAATACTTGATTTCAAAAGAAATGGCAAACGATGAAGAAAGGATATGCCTCTTTAATGCAAGAAAAGTGATTTACAAAAGATTATTTGAAAACAATAGAGTAACCAGGGCTAGAAAAAGTCCTTTGCGGTAGTCCAGGACTAGTAGATTTTCTTGCTGGGCAATCAACTGTTGATAGCTCACCTGCTCAATGGGCAAATTAGAGGCCAGTCAAGCCATATGATAGTAACTAAGACAAGGAAATAATGGTCCCGGGAAAGGGATAATGTGAGAGCTACTTGCCCAAGCAACAAGTCTTTAAATTCCATTTTTTTAGTAGTGTAAAAAATTGCTATCTGTAAATTTATGAAAGTGAAGCTGTCTGCACGTAGTACAAGGTATTATTATTTATTAAATTTAATGCATTACTATTGAGACACTATCACACAATCCATTGGTAGTTTAATGTATTGTTAAATGCCTAATTTTGAGGGGGTAGGGAATGGCCTAATTGGCATTCTGTCTCTATTATACATAAAACACCTCTGTCAATGGATAAGTGACATTCTCCTGTTAGAATCAAAGTGTAAACATAGGCCAGGGTAATTTTAGATGTGTCTTGTAGGATGGTGGATGCACTTGTCCTGGTGATGTGTCTAAAGCTTTTGGTAAGAACTCTGTTCTATGTGATGACATTCCACTGTACAGATAGTTTCGAAAACGAAGACTGAAGCATGAAGCACCCAAAAACTCGAAAATGAAGACCTCTAGATCGAAAATGAAGCACCCAAAACTCGAAAACGAAGCACCCGAAAACTCGAAACCGGAAATTGATTTTCCTTTTGTTGTAGTTGAAATTTTGTATGAATTTTAATGCGTTGCTTACACGTTGTTGTAGTTGAAAAATATTATTGTTTGTTAGATGCCATTTGATTTTTTTATGCTTTTTATCTATTTCAACCGGTGCGCCGCCTCACTGAATAATAAAAAACGCAGCACTAATGAGGACAAGTTTTAAGAGTGAGACTTGTTTTTTAACACTTTCACCACTGATCACGTTGCCTTTTCACACCTCTGCAATTTTTTAAATTATTGCGCAAGTTAGCTCACTCTCGCAGAGTCTCGTGTCAGGATGTGCTGAGTAGAGCTTTGATTATGGAGTTGAAAGTGCCTCTTGTCAAACCAAGAGCAACTGTTGATTGCTCTGGACTACCGGTTTACGACTTTTCAAAATTGTTTACAAAGAGGAGATAGGAAACGGTGCGTATGGAGCAGTTTTCACAGCTGACTACCCTTTCAGTGGTATCAACGACAAGGTTCAAGAGTTTCGAGTTTTGGATTCTTCGTTTTCGAGATTTAGGGGTCTTCATTTTCAAGTTTTGGGTGGTTCGTTTGCGAGTTTAGGGTGCTTCGTTTTTTAATTTTGGGTGCTTCGTTTTCAAGATTTGGGTGCTCCGTGCTTCAGTCTTCGTTTTCGAGTGCTTCATTTTCAAAACTACCCCACTGTACATGTATCTGCATAAATCGTAACTGGTAGAATGGAAATGTGTGTAGTGCAGTATGTTGTAGAATTATCATATGATTTGTGAGTAGACGAGTTTTGTACTGTTATTGTGGAAACCTTGGGTGAAAGTTATCATAAGCATTAAAGCTGATTTCAAAGCAATCATTTTTCAGAGGTAGTGTAAATATTTGGCAAAGGTACTGACCTGACAAATGGGAAACTAGAATATTTTCCACTATTTGTGAGCCTTATTACGAAAGGAGATAATTTTCTTATCACTACTTAAAAAGCCGAAAAACACTAACATTTTCCCTGAGTCAAAAGCCCCACATCCAAACATTTGGTTTTATATTCAATGTACTATGTGGTGAGTAATTAATGTTCTGAAATTATGATAATTTGATTGGCACTGCAGTTCATAATTTGTCATTAATTATAAACCATACTGGTAGCAGAGTCTTTCTTTCACTTGTTTGATACTGGTGTACATGCGAAAGATGCTGCATGAAGTGGAGTAAGATCTTTGTTGAACATGTTCTGGTTGCTGCTGGGATACAGTTGTGAACCCAGGCCTAATGGTACAACTGTGTAAGTTATCACCATCAGTTTATCAATTTTCGGTTGCTTGCACTTGAGAAACCAGTTCCATAATAGAGAGCAAGATCGAGTAGTCCAGAATTTCAGGCTTTGGTAACTTCAAAGGCTCAACATGCTTCGCTGCAGGGGTTTCATTAAGGGCCAATGGCTGGGCACCGAGCAAATTGACCAGCTGCTTAACCCATTTTTAATACAACAAACAATCAAAGATAGTTTTAAGTAAATGATGAGTCTTCTCAAGCGAAAAACATATTTCACATGCGGCATGAAATCAGTAAATCCCCTTGTTTGTTACATGCTAAAAACAATAATCACCCCATAATGCATTGCAAAAGAAGTGTACTCCACAAAAGATCATCTGAAATATCTCAATAAGATTGTGACCTAATTTGTGTGGTGGATATTGGTATCAAATCATGATTAAATTGTTTAGAAAATTTATCTTTTTTGTTAGTTGAAAGGCATTGTCTGCAGCTTCAGAATGCAGGAAACTCTAGAATCTCAAAATTGTCGAGGGGAGCACCCCCGGCCCTTCCTATTGGGGAAGACCCAAAGTGCCTTTCCAATTCTTTGCCTGTGTGTCAAACCCAGTTGCCCTCCTTTTCAAACCCTTAATGAAACCCCTGCTTCAGGCAAATCTCTTTTTATCCTCACTCAAACGGATAAAAAAGAGGCTGGGCATAAATTGAAATGATTTTATTCTTAAGGTGCTGGTGCTGACTTTGTGATGATGGGAGGAATGTTTGCTGGTCATGATCAATCTGGTAAGATTACAACAGACAGTTACTATGGCCACCTGTTATGTGTTTTGGCAGTGAGAATATTGTTACAATATAGGGATATTGTACATTGCGTTTAATCCCCTGAGAGGGTAGCTTGGAGTGAAAGTGACAGGGATGATCAAAGGATTTTTGTGGGGTTGGAATTTTCGGGGTGCCTTGATTTAAGTAGAGATTTTGTTAGGTATTCAAAACAATCTGAAGGTTAGTGTAGCACTGTTCGCATATACTGGCTACATAAATATTGACCGGAGGGAGTTAATCAATGCACAACTTTTATTAACATGTACTTCTTTATTAACTTGTACAGGTGGGGAGTTAATAGAGCGAGATGGGAAAAAATACAAGATATTTTATGGCATGAGTTCAACAACAGCCATGAAAAGGCATGCTGGGGGAGTAGCTAATTACAGGTTTGTTTTGTTCCCTAAAGCATTTAACGTAATAGCTCACTTTTGCTTAAGGATATAATTTGTATTTTATCTGCTTCTGTTGTCTGAAGAGTGCCTCATTTTAATAAAAAGTTTTAGTTGAAGAGATTACAAATGCAAGTTGATTACAGTTTGATACACTTTTGATGAAAACATAGTTTTTGATTATCATTGTTTGCAGGGCTCAAAATAACGGCCGGTCAACGGACAATGTCCGACCTGATCGTGGGCTTGACCGGTCAAACTCTCGTCTGGCCGGTCATTTTGACCGGTCATTTTTGGATGCGAACATTTTATAATATTTTCCATATAGTTGTCGCTTAATGCGTTTTGCTCTATAACGCTGTAATTCGCTGCTATCTTTGGCTTTTTTTGCTGCTTTGCACTAAACCCTTTAAAGAAAAACGTTCTGCTTTGCTGTGATCAGTATTGGGAAAACATACGCTAACGATAATCCGTTATTTTTTAGAAAACTAAAGGGTGACTGACAGTTTTTGTCCATCAAACGTTTCACATCTACTTGTAAGAGGATTGTGAAAATCACCTTCGACGGAATTCGGGCTGATCAATCGCTCGTCCTGTACTGTTTCTCAGGGAATAAATTTCAGCGCATCGATTAATTATAATAATTTCTTTATGTCGAACATGATCTCGTTTGAGGACTCGATTCCAGAATTGTCTGATGAAAACTAAGCTAATCGAGAACGAACGTCGCCTATCTCGGCGCTTAAAATCCTCCTTCTTGATAAGCCGTTTGCGATAAAGTGTTGCGCGACGACCCAAACGAAAGCTCTGCTGTATATTTATTGACTTCTGATGACGAATACGCTGTTTGTGGAACAAATTTCTCGCCAAATCAACTTCTTTGCCGGAAATATTTAGCGACGAAATTCTTCTTTGTGGAGGAGACTTTCGATCACGTGCCGGACAACAAAAAGAATCAAGTTTGACCGATATGCAGATATAGGACGAACCTTGGAGACTTCCGACACCGCCGTACGATGATACTCAAGGTATATATAAACGGACATGAAAACGGGCGAAAATCGCGGAAAGGAACCCAACAACGTGTGAATGAATTTTTCACCAACTTTCCGGCAAAAACCTGAATAGCGTGTTCCAGGTTCCGAGATAGTGGTGAAAAGTCGTTCAGTAAAAAGAAATGCGAAAAAATTTAATACGTCCGCACTATATTATCTGAGAGCCTGGCACAGGCTAAAACCTGAACGACAATGCCGTACAACGATCTACTGCCAGCGTAATTTGATATTCCATGGGCAAAAAAAATTATAATATTCATAATAATTTGACCGGCCAAAATCGGGGTTTGTCCGGGCTGAAAAATATTTGGCCGGTCATCATGACCGGCGACCTGCTGTCCGTTATTTTGAGCCTTGGTTTGGCCAGTTTAAATTTCTTAATTAGCTGACAACATTGTCTTACTTTATTGACTTCCTGCAAGTAGATTTCAGTACGAGTCAATTAAACTTGTATACTTATTTCCAGGTCTTCAGAAGGCAAGACTGTTGAGGTGCCATATCGTGGTGATGTTCATGACACTGTGAAAGATATCCTTGGTGGAGTGCGTTCAACATGTACATATGTTGGAGCTGAGAAACTGAAGGAGCTCCCAAGAAGAACTACCTTCATTCGTGTTACTATGCAGCTCAACAATGTCTTTTCATAGAATGTTGACATTGTTCGGAGCAGTTTTGAATTGGGTACTTTTGACTATAACTATAACGATGATTTACTCTTTTTGATACCCTGTGAACAGTGGTTTCACCGGGCTGGATGCTACACTACAGAAGGAGAGAAACTACTGCAAGTGACTGTTTGCTTTTCCATCGAGCATGTGCATCCACGTGACGCCTGCATCAAAAACATCAAATGACATCACTTGATTCGCAGGAAAAATTAGCGTTTTTGAGATCCAACAATGTGACAGCAATGAGAACGTCAAAAAGCAATAGATTTCGTAAGCAAAACAACAACTTTGCATTTGCATCACTCTTTTTTTGCATGACTATGAGGTGACCAAAGTTTATTTCTCTTTCTGAACTTGGACATGTCTGTAGGAATATTAAACTCCAGTTTAGTTTGCCTACATTTGACAAAGTAAT
This sequence comes from Porites cylindrica, assembly GCA_964035525.1. Taxonomy (NCBI): domain Eukaryota; kingdom Metazoa; phylum Cnidaria; class Anthozoa; order Scleractinia; family Poritidae; genus Porites; species Porites cylindrica. Next base: position 18,812,290 of record OZ037776.1, on the reverse strand, counting down.
TGTGTAGGAATATCCACGAAAAAGACTAAAACAGCTCAAATTCACAGCGGGCAAATTAATGCACAAGAGCCTTCACCTGTTTTAAAACGAGTTTTACCTGTTCAAAGTTATTTTATTTATCCACGGCACTGGACGGCGGCTTGATCCAAGAAGTAAGTGGTCATGCGTGGTGGTTTTTCTTCATTGCATAGTGTACAGCCTGAAGAAACCACTTCTCACAGGGTATCTTGAACTTTTTAGTACACTGTTATATTTATCTAAGCATGAAAAGTAATGAAATCAACACCAGCTATGACTTGCTTGTCTATGTTTATCACTGTGGTCTTTATTATGTAGAAAAAAGGCAGGTGACTCCTGCATGATGACTTGCTAATTGCTTATGGGCAACTGGGAAATCTTAGTTTTTTTCACAAAGCATAATGTGCCGTGGGTATACCGGATTTTGTAGGTTCAGAGCTAGGCTCCCAACAGTATTTCTAAACCCTACTTTCCATATAGTCATCTGAATTGTCTCGACTGCTCAAATTATGTCAAAATATGGCCTGGCAATGCAATCAGGATGATCATAAGGAAACACCTCTGATGAGTGGCAATTGTATTCACCTAGATAAAACTAAGTCTATACAAATTCTTTAAAGCAGTTGTTCAGATCTTCTCAATTGCCTTGAGTTTTTTGGATGACTATGCTTTGTTTCAATGTTACCCAGTTGACTGACCAAACAAGTTAATTCTTTTTAAGCTCAGTTGAAAACTGCTCTGTCATTGCTACGTAATTGTGGTGATTTTATTCAGATATTATTGTTGTTATTTATTATTATGATTATTATTATGCATGTTTTGCTTTTTGCTAGGAATTAGGGTATGCTAGCTGGCATGTATAGTCGCTACATAACCTGTACTGTTTCAAATGTATAGATGAAAGGAAGAGTTTTTCTTTATTAGTATTATTTTCTGAAATTCTAGATGGCCACCAATACAATCCTCTACCAAAGAAGATTATACTAAGAAATTTGAATTTTACTGTACCGGTAAATTTATTATATTGTAAAGAGCATGTTGTTCAGGCGGTGTGTGCTGGAATTGACGTGTGAGGTTATTCAGTCTTGCATGTAGATCCAAGTGGGGGTAGGAAATCTCTGGCTGAAATTAGTATCTAGTATCTGAAATTAGTATCTAATTAGTATCTCTGGCTGAAATTAGAGTCTATGATTGTAATATGGTAACTTCTAAGTTCGTGGCATGATCATGTTGTCGTCATGTTTAGATATATAAAGAAACTTAAAAATATCTGCACCTGGTCAAGGTGGATTTTCACTGTCGTGTAGTTTTCACTAGCGCATGGACAATTTTATTAACCAGCTTTATGTGATTAAATGGATTAGAGGTGTTATATGAAAATGTCGCACACAAGTGCAAAAGTTGAGCATGGATGATTACTCTCATGTTAATGTGTGACCTTCATGGCTGGGTGTGGGCTACCTTGTTGTGCCCGAGATCTATTATATGTTGTACATTTTCTGGTTGTAAAAGTTATTAACAAAAAGCTTTCCTTTTATAAGTTATAGCATGCATCTCTCCTGAATAAACTCTTTGAATAAAATTATTAAAATTTGACATTACATATGGTTCTTACTACAACAGTAGGGTTAGTATTAACAGTTTAACTTTTTTACCTTGGTTTCCATCGCGAAATTAATATTTTTGCAGAGCTCCTATGTTGCCCAGTATCCGGACAGCTGGCCCAGTATCGGCCCACAACAACAACAACGTAAGTGTACATAAATTTCGGCAGACAAGCGACTTATAAGCTTCCCTTGCACTTGTAAAGTACTCTGGCAATCGATTCCAAAAATATAAATCGATCTGGGAACCTAGTAGCCTCCCACGCAGGCGTTTTTAGGGGAGCTCGTATTTCTTCCCTCCCCACAAACGCCTGCTCAACAGCGGACAACATTCCTTTCCCATTGTTGCATTCGCGGGGTAAGTGACCAATCAACGGTTTTTAAATAAAGTGTTGACAGGCTAAACATGACTCATAAGCTCGTGATAGTGAAAAAACGTGACCCAGAACGTGACCCTAGAGTTGCCTTTTCCCTTCTTTTCTTTCGTTCGCGAAGGTTATGCAGTGCACACAGAATTCTAAAATCTGACTGAGTAAATCCTACTTTTGCCGCTCTGAGACTAACATTTATTAGAGGTCATGAAGGTTTCTTAAAGTTTCATGCAGATCGCGTGATTATCGGGTTACCCTGCGGTCAAGGTCAACTTTCCAGAATTTGGAAAGTACAACGTGATTGGCTAAGCGTGGGAAAGGAATGTTGTCCTCTGTTGAGCAGGCGTTTGTGGGGAGGGAAGAAATACGAGCTCCCCTAAAAGCGCCTGCGTGGGAGGCTAGGAACCTAGCATCGTGAAATAAAACATAACAAATAACTGGCGTATGGTGGCTGGTGGGGAACGCGAGCGGCTGTTAAATGGTATAGTTCATACTTCCTTGTCTAGGAACTCTTTCACTGATTTAAGGAACGCATCCATGGACAAGCCAAAGCCGCGGTTTGCAAGCTAAATTAGCCTATCTGCAAACAGGGTTTTTTCCTTCATTTTTACTTTTCAAAAAAAGACTGGCGAAGGGACCTCAATCTGACGGTCAAAGGTCACTCTCTTATTTAGTCTGACCTGCAGTGTTGATTTCTTCATGCTCAGTCCCCACATTTGGCCTGCTTTTCTAGCACTAATTCCTCCTTCTTTTGCATCTCTCAATCCCTTACAGACATTTTTCAGACCGTTGCAACCCCATTCTAGCAGTCACAACTGGGGAAGGTATAAGAATTCCCGGTTTAACTTTGTCGCTTATAGAAAGTGCAGTCACGCGATGAAACAAGCTGTGCACACGAAATCAAGTCGCCTCTGAATGAGTGAAGAAAATTTCTATAAGAAGTTGAGTAGAATTACATTCTACGATTATATCATATATCCTAAGCTTTAATTATAGTTATAGATATGAAATAAATCTTATCCGGATAATGTACGCAGCTAATTAATCGATTCTGTACAGCAAAGAAAAAAACTGGCCGGATACTGGGCACCTGACAGCAATACTTAGTGAATGTTTCTGGCCTCCGTTATTCCAAACATATCAAATTCCAAGAAGAATTAATAAACTTTCTGAGAACCTGACTTCTTTAAGTATCTTCACTTTAAATATAAAACAGTTTCTTTGAAAATATCGCATATTACCTACCCTTCTCTGAGCAGCACTAATTTTACTGCGCCATAAACACCAGAACAGAACGGCGTCTTCTGCGACTGTTTCGCCAAAACTTTCATCTTAAAGCTGAAATGTTCAGCTTTCATTCGAAATACTTCATTTACCGAGACCTGAAAAAGGCGCCTCAAAAATTGAGTTTTTGTTTTAAGTGGCCGGATACTGGTACCGTTCGAATCTTGGCAACATACTGTATTTCTTTAATCCTGTTGCTTCACATAAAGTTAAACTTGAAATTCTATCTATACCAAACAATAAATCACATGACCTGTATATCTTGTCCTTCACAGCTTCTTAAACACCCTTGTGACATAATATCTCCTATCCTTGCAAATATTCTCAACCAGTGACATCTGTCAGTTTAGGTGACTATTCCTCCAAACTGAAAATGTCTTAAATTATACCAATTTTCAAAGCTGATGATGAGACTGATGCCTTCAATTACAGACTAATTTCATTATTGTCAAACTTCAACAGTATTTTTGAAAAAATTATGTACAACAGAGCGAAAGGTTTCATTGACAAACACATCTGAAAATCTTCATCCCAATACGGTTTTGCCGAGCACATTCGTCTGAACATGCCATACTTGATATGGTTGAATCTATCCGTACCAATATGGACAAAAAACAAAATACTTTTTTCCTGTTGAGGGTTCGTGGACCATAAAATATTTATACTTGATAAACTTAATTATTATGGCTTTCGAGAGATTGTTAATCAGTGGTTCTTCTTTTATTTAACTAATCGTACACAAACACTTGTGAAATTAATTCTTACAATTAATTGCGGTGTACCACAAGGCTCTGTTTTAGGGCCACTCTTCTTTTTACTATATGTCAATAAAAACTTGAGTTTTTCCTCCTTGCAGATGATACTACCGTCTTTAAGACACCGGAGTCAATTGTAAATACAGAATTGCAAAGTCTTTTTAATTGGCCAACCTCAAACAAACTTACGCTCGACAAAAAAAATCTAACTTTGTTCGTCCATAAAAAGTTCAACTATCAACCACAGATAAATATTTTTAATGATGAAAAACATAAAATTGTTAACCTTGAACAAAAGAACTGCAGTAAATACCTTGGATTATTAATTGATGAAAATCTCTCTTGGAAAAACCATATTTGTTCCCTCACAACATTTCATAAGTAAACCTGTTGGTCTTCATTGCGAAGTTACAGCAGATTGTTCCAACTGGAACCCTTCGTGATATTTACAAGTCTCTCATTGCACCCTGTATAATGTATGGTTTAATATCTTAGGGCAATGCATCTAAAACCCTCCTTAATCTTCGAAAAACGTGCCCTACTTTGCTCAAGCAAGGGAACGTGCAATACCTTTCTACCCCTAGAATTCCTACACTTTGCAAAAGTTGCTAATTTAGGGGTGTCCAGAAAACGAAGACCCCCTTAAAATCCTTCGAAACGGCTCCAAACTGCTAATAACTACTTCTAGACTTCTACAGACACTAGGAGAGTCTAAGAAACAACACGGTTTTCAATCCAAAATTTTGACGAGGGTCTTCGTTTTCTAGAACTAGAAAAAGAAGACCTCCCACCAAATCATTTATAGCCTGCGTAGAAGTTGTTTCCGTTCCAATTTAGCCAAGCGAGAATTATGTGCAAGGTCCTCACTTCTCCCCCCAAGCCTTAACATCTTTGCGCCTCTTCGCTGCGGGCTTCTTGCCTCTCTAACTTTCTCTTACCTTCGTTGGGCTGAAAGGTAACGGAAAGATCGTGATGTTTCGTACACTCCTCCAGTGTCTAGAAGTAGTTACTAGCTTCAAAGTGATTTCAAGGGGGTCTTCGTTTTCGGTAGTTTCGAAAACGAAACACCCAAATCTCGAAAACGAAGCACCCAACGCAACCACTGTAGGTTGAAGAACTACAACTTTAAGTCTTGCATGGCGGAAGCGGCCGAACCAGGTGGAGGCAACGGATGCGTCCGTACCCTAAAGGTCCACAAATCCATACCCAGGTTTTATTTTAAGCCTGCCACTGTCCTGCTTAACTGAACGTTTCTAGATAGGAAGTCCTGTAGTCTCGAGATACTTGACTCATCTTATCTTAATAAGCATTTTTTTGGTACACATACATGTTTATGACGACGTATTGGGTATCTATGACACTTTGTTCTCGGGTAATAGCCTGGGACTAAAAAAGCGCTTTCTCTTCCGCCATTTTCGAAAGCGGCGCGCTATTGCAATTTGAATCGCTTGATCACTGGCTGAAATTTCCGGGTAAAATTTCACAGTGAAAACGTAGTTAGAAAACAGATGTTTACCTAGTTTTGTAAAAAAAAAACCTAGAAAGAATATGTTCAGCTAGTATTTGGCCTAGTGGAAACGGTAGCCAGTAATACACTTTGATCACGTCCAGACTCGTACCCAGTCGCTATTTAAGTGTTTTTTGGGATGAGAGAAGATTGGGGATTAGGCTGAGGCGCGCGCGGGGTCTCATGGGAAGGGAAGAAGGAAAAATAGCTATTTTTCCTTCTTCCCTCCCCATGACACCCCGCGCGCGCCTCAACCTAATCCCCAAGTTCTACTTGAATAGTTTTGAACTGCATTCTACTCGCTACTCGTTATCGTGCTTGATTCCTGCTGTATTAGCATTGGTGACTTGACAAGGAACTGTCTCGTGTTTTTAAAGGGCAGACAGGTTTCGAATCTTGATTGTTTCGTTTTCGAGATTTGGGTGCTTCGTGCTTCGGTCTTCGTTTTCGAGAGCTTCGTCTTCGAGGGTGTTCGTTTTCTAAGCACCCCTAATTTAATGTAAACTCGAGTTCTGTTCCAATAAATATTTCAGTTCAGTTTGTTGGTTTCCTCTTCGCATATTCATTTTGCTTGACCTGATTCCCTTTGTTTGTTTTCTTTCTTAATTACTTAATTAACATGAAGTCTAGCGTACACAAGTTGCACAAAATTTTATGTTAATGCAAATCTTCTGTATTTTTAAAATGTGTACGAAAGTTATCTCTGTACAGTCTGGCTTGCTGCGATTAGCTCTGGGCTATCTGCAAGCCAGCCTAATGTTTCCTGTTAAAATTGAAGTTGAATAAAGGATACTTCTGTTAATTTAATACCCTTTTTTCAGCAGTTTCAATGGATTTCCACCTACAGGTCTTTTTCAAAACTTAAAAAAAACCGTGGGTCTTTTGCGCATTGCATTTTGCCTGCTTTAGAAGCTGATATTAAGCATCTGGAATAGCCTGTGAACAGGTTGTCCATTATGGAGGGAAAGGGGCATAAAAATCCCGATGAGATGACAAGAGAAAAGGTGGAAGACGGAGAGTAGTGGAATAGTTCGACCTTGAGAATAACCTGTACACAGGCTACATCAGGAATAGAAGTGTTCAACTAATAGCAAACGTTCGATGTATTAAAATAACATGACTCCGAGGCTTTAGGGTCAAAATTTCCATTTTATTACGACCCCATTGTTTCGCAATCCCCAGAAGAGACTTGAGCACAAAGAAAACCAACCCAAATATAGAAAAATGACCACAGAGCCTTGGAGTCATGTTCAATATATCGAACGTGGGCTATTAACAGTGTTTTAAGCAGTTTGTTTGTTTGTTTGTTTGTTTTGTTTGTTTTTTGGGGGGGTGGTGGTGGGGGGCAGTAATTACCAGGAAAAAAACTACTTGCTATTGAGCAAAACTTCAGGGGGGGGGGGGGGGTGAATGGGTTAATGCAAGTCCAGCTTACATATATACACGTGTTTGTACTTATGGAAGCACAAAGGGGAGACAAGCAAAAACAAAAAATGGTCTATACCTTTCCACTTATGATTGTATTACCTATCTTATGTGATTTTTACAGAGGCTTAAGAGCTAAGCTCTTACTACCATTTAGTGCTCAGTGGCTCTTCGCAACTTGCAGCATTTGTGCCTTTGGACAACAATGAATCCTTTTTTCATAAATTAACGAGCATCATAGATTTTCATACTCAGAGCTGCGATCATCGTTTTGATGCCAGAAATGCCCCACAAACAGTACTACGAATAAGAAAAATTCATGTTTCGAGCTAAAAATTGGCTAAATCTCAAACTAAGGCACAGAAAATCTCAAAAGATGATTTTATCCGGAAGATATGGTGACCCGTACGGGAGACAGGGAGATTGGTGTCGTATCCGGGAGAGTTGGCATGTATGCCATTTTTAAATAAACCACATCCACAGTATGTTATTGTGGGTGTATCAAAGGGGGGGGCACTTCTATAACGGCCTATATATGGGGAGGCTTTCCCCAAACAAGTACCTTTTTCTTAGTGATTTTTCTTATTATTACTAGATAAGTTGAAGTGGATTCATTTTTCAATGGAAGGTTTACGAAACGGATACTGTGTCTGTCAAAAGTGGTATATAAACGGGTAAGGGTTGACGCTTAGGGTGTGTTGTTCAATTATTTTCATGATTATATTAGCATAGAGACCCTGCCACCCAGTCCATTGGGCATAATGCACAATCCTGATTTCCCAAAATCAACATGTTCATTCACCTTTTATCAACTTTGATATTTATTCTTAAAATAACAGCTGCAATAACAAAGGTAACCTGATAACTGCAAACAAACAAGTAGTACTGAAGTTTCTAAACTATTGTTGAAGCTTGTGTCACGTATCAGACATCGTTCTTGCTCAAGTTGAAGTTGTATTAAATAAATAATTTTAAAGTATTGTACATTTATCTCTACACATATTGGTAAGAGACATTGACATCCATCCCTTATTTGGTTGAATACGACAGTAGTATTTTTATACATGTTAAATCCAACAATACGGAAAAGCTTGCAACTCACACAGGCTAAAGTTTTAGCGGTCACAACGGTAAAGCTTGTTAATGTGGATATTAAAATAATATCTCTCTTAGTTTAATACTTGCCTTAGACTGTTCATAACAAAATAGGTTTCTTGCCCACTCACCTTGTAGTAATCATTTGCTACCAAATCAAATATGGCCACTAGGTGTTATTCCGACATTAAGACAACTAACGTATGGATGCATTGTGTGTACTACTGATACGTAATTGCGTTAGCCAGTACATGTGATCAAGAAATAAATGGATGAAATTAATGATTTTTTTTACTGAAAACTAAAACATACTTTTTACAACAAAATATTGAATTATAATTGTGTTTCTCCATTGGCATAGGGGTTATCAATAATAATTATTAGTGGTGGGAATTTAATGTTGTCTAGCTCGATCAGTATTTAAGGGTTTTTTTTAACTTCCACTGCTTTTGTGGCTGAATTGAACCTCACTCTGCCCTTTCATAGAAACAATGAGCTTCAGTGTGCCCCCATAAAACGAACTACAATGACCTGAATTAAGCTTAAATAATCTGCAAGGCTTATATTAATTTGCAGCTCTGAGGACAAGTATACTAAATTTTTTAAGAGAAATACAAGAAAAATCAGGTCACTGTGGCTCATTCCTCAATTTTAGTAACAAATGATTACCATATTGCTATAACTCCCAATGCCAAAAGGTTTTTCAGCTTTGTTCTCATGCCATAATACGTAACTTTGGGATGAAAAATGTCTAAATCTCCAGATAGAATCAATCTCAGTTAATTGTATTAGGAACATAAAAATTTATATTAAGAGGAAGCTAATTAGTTTGTCTGAGAAGGTTGTCACTGATTTCTTGTCTAAAAATTTACTGCTTCAATTTTGGTCTAATTTACGCAAGAAATGAATTCCACAAGCTAGGCTTTTTTGAGTTCCAAAAAAAGGAGAACCTTTCCTATGGAAATGAGTTTTATTCAAGTGAGAAGAATAATCTATTTTCATACCAAAAGCAACACACTATACCTTGTTTTCAAAGTAATTGCAACAACGCTGAAAAAGCTAATATTAGATGTTAAATTCTTTCACAAAACCAACACTGACAGTGTTTCTTGACTGAAAACCGCTTGCAGACATACGTATGAGGAAAAAATGCTACTTTACCAACTTTTTAAATATCCAATTAACAACCTTGTAATGCAACAAATAATATTTTTTTTCCTACAATGATATTTCTTATCCTTAAAGTAAGCTATATAATAACTACAAACTCTTTGTTATAAAATATACACTTTAAACTAGATGTGCCATTTTTACTTAAATTAAATCACTCAATGAAAAGGAGGATCACATGTGAAAAGGAGCAAAACAATGTTAAATACAAATTGTGTTTCTCTGAAATTAAAGCTGATAGTGGGAGCTTACGTCTCAACAAACGATGCAAGACAACTTTTCAAGTTAGTCTGATCTGAAATAAATACAAGTTAAAGGAAGAGCTTCCTTATTAATAATATTATAACTATATATCTCTTTTAGTAAAAGTTATTTCATGTTCAAGAGCTCATTTATAAATAAACTCTATTTTACTTCTGTGTCAGCAGCTTTTGCTCGCTTAGCATCCGGCTGTGATAGTTCTGCTTGTGTGTCTGTTCTTCCAGGTTTTTGTGGATATTCCTCAGCCTTTCCGTCACCAGCTGCCTTTGACACCACTTCTACCGGAGATGGATTGTACAACATTCCAGGCTGAACAAATGGAGGTTGTCTACCAGGGACAAAACCAACTGCAGCAACAAGCAAACCATTTCCTACAGAGCCTTGTGGCACAACTGTGCCCTGTACAAATGTTTGGCCAGGAGGCACTGATGTCATAAGAGTTCCTGGGAGGGGTTGGTAGTAAGCACCACCAGCTAATGGGAATCCCCCAGACACTACTGCTGGGGGATGCTGGGGATCTGAGGGTTTGCCATCAGCTGTGTAGACCACTATGGGCTGAGTTGTTGCCGATCGTTCAGCACCACTTTGGGTACTTCCCACTTTTCCCTGAGGTGGTGGAAATGTTCCTGGATATATTGCAGGAATGCCAGCTGGTAGAGAGGATGTTACAACAACACCTTGCATGTTGCCTGGTAAAGCTGCCATTCCAGCAAGAGTTTGTGCATAGGACACTGTAACAGAAGTTGGTGTTTGACTTGTGCTACTGACAGATATGGCTCCCTTTACTGGAACTGACAAAGTGCCAGACTGTGCAGCTGGAGTAGCTTGGGTTGATGGAACACTTGGAAGAACACCAACTGCAGAAGGAGAAAGAAATATGCACACATCACCAACCTTGAGAGGCTGACAGCTCAGATTATACTTAGCAAGGGACTGGTCTGGTCTACTGGACGTCCAACCTTGGCCATACACAAAGAATGGGTGCTCCACAGGACAGTTTAGAGTTACCTGCCAAAAGAAATTACAAAATAGTGATCTCTTCTTGCAATGGCATCTTATTTCAACTAGAAACATTTGCCCTACCAAACATTTTAAAGCTCACAACGAGGGTCACCAGAGTTAAGCCACGACATGTCAGCCTCTCCTATGGAGGCCTTTCAATGGTACCAAGCTTGACTCTTAATTTCCTTTGTCTCCTAGCACCAGAATCACTTTCGGTTAAAAACATTTTAACCTGAAATCAAATTTAACCTGTAACACATACAAGCATTAAACTGGGTGACTTAATATAACAGTAATAAAAGACAGAAACTTAAGGAAATTGTGTATATTTTACCGAAAAAAGGTAATTAAAATTGAATACTGGGCCACATCAAAATTGACAGTGTAGTCTGTCACAGACAATGTTTAAGCATCTACAATTGATTTGCTCAATGAAAAGTTCTGGATACTTGGGAGGACATTTCAGCCTACAGTGACATATTCAAATTCAACAACAGTGATACCATAGTTAAGCGACATCCTCACCCAGCAACATGTAACAGAGTAATAAGTCTCCCAACCCCAAGTCTCTCCTTTGGAAGGAGACTCTACTAGACAACACTCTCAATACATCAAAGTGATAAGCCTATACAAGCTGGAACTTGCTTGTTAACTTGTATATTATAGTACCTGTTTTTTTGAACTGTTGATGGTGAAGGTTATATGTGTGCATCCTGCATCTGTACCATCCTCTATTTTCACTACAGTGCTGGTATCCAATTTGTGATCTGGATAGAGCTTTGTGCTGTGAACAAAATCATCTGTTGTAAGATCTTCAACTCTCTTTAACTCTCCACTTGTCAGCTGAATGATAGAGCCCTTGACAAACGGCGATGGGACCTGGGTAGCAGGAGATGGGGTAAAGCCATGATATTGCACAATGGGTGAGGTTTGGTATGCTCCAAACATACCAGGGGTGATTCCTTGAGTGGGAATAACAAATCTACTTTGGTTTCCAAGCAGATGAGGCTGAGCAGTAGGTGTTTGTACACTGTTTGGTGCTGTCTGATTCATGGCTGACTTATTAGCTGCAAGTTCTGCTAACTGAGAAAGATTACTGGTAGCTAAGAATCCAGGAGAGTAATGAAGACCATTTGAAGCTGACACATGAGGTTTGTCTGGTGTGCAGGGCCCTACTGTTATGGGGGTGGTTTCTGACTCTGTCCTCTCTTGCTTTCCACTGCTTGTGGGCACTTCTAAAAACAAATTAAAACACCAATATATTGATGGGCAAAACAAGTTGTCATAAAGAGTACCTTCAAAATGTCTTATCGTTGCTCTGCACATAACAGCAGTGATCCTCAGCAGAGGCCTCCAGGTTAATCACTGTTCACTACCACAAGTGGGTTTAAGGTGATGTAATCCAAGCATTGACAACTGACAGACAGAGATCAGTGTTTTTACTGCTCTATCTCAACCTGTATCAAGTTTCATGCATAGATGACAGCAGTTATGTCTGACATTTACTGAAACTGGCCCCTAATTAAGATACTATTACTGGCTAAACACCCTGCACCCTTACCCTACACTTGGGAAGAGACATTATGGTAAAAGGCTAAAGTTGCAAGCATTATATAATTAGGAAACAATGCAATGGCACAGCCAAAGCTCAAAGTCCATGCAGCCACTGGATCTAGAGTTCGTCGCATTACTAAACACTGAACCACTGTTTCAGCCCCAACATCTCCAGACCGAACTCCATAAAGGATCAAAGCATTTTCTCTTTGCTGATCATTTTTATCAATTCTTATGACCTTTTCTTTTGACTTTGTATATTGATATCGGCAGGAGAAAACTGATCTTGGTCATTCTTTGGCCATGACCTAGACTTAACTGCGGCTGTTCTTTAAGGTTTAGCAGATACCTTCAGGGGTGTCTTGCATGTAGGCGACAATGCGCATTCTGGTTAAACTGAACATACCTAACTTTAACTATAACTATAACTATATTAAATTAATTAAAGCTTATGATAGTTTCTTGGTTGTGTTGTAGATGGCTGTAGACGATCACCAAATGACATGATACAAAAGATCAAAAAGACACTGAACAATACCCAAAACACAACACAAAAGCGAAACTACAAAAGTTTCCACAACATCAAGAAATACCCAAGCTTATTGCCCTGGTTATCTTAATAAACCAACAATTTTTTAAAAACGTACAAATTTCAGTTTTTTAAGATTCTCAATGAAAGTGTCTGAATCCACTTTTGATATAATTAACGCCCTATAAAGCCCTGTGAGGTCTGAACTAAATCAGATCTTAACACCGCAAGAATATTTCATTTCTCACATTGAGTGGGCAGAATGTGCTTGGATTGCACAGAGAGCCGGAGACACCAATTGGTTTTATATATTTTATTTATTATTTTTAATTAGTAAATACTAAAACAGTGGATAGTGTTTTTTGAGTGTACTTTAGTGATGGCTATTCATACTCAGGATATCCACTGCTGATTCACCTCTGAGCAACAAGGTGGCTGAACACAGAGTTTCTGCAACTTTTTTAAGATGAGGAGTTATACAGCCAGAAAGGGTAAAGATAAAAGTGCAAGGACAAGCTGAAGCTAAAACTTGAAATGATTTTTGTTTTTCACAAAAAAGGATTTGTTCTAGTATTTCAAACATGCTGAGTGGGATTTTGCAATTTTTGATTGCAATGAAAATTTACAGAACAACTTGGAAAAAAAGACTAAAAAAATGGAATCACACAAAAATGTCTCTCAATAAAAAAGTTTTACGAAACAAAAAAATTCCTTAACAGGTTTGGTTGCATGCATACACATTAAAAAAACATTCCTCAAAATCCTAGGTCAATGAAACAAATTCCCCTTGATTTTAAGCTTTCAAAAGCTGGTCCAGACACTCACATTAAAAAACCATTAAAAACTGAAAATGCAAGTGTTACAAAGGATTGTTGGTTTGTCTAATAATATTGCCAGTTCAATAAACTTTAATTTGAAATAGGATTTTAGGTATCTTCAGCTTAACCAGAATGCACTTTACCACTTGCACATGAGACGTGCTTGAAGGTATACAGTAAATAACTTAATACAGGTTGGATGTCCCTAAGAGCCAGCTGCCGGCTAATTTCACCAGCTGAAAAAGACCCTTAACCACTGGCTCAAATTGCTCTGAAAATCAAAAACTTGGGGTAATTTTGAAGGTGCAGCTTGACCGATAAAAAAAGCCTGCTTAGCTTTTCCTTAGCTACATCTCTGTTAATATATGACAAACTCTGTAAGACGCACACTTTTGCTGGTCTCAGTTGGGTCTCTGTTTGAAAAAGCAGAATGCGGTTCTAAGCTCAGGATCACACACACCTGTTGTGTCAGCTTTGTTCACATTTGTACCATCCGTGGACACTGGCTGTGAGTTCCCTTGACTGTCATCTGAGGGTGTTGATGATACCATGGACTCTGAACACTGAAGAACATTTTCTGCAGAAATTGTTATCATTGAGTAGAATGATAAAATCTATATTTCACTGGATTTGCAAAATGGTTACTTGTAGAAACTTCAAATCTGTTTAAAAATTTTGTAACCTTTCACACGAAAACATTCCTTAAGGTATCTGTCTGAAATGGCATGCACAGCAAGTGAATGGGAGAGAAACAGGTAGCCAAGCCTTTCAAAATGAAGTGGCCAAACAGCTGGATGGCTTTTAAAAGAAGTTTTCTAATATATGAGCTCAAATAATTGAACAAAATTTTTAAATGGCTGGTGTGAAAAACTGATGTGAACAGCTACATTAAAGAGGAATGACTGCTCTGTGTTCCCTAGTTGTATAAAATAAATGTCATGCCACCACTTCAACAATGTGAAATGCAACTGAGTTCATAAACAAAACCGCAGCCATTCATAGAATTGGTGACACTTTAAACTCGTGACATAAATTTCCTTGATGTGCTAAGTATTCCTTTTGTAATATATTATTGGGTTCCAGAACTCTTATATTTTATAGGGCAGGTTTTGCACATCCACAGTTGCATTAAAAGAATGATTCACACACATGGTTTGTTTGTCCTGTCTTAAAAGACCTAAATATTACATTTTCGGCGACAAGGATAGTGCTTGTAGTTCAAGTTGGAGAGTAGGTAGGCGGTAAAGAAGATATTGCAAGTTATATCGAGCGAGTGGAATTGTATTTTGCAGCGAATTATGTCCAAGCGTTTCTAGCGTTAGTTAGATAAGATGCATATGGTGTGCTGCAGAATTTGTTAGCCCATGGATGTCTGAAAGGTAAGTCTTTCATTGAAATGAAGAAAGAGCTTATGATTTCACCTTACTCGCCTAAACTATTTTGATCACCAAACGTTTTAAATGTCATAGTCCGAACCAGCATGAGAGTGAAACGGTCCCTCAGTTTGTAGGTGAGTTGAAGCAACTGGCGTTGAGGTGTGAGTTTAGAACTTTTTTGGAAGATGCGTTAGGGGACCTCATTACACGGCCTCATTTCGGATTGAAAAGCGTGCAAATTCAGACAAAGTTGTTGGCAGAGAGAGACAGTTGACGTTTAAGAAAATGTTTGAAACAACACAATCCATGGATTTAGCCAACAAAGAGGATTTTCGAGATGCCAGTGTGCTGGTGGACAATATGGTCAATAAGGTCAGCAAAAATGCCAGTCCAGGGCATTTGAAATGAGGAAGCCATGACTCGTTTTTGTTGTGGTGGAAAGCATTCTCCATCAGGGTCCAGGGCTAAGTCGGTTTAATGTTGCAAGTGTCACACTAAGGGTCACCTTGCTAAGATGTGCGGTAAGAAAGAGGTGGTGCAATCTACGGTTCACCCATGAGTAATACTGAAGAGCAGCCTGGACTGGGATTGTAAACTCTCAAGTCTAAAGGACAAGGTGGATGAGGGTTTCAAGTTCAGTTATTGTTGGAGGGTAAGCAAGTCAGCATGGAAATCGACACGGGATCAGTGGTGTCCATCATCTCTGAGGTGGAGCACAAGAAGTTGTTTAGGCATCTCAAATTGCAGCCAATGTAGTTCCACTTGAAAACATATTCTGGTAAGTCGTTACCCTTGTTGGGAAAACTTCAAGCTACTGTGCAGTATCAGACCCAGGAAATCCAACTATCTCTGTTGGTGGCTCAAGGAGAAAAGCTGTGTTGCTTGGGGAGAACTGGCTTGAGAAACTGAAAATAAATTGGTCCACCACCTTCAAGGTGTCTCAAGTGCCTGCTGTGGAGGATATCCGTGCTAAGTATGAAGCCCTGTTTGAGAGGGGGTATCGAAACATCAAGCTGTATAAAGCCTCGGATCCATTCAGGTCCATGAAGGCCGGTGCACAGCCCATCTTCCTGAAAGCAAGACCCATTCCATATGCTCTTAAAGAAAAGGTTGAGCAGGAGCTACAGAGACTGGAGGATGAAGGGATTATTTACAAAGTGAGTCAAAGTGACTGGGCTGCCCAGTGGTGTTGGTCCCCAAGACAGATGGTTCACTGAAACTGTGTGGGAGCTACAAGATGACAGTAAACAAATGTGCTGATGTCATCCAGTACCTTTTACCTAATACAGAAGATTTGCTTGCAACGTTAGCTGGGGTACAAGTATTTACCAAGATTCATTTATCTCACACCTATCAGCAGGTTGAGATGGTTGAGGATTTGCTGAAGTACCAAACAATCAACACACACAAGGGTTTGTACCGCTTACAAATGGCTGTCATTTGGAGTCTCCAGTACACCAGCTTTTTAAAAAAGGATTATGGATCAGCTTTTGATGGGGGTTAAGTTCACAGTTTGCTGTTTGGATGACATCCTGATTTCAGGGGTTTCCCCTGAGCAACATTTGGCAATCCTAGATGAGGTTTTCAGGCACTTACAAGAACACAGCATCAGGTTCTCCCATGTTATGGAGAAAGGCAAGGAAAAGCCTATCACTTTTGCCTCTCAAACTCTCACAGCTAGTGAGCGAAACTATTTCCAAATAGAGAAAGAGGCTTTATTCATTGTGTTTGGAGTGAAAAAGTTCCATTTGTATCTGTATGGTCGGAGGCAGGGGGAAGCTACTTCCAATACATTCTCTTTAATGAAAACATAATGGATTTGTGCATTACATCATAAACCAAAGATCAACACGTTTGAGAAGGAGCAAAACCATGGAGGTCAAAGGGGGGATTGTTTCTCACTATTATATCTTGGTAATTTGCAATTTTATTGCTTTTCAAACGTAATGCTCAATGCTTTTTTTGCTTTTCAGACATAGTGGGAGTTTTGCTTTTTCCTTTAAACAGTCTTCCTCCGCTGAGTTTAGAATATGCAACATAGAGCTCCATATAGCTGAAACAACCGCCAGAGAGTTAAGATATCGAGTAGTGTTTTGTTGCAAACCTAAGGAACGTTAAGGTCACTTCAAGGTACAGAGCTTTCAGCAATAGATGTAATTTGTATCCTAGGGTTGCTTAAATTTTAACTTTGAATTTAAGGTGCTGAATGATGGTAATAGACAAAGTGAAATGTTATCACTGTTATGAAATGTGAATCTGTTTAATATTAGGCATGTAAGCTCACATTTACAAAGCTCTCTTGAATAGACTTTTAAATTCCCCATAAATTTAACATTTTCTCCAGTAATTTTTATCAGCATCATAACTTCTATGATATTCTCCTCACCCGACAAAATACCTATAAACTCAATCGATAGTCCACCGAGCGTTGTTGTCAGTTAAGAATTTACATGGTTGCACATGAGTGTCACTTCCGTTTTGCAATTTCAATACCAAAGGACAAATGCAATATGCGAGAAAAACAAGGAGGCATGATATTATGTTTCCAGTTATTTCCTCTGCAGGTTCCCTTCTCGCCTCTGAATTATTTACATTGTGAAAAATACACTGCAATCATCCGCTGACCACCACACAAGGTGACTGCTTTGCAAGTTGTGAGGACATTGTTACTCAGTCCCAGATGTCATCTCTCCCCGCCCCTCAGGTCAGAGGTTCACATTGCTTACGGATCATCAGCTGCTAGTCATGATTCTTGGGCCGAAGACTGGTGTACCCCACTGGCCACAGCAAGGATGCAAAGGTGGCGTTTGATTTTAGCAGCTTATCAGTATGAGATTAAGTATAGGAAGTCTGCTGAACATGCGAATGCTGATGCTTTGTCAAGACTTGTACGGGTGTCTTTAGAAGAACAAGAGGACAAGGAAGAAGTATCTTTCATCAGTTGCCTGGAGGACCCTCCAGTTACAGCCCAATATATCATGGCTACAACTAGAAAAGACCCATTTTAGCTTGTATGTACGGCTTCACTTTGCATGGATGGCCTCAAGCATTAGATGATCCAGTGTTGCAGCCTTACTTTTCAATAAAGCAAGAACTTTCTGTTGACTAAGGATGTGTATTGTAGGGTTTACATGTGGTTATTCCTGAGAGGTATTGTGTTCGTCTGTTGGATAACTTGCACCAAGAGGATCATGGAATCTGCCACATGAAGTTGCTGGTCAGGGGTTATTTTTGGTGTCCAGGATTGGATGCTGCTATTGTTGAAAGGGTTCAGCAATGTCATGTTTGTGCTGCCTTGGGCAAGTCCCCTTCAAGGGCACCATTTCACCCTTGGAAATAGCCTGCTAAGCCATGGCAGCATATCCACATTGATTTCTCTGAGAAGGCCAAGATGAATTTCTTGATTGTTATTGATGCCTATTCCAAGTGGTTGGAGGTAATTCCCATGAGTTCCTTGACCAGCTTGAAAACCATTGAGGTTTAGCGTACATTGTTTGCTTACTATGGAACACCAGAAGACATGGTTTCAGACAACAGGCCACAGCTGGCATCTGAAGAGTTCTCTTAATTCTTGAGGCAGAATGGAGTCAGGTTTACCCAGGTTCCACCTCACCACAACGCATCTAATGGAGCTGGTAAACTTTCTGTCCAGACCACCAGGGCGGTTTTTTGCTAGATGGCAAAACAAATACCCTCAGTCTGGAACACGAGCTGGTCAACTTTTTATTTTGAATCATAGCACACCTTAGCCACTGTCACTGGGCAATCTTCCATTGAACTGTTTTTGGGACAACAGATTAGGAACTGTTTCACATCACTGAAACCCATCCTCAACAGAGCAGTAGAGAAAGCACCATGATAAAGGACGAGTGAAGCTCCAAGAGTTCAAGTTGCAAGAAGTCGTCTTGGTTCATAATTGGCCAATCACTCATTGTGAAAGGTCCACGCACTTTCCTACTTTGCTGTGGGAGCCACATACGATTTGTTCATGTGGACCATTTGAAGATTGCTCACTGCATCCAGTCTTCAAGCTCTTGGGAGGGAGAGGAAGATAATATTATGCAGGAAACTTGCTAAATTCCCAAGCCGAAGTACAGAGTGGATTGCGGAGTCCCTCTGAGCCTGACTGGTTAGTACATGGATCCGAGGCAGGAGGAGTTCCGGATGCAGGTGATGTGGAGGAACAGGAGACAACCAAGGTGTCACCATAATCATTGTTGGGCGACACTTTAGAGGGAGCAAGTTCCTCAGAGGCACCATTGCCACAACACCCAGCACCGAGGTACCCGAGTCAAGAGAGAAAACCACCATGCAGACTCATATGTGAAAAGTGAACATTCTTTAAGTACTGGTACACGATGAACACTGAACATTGCTTATCTGTTAGACTTGACTTGTATTAGTTGTTACTGTTATGCTAACCAACCCATTTGTTAGGGAGGAGTATATTATCTTAGGTTTCATACCTCTTATATTTTAGGGCAGGTTTTGTACATTTGCAGTTGCATTAAAAGAATGACTAATTTTACACAACAAATAAATTAATTAAATAAATTTATTCAACCTTATTTCAAATGAGTGATAAAGAAAAACAGACAAGGTGAAAGTTAAGCCTTGGGTGCAATTCCCACCTCTTTAAAATTCATTCCTATCGAAAAAACATTTTGCAGTGATGAAGGCAGTAACATTGGTGGAAATATTCATTATGCATGCCCACTATAGTCGTAGCTTGATTGAGTTAACGCGACGGAACCTAAATATCTAATGCATAGATATGGCCGTCACAGCACTAAATTGATGCCTATTTTCTACTTTTTATCAATTAAACATTTCGAAACGGCAATCGAGTCAAACTTTTTCTTTTTCGTGAGCGTTGGCAAATTGTTATCGACATGAACCGAACTTATGCAAATTAAATATCATTTCTTGTCATGCGATCTTCGCAGTCACTACACGAATTCATTCCATGACAAATCACGATAAACCTAAAAGACGGCAATCAACGGCAAAAAAAGAGGAAAGAACCTTTCTTAATGAAGCAGCCTTTAAATGTGATGTACATTAGCTTCTTTGATTCGGAAAAACGACATTTGTGACTACCAGAAGAAAACGTGACAAGTAAAACTCTTCAAGCGTGTTGAATAATAGCCGCAAAAACTTCCCTCGTGTCATAGCAAATCTGAGCCAAAAATTAAACAAAACTAAAATAGATTTTATACATCTTATGTAAGGGAATACATGAAAAAGGTAATTCAATATCTCAGGTAGACGAAACACTGCCTTTCAGTTCAACAAAACCTGAGACAAACAGCCTTTAGTACAAAGACTGAGTTAATTATGCAGTAACATAACAAGACAAGCCTCGAAATTTTAACGTGCCAAAGAGAAAATGGCCAAAATAAATTGCCTTTGTCTTACCAGTAAAAGAATAATGTAATATTATCATACCTTGAGAACTCGAAGGTTGCGAAGAGGAATCTGACATCTGATGTGACAGAGCGGTAATTGAAGACGATTCGACATCATCGACAGCAGCTGAAGTTTTCTCTTCACCGGTTGCGCTGGAAGTGGTGTTACTCGACATCTTTGATCTTTGAATTGCCGAAATATTGTCCTAAATTCAATACTTCATCCACTTTCAAATAGCAAGTATTAAGCAAGAATCCACACTTATATGTGGAAAGTTCTTTTTGTAATATTCTTTTCAACTTGAGGTCTTTTCTCCAACAATGCGTTCAAATCAACTCGCCTAAAGCACAGCTGAGCGATATGTCAAAAGGAGACAAAACAAACGGAGCGTCCATTTCCTTATGAAAGACGCGCTTTAGGTGCTTACACAAGCACAGTGACGGAAAACAATTATGCAGACGGCGGCGTGACTCACGGATATTTTACACTCGCTTGATATCCGATAATTTTCAATTCAATGAAATGCAAAGAAAATTCTCGACCCCCAACTCTTCCTTTGAATAAATAATAAGTTCCTTGAATTGAATTGGCGCCTCTGCGAGCAGGAAGTGTATTGTCCACGAAACCGAGGCAAAGTCACAGACGTGTGTGACAGGCTGTGACATTCGTTTTCTCAATCGATTATGAACTTTCACAAAATTTTATCTGATGTCTTATTTCCATTGCGCTAATATACGAACGTGATTTCTAAAACCGTCAAGGTAGATGTTCTACAAAAGTGATCTTAAATGTACACGTAGTTCATGCCTTTTCTCGACAACCCTACAGCTAGACTAGATGTCAGGAGGCGCGCGGGCACTTCCCTGGTGCACCTGCTAGCCTGATCGAGTCCGGATGTCGTCCATTTTATATTAGAATCAGCTAGCCTTGAGTTGAAAGGCATTTGTCCAAAAACAAACAAACAAACAAAAAAGAAACGAAAACAAACAAGAATAAAATAGTACTGCTTTAAAATAATAGAACCGACACACCGGACTTTCCGCTATTAAAACACGAGGCAATTATCTATATTAAGGTGGCTCGACTGGATTTTTTTGGGGGGATACCTCCCGAGTTTGAGCATTAATTACGTCGCCAAGAGTAAAGATATGGGAAAAAGGTTTCCACAACTGTATTACATAAAGATGAAAATTTCTTATGATTTATTGCAATCGGATTCGCCATGGCAACTTAACGACGCCATTTGGTTTTTATTTATCTTTGCGTTTCTCTGCATCAGGAGTTTTTTTTAAGAAATCGCTTAAGGGAGTTTGTACCTGGTATAATTGCCTCAATTATGGCAAAGTTTGAACAAATTCTATGAGAGCGTTTTCGAAATATTTTGAAACGAAGTTTTAAGCATCATATAAACAGTGAAATAGCATGCTATCCACACAATTAGCTAATTTTTAAAGAAAACGATAAGCTTTGGAAACGCGGATTCATCTCTTAGTAATTTGATGCCATTGAAAACTGCGTACAAACACAGAGGGGAATTAGTAATTGATTCCATTGAAAACTGCGTACAAACACAGAGGGGAATTGCTCTGGGCGATCGCGAGTGAGAAGAATTTTATTAACTTGCATTCAGCTGCTTTTGTTACAGTTTTTGCACGTAATTCGGTCCACGCCTACAAATTTCGCATTTTCCAAAAAACCGCTCGATAAATTTTTTTATAAATCGGAAAATCACGAGATCAATCGTCAATAAATATACCCTGCGAGTTTCAAGAACATTGAAAACTGGGAAGGCTTTTAAATAGGGCCTCAAATATAACCAATTTTCCCCCAGATTTTGTGTTTACCAGTGAGCGTCCACATTATTCACTGGCATTTTGTTAACAAAGAAAATAAAACAAGTACATGTACTAAACAATGTAATCAGAGATCGCCCTGGTAATTCAGTAGTTGGATTTACTGCAATAATGTCAAGGCAATTCATTTCAATCCGTTTTACAACAAGAGAGTAAACGACATGGGATGCGAAGATCTGGTACTCAGACAGTACAGTCGAACCTCCCGTTAGCGACCACCCAAAATGCAAAGCTTACAAGAATCGAACCACAGGGGGTCTCTTCTGAGAAGAGGTCCAGACACATCCATTTATTGCATACAATGTCCCCGGGTGGGGGTACTGAGGGCTTAATAGGGACGTGCGGCCAGCCAGGGTATGTTTTTCGGGATTTTTGTCTTAAACAGGGTATCGATTTTATCATTTTTTGTCTTAATAAGGTATCGATTTTATTAATTTTTGTCTTAAACAGGGTATCTTTTCTTGGACGATGAACAGCCTTCGTGACTCTGTTGATCAAGCTGTAAATAGTTTTGTGATTGCCAACGGATTGAATAAGAAAGAGTTTCGATATTTATTATTGTCTTACACAGGGTGTGGTTTCAGGTTAAATGTCTTAAACAAGGTATCAAAAATTGGAATTCTGTCTACTTAAACAGGGTAGGAAAATTAGCGATTTTTGTCTTAAACAGAGTCAGGGTATGAGGGGCCGCGCCGCACATCCCCACCCAAGGATATATCGAGTACCCCCCCGGGCAATGTCTAAGTTATGCCATGCGTACTTCCATGTTCTCACTAAAGTTCTTCTTATATTCTTAACAGCATAGTGCACACAGCGAACATAGAGATCAGAGAATGCGTCAAGTGGTCGCTTACAAGAGGTAAAACAAGAATGGAAAATCATTAACCCGTCAGGCCCAAAAAGTGGTCGCGGTCGCTGACATGAGGTGGTCGTTTACTAGAGGTTCCAACTGTAAGGCTTTGGCTGGGAAAATTTTGGTGTTTTGGATTGGCAGTCGCTTACGAGAGGTGGTCGCACATAGGGGTTCGACTGTATGTCACTTTGGACCGGAGGTGTACTCCCTATAATGACCTACGGGAAGAGGCCGCCTGAAGGTTTCAGATTTATGAAAGGGTACAGATTTCACTATACTAGTTGAGGTTTCTGAAAGGGTAGGGAAATCTGTCATTTCAGTCTGTAAAAAGGCCCAAAAGGGCTAACACATGCATTTTATGGCTTTGAAAAAGTCGTCCTGGGGTTGTGGGTTAAACATATTTTAAAGAAAGTGCATATACAGCAGTTCGAAACAAAGTTCTAAACTAGGTATGTGAAAGGGGTATCATTTGTCAATAAACGTATTCGGTATACGAAAGGGGGGGACCTTTTGAGCCAAAATTTGCAAATAAAACGGTAGGGGGCTTCACCTCGAGGCGGAGCCTTCCCGTATAAAACTTTGTTGAGTATCCCCCCCCTCCCCGGCACTCTAGTCTTTGGCCTTCTTTGACTGCGGAGTAGAAGTTAGTAGGTACTGATGGAAAATCGCTCTTTGAAACTCCAAGGTGTTATACGGGCTTTGTTCCTGTTGTTAACAATATCTTAGTTTTAAAAACTTTTGAGCTCTTTCTGAATTGGATGAAGTTCAGAAAGGAAACTTAAACTCACAGAAAAAAAGAACAATAAGTTCAACACTTGGTGAATTCGTTCTTTAAAGCATCTGTTTGGTACTGGTTCGTGACTAATTTGTGTTTAAGATTTTCGAAGAAAATACTATCGGTCTTATGACGCACCTTCACTGTAGCGTAAGGGGCGCAATCTGTGCTTTGGGTAGTTCGCCCAGCATAACGACGGACAGAAAATGGCATCCAGACGAAAGTTCCTCTGTTTAGCATCACTTTTTAACATAAGAACATTATTCAAGTATTGAAATTGAAGTAACGACAATAAAACACTAAATTCACGGGGATACCATAATACAGTTAACTTTCGCCTCTATAGAAGACATACACTTCATTTAAAACAGAACCCAGAGTTAAACCCTGCTCTGTCGAGATGGACACCCTGTAACACGGACATTAAGCTAAGTGCCGGTCAAGGGTGTCCAAAGACAGCTGCAAAGAGGTCTTAAAGAGGGGGTGAGTGGAAAAGGGTAGTGAGCCCCTGCCTTCTTTCTGCCTTCTCTCGTTCGTTCGGGGGCACCCAACGACAATTTTCGGAAAATATCTGTTCGGAAGACGATTTGAGATCTAGAATTTTCGGAACATTTGTTGTAAAATTCCTTGCTTGCCTGCCTCTCCTAGGATTTTCGAACATCTAAAAAATGGTATAACTGCCTATTTTTAACCTATTTTTACCCTAAAAAGGTTACCTAGAATTTTCGGGAGCCTTTTTTCTGACTGGAATTTTCGAAAAGGTAAGTTTTGATCCCTATAATTTTCGGATCACTAGACTTTCAGCTAGGAAATTCGAACAGATGAAAAATTTTTAGGGTATACAAATATGCTACATCTACCCTTTAAATACTAAAATACGTTTAACAATGCTATGTTTAAGTGGTTTTGAACTATATTCTCGTTGGGTGCCCCTGTTCGTTTCTCGTTTGATCCCTTACTTTACGAAAAAAAACAAAGAAAGCCGCCTTCTAGGCAGGCTATAAAACTGTTCCACCAAAGTGTCGTTTGTTAAAACCAGGAAGAAAAGTAGAGATGTTTGATAAGCTCATCGACATTGACGCGACATTCTTTAGAGTTTTAGACCGTTAAGTGTTCTCACAGCCTGGCTTCCACTAGCAACGTAGATACAAGTTCAAGCCGCGTTCAAGCATCAGAGTCATATGTCCAGGGACCGCGCAGGGGGAGGGGCTGGAGATGCTTCCCCGCCCCCCCACTTTTTGACAATAAATAAATAAAATTAAGTACAGTGGAACCTCGATATAACGAAGAGCCAAGGAACTGTCAAAATATGTTCTTTTTAACGAGGTTCGTTAGCTTATATCGAGATTCTTTTTCATATTGCTATATATTTTACTATTACTGGAGTTAAAAAATAGGTCGTTATACCAAGGACTTCGTTATAGAAGTTCCACTGTAAATATACATTTTCATATAAAAAGTATCTTTGCTGGAATAAGAATCGTCCGGCATCTATATTTATTATTGGTCGGTTTCGATCCTATATCTGATGCGTGGTAAGCCTCAAATCGCCTGTCTTTACAAAACTGCAGTTAGTCCTGGACCTCTGCGTTTTCAAACCAGCAAGGCTATGTAGCATATGCAACGATGCGGAATGGAGTTCTTTTTGACGAAGGTTCTCAATTTATTTTTGAAGAGTACTCCTCGGAACTAGGGTTTCTTAAAACGAATTATACCGGCTGATGATGTGGTCTCTGAGGCATTTTAATTCCAGTTGGGCTTTTTTTAAAAGCACAACTGGAAATTTAAAGTTGATAGATGTTTCGATGGCATACCAGACAAAATGAAGGAGTTACAGGAACCTCAGAAGATCACGATCTGCGAACTTTTACTGGTGAATCCTTCATGTGCAATCAGGCGCAGCAGGAGAAAGGTCCTTTTCATCCGCTTGAAATTCATAAACATGTCTCCGCTCAACAATGACTCAAAAAAGGTTCAGTAATCTGACAGTTCTAAACAGCCACAGAGAGAGAACGGTCAATTCCTCCCCCCGCCCCCCCCCCCCCCCCCCCCCACCACCCCTCCTTCTTCCAAAGAGGTGATCACCGGTCCCCATACTTTAAAAACCGCTCCGCCGGCCCTGATTATGTCCTCGGATTCCATACTTGGAGGCAATCCAGAGGCTATGTAAATGTTAATTTATTTTCGTCGGATGTAACCCGCTCCGTTCAGACAACTTTATATGCTCAGCTGTCTCTTTTAAAACCCTAGTACTCTTCTAATAAACCCTGCAGGAAAAATCATTAGCGAAAGCTTGAATCAGATTTGTGCCAAATCGGCGGGACGCACTCTAGCACAAGAGAAGCTGGAACTAGTGATTTAATTGGTCAGGCATTATATTTAGCCTTCTCTATTGTCCCTTATTATGCCGCCCCCTTATGCCGCGTTCCGTGTTCACAGACCTTAATCGATCATATTGCGTTTGCCGATTTCAGGGTGAAATAAACCAAGGCCATCAGAGCGTTGCGAGAAGGTTGCGTTGCTAGTGAAAACCAGTTTGAGTACTCACTATAATCAATAACGATAACAGGCTTTGTCTGAGTTTAAAAAAAAAACTCACTTTAAAACGAAGCAAAGTGCAAACCTTTCTTGTGAAAATGAGTTTTATTTGCATGAAAATAAAAATATTTATAGGGATCTTAAGCAGAGTCGTTTTTGAGCGACACGCGTCAATCAAAAGTGGACTTTTTGCATTCTTGGGAGGTGGTGTACCCAAATTGTCGGACAGAGAATCTCTATAAGAGCAAAGAAACTTGCACTTAGCCTCACTTTGAAACAGAGGCTCGGGGGAACTCGGAAATGGTCTACTGTTCTGCCACTCGAGTCTCATTGCAAATACAATGAAATAACAATTCTTTAATCAACAATACGAACTGAACTGTACAAACCTATTTACAGATGTTACTCTCGAAATTTCACTTACAATAATTCAGCATATTGCACAATGGTAAATAAAGGTGTGTCCGGCCGGGTTTAATTTTCTGTTAGGGATTGTCGTACGCTCGTATAGTCCGTACAATTCCTCACTCCATGTACTGAGAGAAACGAAGACTATTCTTTGTAACCAGGCTACTGAACATACATGTACTTAAACAGCGCTGTTTCTAGACTGTTCTTGAGGTCAGTTCTATCTTTCTTGAACTTTTGAAAGCTGGCTTTGTAAAAACTGACGCAGTTCCGAGGTACAGGAGCTGATAACATCCTGCAACAATTAATAATAACAACAACAATTTAAACTTTGTCACTATGATGCTGATTTTTATTATGATTATTCATGTAAAATGCGCAGAGAGATCCTGCTGTACTATCAGATATCAATCAAGAAGAGACGGAATCTTGAGTGAATCGACTAAATTGACTGCGATGAATGCCCTAAAATGAAGCAAATCAAACAGAATTGGCCTTAATTTCAGGAAAACGGCGAAGTTAGGATTAACCGAAGACGAGTGTGGTAGGGATTCTATTTAACCTCAAACCCACCTTTGTTAAGCTCCTGAGTTGTTCTCCTGATGAAGATAAAACACAGTCACGAACAAACACGGAAACTTGACGACAGAAGTCCAAGTGAAGAGGCTGAGCAATCAAGCAAACATAACAGTGTTATAGTAATAAGCGACTGGTGAAACTTGCGAACTTTTTGCTCTATGTTTTTATACCGATTACTTGAATTTTGTACTTCACACAGCTTACTGAAAATCAAATTGACCTTTGATAAAAGAAAAGTTTTTGAGTGGATGGTATACTGCGCAAGTAAAGCATGTCTTCCCGCTTATTGACGCGCGCGTGTTTTCAAGAAAACACTTTACTGTACCTATAGCCTACGGTATAAGTACAATGAGAAGTCACATTTGAAACATGGAGGAAACCTTGTGCTAACCTGGTGATAGTTGGTTGGTGCTGGCAGCAGCAGCCACTCAGACGCACGGTCTAACAACGGCAAATCACCGTTGTTATGTGTGAACACAAGCCCTATCCGCTAAGGTTTTCGCGCCGGCGCAAAAGTTGTCCGGCGTAGTATGAACATGACCTCAAGCAAACAGAACGAAGACGAAAGCAAGAACGTCAAAACAACAAAATGAACAACTGATTTTCTGAGCAAAACAACTGCTCTGCACGTGCATCACAATTTTATGTACAATTTTTAGACGTCCACTGCACGACTACGAAGTGAAACTTCTGGATGTGAAGTTATGGAGGACGTGAAAACACGGCGAAAAAATTTCCTTTCTCACTTTGAAGTTAGATACAGCGCTGAAAAATTACCTACGTTTGACAAATTGAGAGAAGCTAAATAAAGGCGATTTGAAAGAACACAAGCCCCGGCCCTTGAGCATCGCGCATCCATGTATGCAGGACGTGCACAAAACATATCAGTGAATGAACTTTACATACTATCAGCGTCTTCCGTGCCTGTCTACGTGGTGTATTTACTTACTGAACATACAGCCGTCTTATTTGCCACTCCTTCCAGACACTCTTTCCGAAGGAAAACAAAGGAATTGTACATGCTCAAGGTCACTTCAAGAAAGCCTCTCATCTTTGTCATCTAAGACGAAGCAGTTGTAACAATGCGGTTAGTGGAAATCAAACTTTAGAAGACATTGTAGTTCAAACACACGATTTAACTACGCGTCCTGCTTAAACCTGCAGACTAAATAGGTTTTTACGATCTACAATTTGAGGGGTTAGTGAAGCTATGAAAAAAAAAATGCACTTTTATTTGAGTGTCAATGTATTTAGCACGAAAGTACTAATTGGGGACACTATATTTTACGTCTCCAACTGGAGACGGGACCGCCATTTTACGTGGTCATCCGAGCCACGCGAAGGTCTAGCCTGTAGCAGTGCAAAGGGAGTACCTTCATTTCTCTGTTATTTTAAGACCCTGAGTATTGGTCCGGCCCCAAGAATCGAACCCGCGACCTCCCGCCCTACAGTCAACACGCTTTACCGACTGAGCTAACACTGCCGCGGTTGCCACGTCAGGGTTTTCGGAGATTTCCTTTCTTTCCTTTTTCTCTTTTTTTGGAAACCCATAAAAGGATTTGAAAAACCGTTCTCAAGAACAGCGGTCTCGCACGCGCATACATAATTAGCAGAAAGAAGCACTGTTCACGAGAACAGTTTTGCAAATCCTTTTTGTAAAGAAGGAAATCCATGAAATCCTGATTCGCTTTTCTTAAATGAAATCCACCTCGGTTACGGATTTCTCGAAGTTGAAATCCACTTTCGGACTTCGCGTTTGACTGCTAAATGCGAAATCCGGATTTCAACATCCAAATCCAGATTTCACAATCGAACGCAGCCTAAGAGTAGTGAAGATATCTTTTGAATGTACTGTACCTCGCATAATGCCTCACGGGAAAAGTTGGTAAAGAAACTGAAAAGAATAGAGAGAGAAATAGTTACAACAATGAAACACTCACAGTAAATGACTGTAACTGTTTACTTTTATCGCTTACAAATGGAAGGAAAATTTTTAACCCTTATTAAATGATGGCGACAATTAATTTAGGAATGAGAAAAGCTGAACAACGTGAAGTTAATCTACCGTATTCTATAGTGCAATATAATTGGTTAACGCTTGGTACAGGCGCATTCAGTAGTGTCAAAGGAGGCAAATACCTGAAATACGAGCCTACGAGAGTAGCTATTATGGAATGTTATCTTTGAATTATGTTGAGATTATCCAATATAAACCTGGGTTGAGTGACACTGGAACGTTTTAGCAACACTCGAACCAACATCTTCAGCGCTCTCGTCACTAGACCAGCGGCCACCTCACAAGATACTCATATTCATTGGCAAGGGACTGGTTCTGTTTCATTCATTTTAAAACAGAATAACTGGGACCAAGAGTTTCATTTGTTTCACCGTTTCGTTTTATAGGGGTCTTAATACAAGGAGGTTTCATCCGTAGGAAATTCACTGTGACACACTCAAAACTCAGCTCACATATAACTGACTGCATATAATTGCGTTCCAAGGCTGTTAAAACGTTTGCTGCGCTATATTTCAATCATAATAGTAAACCTTTTTGCGCATCATTTAATAACAAACCAAAACAAACCTGAAGAAGACAGCGGGGTACAATTTGATCAAGTGTTCTTTCAGTATTAAAGACCTAAATGAAAATACAATTCAAATAACAAAGTAAAAGAGTATTGACCAGAAACAACTATTTGCAAATGGGTAGCAGCAACCTCGCCCAGCCTCAGCTTGCCTCCTTCGCAGGTGTTAGGGTCATCACGCAACGCTCCAGGGACGCTAATAATTAACGATAGTCGCAGATGTGCGTAAATAACAAACCTGAGGCGCATAACGTCGTCCTTGAATTCACAATTTTCATCTAAAAAAGGAAAGACAAGACAAGATAAAAAACGAAATATTGTATTCCTACTTTGTGGAATACAACCCAGTGAATGTAATCTTTGGAGATTTCATCACCTTGCGTTGCCTCCTCATAACGAACTATCTCCAATGGGCATCCACTTAAGGGTATGGAGCAAAGGGAAAAAACGTTGTCTCTAGTCACAGAAACCACCCTTAATTTCAGTGGGAGGGGTAGCCTGTGCCACATGCGATGCTAACAACAAAAACAGAAACTTCTTATTAAAGCCCAGCCAATAAAAAAGGCAATAAAGGGCTGTAAAAGGCTGAGGGTATAAAATACCGTCTTTCAATTGTATTTCTGCGAATATATATTGAAAACAAACATTTTACTGACCAATCTTAAACACCAGTAATGTTCTTGGAAAACATCTCAGTAGTTGCTACAAAAAAAAAAAGTGATGATCACTCTTAAAACCTCTTAACATTTGATGTTTGAAGTAAACCGGAGCCGGATTTATTAAGTCTTACCCAGGCAAAGTCCCTCAGTACAGCATTCTCTTCTATCTGTAAAAATCATCACTTGTTAGGCTACCACCAGAATCGCCAAATCGACGTACGTAATTGTTATAAGATTACGTTTACATGTTAGCGCCCTTTCGCTTGTAAGCCTTCCAAATTCGAAACAAAAAAAAAGACTCCTACGGGACACCACTGGGGACTATATTTGGGAATTGGCATAAAATGCTTAAAAAATCACATTATAATTTATCAGAACTGTAAGAGACAAGCCCGGACGTAAAGTTAGATTTCTATAAACTTTGAGCTGCCTTATGAGCTTCAGTATAGACTACGATAAGGATAATAAAGTAGAGTATTTCTGGGATGTTTCTCTGTGTTGTGGATCCTCTCGTTAGTTTGTTACGGGCTGTTTAGAAGGAGGAAGGAAGATCATCACCAGCACCACGAAAATCCTAAAAGGCGGCACAACTTTCCGTTGGGTTTACATACAGAAATTTCGGTCCATTTGGTTATAAGTACAGAACGAATTAAAGATTATCAGCTCGTCGTAACGCCAAACGAAATGGTCGGCGTTTATTGCCATGATTACCCACTAAACGACCCGCCACCATCTTTTTCTGGTTTGTCCCTAGTACTAGGATCTTCCAAGCGAAGGCAGTTTACATGGTGCGAGGATGTTCCTTGGACCAGGAACTTCCTACCACTCAGCCGTAGGAAGATTCTACTAGGGATAAGTACAACCCTTTGCATGTAAACTGATCACAGAAAACATATGGCGCTAGGATGATCCACCTTCTAGGATCTTCATCCCTCCCTGTAAACAGCACCCTTATAGTGTTGCAGTTCATGGAATTCACAGTATTTAACGGTAATCAAAATGATCATCTGCGTAAAACAAATTGCTGACCAGAATAAATGTCCAATCATAAGCCTCCCTGAGAAAATATAATAAACCCGGGTGGGGAGGGTGGGGACTTGTTTTTCTTTCTGAATTCTTAGGCATCTCTTTATTACCAACCTCGTTTCC
Organism: Porites cylindrica; assembly: GCA_964035525.1. Lineage (NCBI taxonomy): Eukaryota > Metazoa > Cnidaria > Anthozoa > Scleractinia > Poritidae > Porites > Porites cylindrica. The sequence goes on along the minus strand of OZ037776.1, from coordinate 18,780,713 downwards.
ATGAAGCAACATCTGTGAGAATTCTGCCACGATGCAGTCGAATAAACAGCCAGCCAGCTGCAATGTATCAGTTTTACCCGGTTATTAATTCGTTAACACTGCTAATGATGGTGCACTTTATTGCCAGTTAACCGCTAATCAAATGTATCACCACGTAACTAGACCTTGAAGGATGGCCTCACCTTTCTCGTAAACTCTGTGGGCGCCTTCATTTCCTCTACAATAAGGTTCATCATGACTCTACTAAAACAATTATCATCAAAGGTTAAAACATGCGAACAAAGTTCTTTTGGACCAGTTTTAAACACCAGTCCAATAAACGGCATGAGAGAGTTGATAAGGGGTATTTCTGGTAGTCCTCTCAACAGAAAACTAACACCTTCTTGGGCCTAGCCGGGGACCAGGCTCAATAGTGGTGGGGGAGGGGAACGCAAAAAACGGGGTGAAACAGCAAAAATCTGCAAGCGAAGTGCGCCTTGTGTACCGCTCGGCTCGCTTCGCTTCAATCTTTTTTCGTCCCTTTCCCCTACTGCGGAGCCTGGTTCCAGGAGATCTTGGGCAGAGAGGCCTACAAACTGAAACACTAGTAAAGAACGACCACTTAACAGAAGAAGACTATAACAGGGACAAGGATTGGCACGGTTGGTTAGTGCACGGCCATCCGTGCGAGAGATCCTGAGATCGATTCCCTGGTGTGACCTCAAATCCTTGTTTCGACTTCTTTCTTTTCCGTGTGGCTTGGTAAATATCTTTCAATACCCGTAAAACGGAGCACTGATGGAGAGAAGGGGGTAAAATCAGCTCACTGTCGGCCTCGGGTTTGTTAGTCAAATAATGACTATTTTGAGCTACCGACATAAAGTAAGGACTCTTTACCTTTATTACCGCACGAGCCACATTTCTTTTAAACAACCATAGCCTGGTTGGAAACGTATGACAAACGCCTTCAAAATAGCACTATGTAACTATCACACGATAGTGAGTTGTCCTACCTGTTTGCGCCACGAAGATACACTGCGATAGCAGATGCCAGTACATAAACATCAAAACCCTCTAGTTCACTCAGGGACGCATTTTGGGCTGTCTCAACTCTAAGGAAAACCCGATAAGAAGTTTAAGTTTTATCACTACACCGTATATAAGCCATCTTAAGTCATGTAGGTTTAGCTCTAAAGTCCGAAGATGTAATTCTAACGAGCAATCATGTACTTGTATTGGCCACAAAGTTTCTTTTTAAATAGCTACAAGGGTGTCACCGTCTCGCAAATATATTATTCATATATTATTCTATAAACCCTTATACTGATATACAGCGTGGTTGTAACTTTCACGACAGACGCTAAATTCCTACAATAAAACATTCAAATGAAAGGTAATATAATTTTCAATTCCAAGTCGGAAGATGGTATTCAAAGAAGGTTTTGCCTGAAACTAACAGGATTCACACCTTTTAGTCTACCTCCAATTTCCACTCGTTCAAGTAAAATCGACTCAATCTGTTTCACGTTGGAGCCTTTTGTTATGTATTGCCCTTTTTGGGTCAGACAAACCTGTTTTTCCAGTTCAAAAACGACCCGGCCTGTTGTAGAACGGCGCATGTATAGTTACGATGGCTTGCAGCCAAAGGTCTGAGCTGTTTCCAGTAATGCTATCAAGAGAAGAATATAAGTAATGTTAGAAGAACATCAAACAAATCAAGAATGCAAAATATTCCTTGCTCTTTGAGAATGTTAATCTCGACGCAAGTGTTATGTACTTAAAACATGTATCGAGATTGAGATCTGATTGGCTTATGAACACGAGACAAATCAAACCCAGGCCTCATTCAAGAGAAACGGCTGCTCGCCACTATCGCGAAAGAAAAGACTTACTTGAGTAGAAACAAAGAACAAGGGACACTCCTTGAAAAATCTGGAGAAAAGCTCAGAGCCAGTAGTTATTGATTTACTTGGAGATGTTCTGGTGTAAGTTAGCAAAGCCTAAAAGAATAAAAGGGAAAAGTGAATATCAAAATTCATCAAATAAAACCGCTGGCTGTAAAGAAAACGGAAACGACATCCGACATTGACTTTTGTTTCATATTATGTACCATTTGGTGGTGGTGGAATTGAAACAATAGAATTCTGTTAGCAGTAGTGAGAGAGGGCATGGTCATATTAAGAAAAGAACAAATATACCAAGCAGGAGCAAGGGAAGGGCAGTTCAGTAATTTTCATCGACATACATGCTAAAGTGCATTCCTTCTTGATACTTAAACAGCAGCTATTGCTCGTTGGGCATTCCAAAAAAAAGGAATTGTTGACAACTGACTCCAATAATGATAGTTTCAGCCCTACTGTAATATTTACAGCGATCCCCTTTCGTTATGAAATCAAACGTCAACACTGCAACGCAGATGTTGTTAGGCCCTCGTCAAGCGATCCTTACCCACAGGACCAGTGACGAAGCATAAAGATCTTCTAGGTTTAGGGGTTATTGTCACTCATGAACGTGGTAAATAACCCATCTCACAGTAGGTTTCTCCATAGATTAGTAGCCGCGCAAATCACCCAATCAGCATCTGAAATCTCATTGGTTTAATTCTCATCGGGATTCAGATTGGACATTTCTTAGTTCCATGGTTTTTCCAGCACAATTTATTTCATCCGCCAAAAAATTAAAATCAGAATGCCAATTAGTCACTAAGGGCAGTTTCAAAAGCCAGAATTGACTGCCGGACAGACTGTTAGAATAAGCTGATCTGGCTAGATAATCCTGATTGATAGTGGAATCTCCTTAAGATTGCATGGTCTGGTCAGCCAGTTTTGACAAATGGCAAGCGCCCTTTAAGTTATCCCGAAAACCGCCCCTTGGCCCTGTATGGTCGCCAAACCAACCAAAAGCCATGCGTGTTTAGTTCGCTAAACCAGTTAACTCGCAACATTCCAGTTACTCTCGATTGTTTTGATCGTGCTCACTTGTTCTAAGTTTATTAAGTTTATATCCAAATGGCTCTAACATGTACCTTTAAAATGTAAGTTGTTATGTCAAAAGGAAGACATCCCCCGTCACTCAAGTAAGGTCTCTACGATAGAGATAAAAGAAGAGGAAAATATGTTAATGCACCAGCCCAGGGTATTGTCACAGAGGTATGAAGAACCACTGTCATGACTTGAAAACACGATATAACGTGGGTGGCCAACAATTTTGGTAGGATTTTCGTGTATTATTTTATATTTATTTTTTACAAGAGTCTCTTCTAATTAGCTTATATGCTAAGCGCGATATAAATGAACAAATAAATTAATTAATATAATGGTAAACAGAGAGGTATGTCCAGTTACACTTACCAGGTATGAATAAATAAAATCTGCAACACGAGTGATTGAATGTGCGTTAGGGTCGCTGTCCAGTTTATTAGTAAACAGCAAATACGGGGGTAGACGCATAGCCAATCTGTAATTAAACAAAAACAGTACGAGTTTTTTTTACATTGCATGTATTAAAGTAGACTCTCTCTGAGACACTTCTATAAGACGGACGCTTCCCTAGAACGGACACCTAGAGTTGGTCCCTACCGCTCTTCGGTGGTATTTGTCGACTCTCTATAGGGAGGTCACTGAATAACCAAATCCCCCATGAATTATGGGCGGGCAAGTCGCATAGTTTTATGATTAATCTCAGGTCGAGAGAGTAAAAGCGCGTAATAAACAAACACAAACAACAACAATAACGTCAACAACTTTTAACCTTGTAGAATGCTTGGCTTAAAAATTAAGGGAAATGGTCAAAACATATCTTACTTTATAAAAGAAGCAGTCTTTGACGCTGGCAGTAGATCGCAACTCTCTGTTGTTTTAGCCTTGCTCTGTTCAACGTTAAATTGAACCTATTAAAAATACACCATACAAAACTAATGTTACTATTTGTCAACTACATTGTCAAAAATCGTCTCGACACAAGCTGTTGACGACTTAAGGGGAACTTATAGCTGAAATAAGATTTCTGTTTACAAATTTATCGGCTTTTAAACGGTGGGGTTTATAACAGAGACTTAACGGTATCCAATCAGAATTGAGAACGAGCCATGTGGAAACGAATCGACGTTCAAATTTGTTTCTTGGAAGCAATCTTTGAAATCTGCTTGAATGTTTAATTAGCAAAAAAGTTTGCCAGGGAACTAAAAGTAATCAACTCGACAAGCCTTCCCCTGAACAAAATCACACCCCGGCACAAACACGCATTTTAAACAGAGTTATTTCCAAGGGTGGTGTGTGATACCTGTGACATTCTAGAATGAAACTGTTGTAAAAGCCATGGATCACACGAACTCTCAGCTTCTGTTTCTTGACCAGCATCATCATTACTCAGCTGAGGCAACATAGTAACAAGTTCCTGAAATAAACATTCGATCCATTCAATTCCGTAAACAAGCTAGCTAACACTCCATATCTAATTAACACCCCTTTAAAACTTCAATTTTTGTTATAACGCCGCTCTCCAATAAGCACCCTATGACTAATCAACAGTCTCATGAACATTTAACCAAAGAGTGCTTCATTGATGAGGCTCTTGACGACGATTAATGGACGTGGTAGAATTTGGACGTTGCTAATGAGCGATATAATGATGTTAATGAAGGAGGAAGGGCGAACTCTAGAACAGGCAGGTTTCTCCTATCTTCCATTTAAGTGCCACAGTATAACCTGTATCAGGTTGATCATGTCATTTCGGCTGATGTCAAGAGGTTTCTGTTCTTGAAGAGACCTTCAAAAAGAGAAAAGTAAAAGTTGTATTATGTACTGAGCAAATTAGTCAACTGCACTGATATAGTTGCATACACCACCAAAGCACGGAAGCCACAGTTAATAGCTGTAGGGTCAATCAGGGTGAAGACAGGAGGAGGGTTCTGCCATCATACTCAACCTTAACCACTTATTGGTAAATAGTCTGACATGTTGAACTTATTGAATATTCCCTAAGGAAAATATACTTGGTTACCTGCTCTCAGCGTTTAGCAGAGCATGGAAGATAACGGAGCATGCTTTACTGGCGCAGCCATTACAACCACCATCTAGGGTACCCAGGGGAAGGAAGTGGTCCAAAACTCTGAACTGATGATAAATACGCCTGTCAATAACAAAAAGAAAAAAACAAACGCACAAGGGTAAGGTGGGAAAGCAATAACAAGGGTTTTAATTTGGTCATAACAGAGGAAGTCAAATTAACGTATTTAATCGACGCTTTTGAGAACATTTAGGCCCTTTTATCCTGTGCGACACCTGTCGAAATTTGTCTACCTAACGTAATGAAAACAATTGCTATCTTATGGATTCGTTCCTCTTCAGTTTTTTGTCCTATTATTCAATATTTATTTATTTTATTTATCCAGGGGCATCCAATTTAGCAGAGCTAGTTTAAATGGAGCCCTGTTCTAGGCCAAGATCTGAGATGGATTCCACGGTTACTTCACTGTGGTCACTGCTAACACTTCTACATCTGAATTTAAAGAGCTTGGTCAACACCGTTTACGATTCACGTTCCAGAAGCAATACATCAGTTACCTAACTAGAGAGAGGACCCCATATACGCCCAGGTTGTTAGTAAATCAAAGTTTTGTAGTATAAACACAGACCTGTCATTATCTGATAAGAAATCTTCCCTGGCGGATACACCCAGTTCCCATCGACACCACTCGGAAAAAGTCAGCTGAAAATGACAACCAGTAGAGGATATAATTTACTACATCATTATTACTAACACGATGCATAAATTGAGATATGCCCAGAGAAAATAGGTGCGAATTTCAACACCAGTAACTAAATAACAAACGCAAGGTTACCCCTAAATTGGAATCGACAAGTAGTATAGCGTGCATAAAAATAAACCCTTTATGCGAATGCATGGACACATAAATGTCGCAGAAAATGGCCTTTGTCTCATGAATAAAATGCACAGGAAAATCGTCAAAGTGTGCGATGGTTCAAAACTCGGCACATTTTTTTACTGGGTTAAAAATGGACAAGTATTTTTTAAATACACGATGTCATAGTTATTTTGACTGGTTGACTCGTTTTAAGTAGCATTCTGTTCAGTTACCGTACTACAAAAAAAGCGGGAAAAAGTTCTCTAACTCTCTCTGTTAAGCTCCAACTCGAGTATAAATCATATTAAATCACTAAAAGTTAAGAGGCAAATCTAATTTCTTGCCGCACAGCAGGTCCATTGTCAATGTCAAGTCTGTTGATAACAACATGTTGATGGGGGCCCAGGAAAGTCTATTCCGTCAACACTACACTGGGAACTAACTAGTGCGATAGAGTTACAATCTTTCTGTAATGCTAATAGCGCGGTATGTACCTTTTCCTCTTTTTCCTTCAACTGTTGGAACTGTTGTACAGAGATCAACTTTTTCACCATACAAACCAGATCTTAAAAAAAATAAACAATTCAACACACACAACCACATCTATAGCTTTGTGAATACACAAGACGAAGAAAAAATTAGACCGAGTAGGCTTCACGGGTTTTTTGAGAGAGAGATTCATCATCATAACCAGCCCACAGTCACTTTTCAATGTTTCCCCCGAAAAAGTTTTCAAACGTGACTGTCATGATCCCACTAATGACGGATGGTAAATTTTGCGACCTTTTACGCTGACTTCTCGAGGGAGTATTGCTTCAGTAAGAACCTTAATCGAATATTTCAAAGAATATTTTGTAAAGTATCCGCACATTTTACACTTAATTTAAACCCACATGCAAATCGTTTTAAACACAACTGCAGAGGTATTAATTTAACTGCTGGAATACTCTAACTTCAAACGTAACGCCCAAATGTGTTATCACTCTCATGTCGATAAACAAACCAAGCCTAAATTTATGAAAGCCACTGCCAAATGTTCCATGTTGCTCATTATCATGCTTCACAATTTCCTGTTGGGTGATTCCGACAATTGTTTCTGCACGGTAACTTTTGATCGCGAAGGTTTAATCACAGGGGGCCCACACAATCTGTGTGTGTAACCGACTGTTCTTTTGTAGTAAAAGATTTATCGCTTGCCTTACCTAGAGCGATATATCGCTAAGTATGTATATAAATCAATGTTAAATAAACGTTGAATTACCTTACCTGCCATATGCTGTCGTCCTTTTGCTTGAAAAGCGGTTTTTTGAGCGATTTTGAACGATTTTGAGTTCGCCATTTATTGTTCCTTTTGACAGAAGGAACAGTAAACGGCGAACTCGCTATAGGTGAAGCAAAAGGTAAATCCAGTGTATTTACTATAAAATAACAATCGGCTACACACACAGATTCTGTGGGCCGCTGTGACGTCAGTAAGCAGCGCAACGCAGTGTTCGCAGACGAATTGCAGTAAGTAATTAAAACGTCTTGATCTACATCTCAAGGAACTACATCGTGACATGAACGATACACTGTAATTCCGTTAAGACAAATACCTTCTGGCAGAGTTGGCTTGAAGAGGAATGTATCTCCGCAAACATTAAGCCGATGTAAAAGATAAAACGTCTGAAACAAAAAAAAATTAGTACATAATGGAATTGAACAAGCCGGGTTTTTAAGAACAGAGTCGGAAATCGCATTAGCTGAGGCAGAAATATATTAGCTCTTCTCGATCTTACAGTAACCTTTCATCACGAACATTCTATCGTCCCGACTAGCTGCCCCTGGGTCTCCGAGAATGCTCCTGGCCTAGTGTCTAGGCCAAACTAGGAGAGGGAGACCTACGAACACGTTTCTTTAAGACACCGTGTTCGCCAGTCGGAAAACTCTGAAGGGCAATGCTAGAACAAATTGACTGGCGAGGGAGAATCTACATTGTCCGAGCTGGCGCTTGACCAAGCTAAGAAGCAGTGACTTCAGCGCATAGATCTATGCAAAACGTCAAGCGAGAAAAAATACGAATAAATCTTACCTTTCTGAGCATAGCTGGCGACAGGTAAGCAGTATGCACTGGGAAAAGAAGGAACGTATCTGCTGAGGTACTGCTGTAATACTATTACACACTTACGATCGTGTATGTTGGACCACACCAGTTAGCAAAAGCATTCATAATTCAACTGAGTTGTGTGAAGCCTTCATGTTTCGCCCCTCTATGGTCGCTTCCCCTAAATTGTAATCAAACATTACCAGACTTACGTCCAACATCGGTCTTTAATTCGGTGAAACTCCCACTGAATGCATCAAGAACATGGTCCATATATGTGCATGAAAATCTAGGAAGGGAGTAAAGTATTTTTGCGAGGTTAGTGTATGTGGCGAATTAATGCATCACAATCGAAATTTTGAAAAATACCTCAGAAAAAACTCCATCCAACGGCTCGTACACAGTGGAATATGATCACACAGGACATCAAGAAAGCAGCAAATCTGTGAAACAAAGGAAATTATTAATTATAGGGACTGTCCACTCTTGGTTGCTGAGAACTGGTGTCTGGGTACTGACACTAGTGACAAAACAGTGCCATATTCACACCTGGAGTACCCGATATGTAACTGTGTACATAGTTACTCCAATTCGCCCTTTCAGACGCCATTTTGAAACTTGAGCTCAGCAGGGAGTTAGAAAGCAGTGAATTGCCCCGGTACCAATAAAAAAGGTATGCACACAGGGATCCAGTGACCACTATTAATGCCAGAGTACAGGGACTCGGGTACCGTTACGGTGCCTGAATTTGGGCGCGGGTACTTGAAAATTAGTGCCCAATGAGTTCCGTATCCGGGCACTGTGACCTGGCACCAAGTGTGGCTTCGTAAGGTGTTACTGAAAACATATATGTGTGTATGGAGTCTATCTCGCTCTATCTGCTACCAATTGCTCCCGTTTACTACCGTACAAACATCTGGAAATTTCTTTTCCGCGGTATGGAGGTTTCCTCTCAGAAGTACTGGAAGCATGTTAGTCTGGTTAATACATAAGTAGCAAAGAAACACTGCCAGGCCTTGTACGTCTTGGTTACTTGATGTTGCACCCTGCTTGAAAGAAAGAGGATTTTATTACTAAGACTTTAATTAAATTTTAGGATATAAGATACCTAATGGCAAATTTATCTCTCGTTTATTGGTTGAAAGACCTCTCACAAAGGAAATCTACTTGCCCCAGACGAAGAGACAGAACTTTTTTTCGAACCCAGGCTGCTGCGGGAACAGGGTCTGGAAGGGTATTTTCACGATTCGGGATTTGACCAAAATACGGTGCGGGAATCGGGAAAACGATAAATATAATGACGGGATCCGGGATTTGACTGTTCCCCGGGAAGCGGGACTCGCCAAAAATTGGGCGCGGGATGCGGGATTTATGTTTGCGTGTCTGTCGGGAATGCCGGAAACCTTTAAAAACACGCGTAAATTCACAATATCAATCGAAAGGATCAACCTACATCTTACATTTATTAGCTTTTGTAGAAATCAGAAAAAGAATGAGAAAGAAAAGCGGTATTCGGGAAACTGAATACGTGGCGGATGCGGGATTCTCGCGAAAAAGGGGCGGGTATGCGGGATCAGGACCTCCTCTTCCAGACCCTGCGGGAAGGTTTGGAAGGTCTGACAAAGGTTACAAGCGTTGACTTCAGGCAGTTTCCCGACCCTAAGCAGCACACATAAACTGAAGTTCCACCAAAATTTGCATGACTGGAATTTGCAGTTTTAGCTTTAGCCCTCTCGATATTTTTGTAATAAAAATAGGCACTCTCTTACTTCGGTGAGTAAATTGCTAAAAAAGTTAAGAGCTACAAACTTCAATTCTAGCCACTAAAAATGCGCAATCTGTAACGGGGTAGGTGCACAGGGAACTTGGCCACTCTATTCTTGTTAAACGTAGAAATATTGTTGACTCACGGTAACTATGTGAGATACATCTTTCTAAGTATAAATTTGTTACAATTTACAACAACAAACCTGCAAGCAGGTTCTTCGCCATAACTGACAATACAGGCTTTTGTGAAGTGACGTTGTACATACGACCATGGCCACAAAATCACGAACCCAGTGATATCTGTTTCAAACAACACAACAACACAGAAGAGGAATTAGGGTCCCAGCTATAAGACTGAAGCTCCACCATGCTTTTTCACGTTAGAGGAAGAAAATTTCGTGTATGAAACATTGAAATCACACTACCCAGTTGTTGGAAGTGTCCATATATCCTCTGCGTAAAGAACAAAAAACACGAATGTAACCCTCGGCCGTGCATTTTGCAAAGAACTGACTTGAAGCTGTGTGCTACGTTTCTAGTACACATTCTGATTTTTACAATTGTGGTAAATTCGGTCACTAAATTGAAACCGCAATGTGCCAAATGCCTTCTAGGGAAAATCTCTTGATGGAGAGGCGCGCTTGGAGTAGAAGTGATAATCAAACAATTGACTTTAGTAATATAAATGTTGTAAAAACGTACCGATTCATATTATCCAGAGAGTCTAATGAGCACTTCTTTACTTCGTCGCATGTGCAGTAAAATGCGTCTAGTAAAACATCTACAGTCTTGGTTAAATAAACAAAGCAAATTATGGGTTACCGGGGTGTAAAAAGCGCAGTTTTTCTTTGTTGAGGGGCACTTTCTATTCAACCGAAACTTCCAGACGGAATTTCTGGCAACGATCAGAGTCTGGATGGAGCAGCATTATCCGTGATTTAGAAAAAAGATGACAACCTCGCGAGGTATACCCAAATTTTCGAAGAGTTTCTTTCCGGACGTTTGCTTTCAATTCAACTTTGCTCATGGAATTTCTAGAATTTTTCGGTTGAGTAGATCGCATTTCAGACATTTAACACTTCTCGAACTTTTTGGAAACATTGTTTGCGCCACTTGCAAAGCTTTTGGAGTTTTGGTCGAATAGAAATCGCCCCAGGTTCATTTTAGTTTTCTCGGTAGCTATTATATTTTCCTGGCGTATTTCGTATAACGTCTTCTTTTTGTTGTTTTGTTTTCACACCGACAACGAACCCAAATTAATTTTTTTACTGTTAGATGGGCAAGAAAAATTAATCATTTCATGGGAATGAAGACCAAACCTGCGTACAGCTGCCTCTGTCCAGACTAACGATGTCCACCTCAACAAGTTGATTGGTTGTTAACATTTCATCTGATGTCTTTGTCATTGACTGGATGGTTGCAGAGATAATTGACAACTGGGATGAAATTCTCCCTACAGCAAATATAAAACAAGTCGTAGACAAATAGTAGTCTTCTTTGCTCTCTCAAAGCGGGTATACCTGTAAAGAAGACTGGTACTTCTTTAGGCACATTTGCATTAAGGTGGATAAAGCCCAGCTTTCTCTTCGTTGTTTGTTATCTATCTAACAACCTTAAGAGCCTGACGACGGCCACGACAACGGCAGCGAGAACGTCAAACAGATTAGCAAAACAACAACTTTTCATGTGCAGTACACTTTTTGTACAATTCTTTCCCACCACTGCACCTTTTATGGAGGACGCAAACAAGCGAAAACGAAATTTTCTTTCTCTTTCTTAACTTGGATATGGTACTTAATAGAAATTCAAGTCCAGGAGAGTTTGTCGACATCCGAAAATGTAGCAAAGTTGGAATAATTGCGATGAAGATTGAAAGAAAGCGAAATCACTTTTTAAGCGACCTTTTCGCTACCGCCGTGGCCCTCGGATCTTAAGATCCCTCAATATTAGGGACCTTAAGCAACGAAGACGACGACGGCAGTGAAACATCACAAAAAAATGACTTTGGGTCTATTTTGAACCGCTCAATTCGTCAAATATAGGCGAAGTTTCCTGGAGTTGAATTCTCAAGGGCTTTATCCATGTTCAAATAGTGAAGGAGAAAATTGTCGTAGTATGTCCACGTCATCCATAAACCGTCGCATTTAGAGTTTTCACGTCGTAGTCGTGCAGTGGACGTCCAAGAAATGTACTAAAAAGCGTGAGAGCAGTTGTTTTGCTCATAAAACCAATTGTTGTCGTCGTTGCTTAAAGGTGATGTTACACGAGTATTTGGCAACGACGAATTTTTAGCGCAACACAGAGTTGCAGCATAGTTGCGACATTGTTTCAAATGGTTACAACATTGTTCCAACATTGCAACGCTGTCCAGCGCTAAAAATCGTCGTTGCAAATCGTCCTGTGTAACATCACCTTAAGGTTCCTATTCTTGATTGGACGAGCACCTTTTTTGGACAGCTTATGGGGACAAATCTGCTGAGAATGATAACTGTATCACTTCTCCTAAATGCCTCCAAAGCAGGAACCGTGTTTTGTAGCAATACGTTTTTCGCTAACTGCAGGCTCGTTGAGAGCGATGGGCTCTAAAATCGCAGCCATCCATAGAACCATAGTTACTAGAGGAGACTGGTTATAAAAGGCGGCAAACATCAAAGATAAAAATAACAGTGCTGCAGTTTAGGTTGGAAGCTCCTGACGGTACACAATCCCCTTTTTCTTCAGAAATTTTGACTGACTAAATTAATAGGACATTTTTACTGGTGGGAAAGAAATTTATAATCTATTAAAGATAACAGACACTCCAAATAAATCATTTTACAAATGTTCAAAGTGGTTATACACTATATTTATAGGCTTCCTGACACTATAAGGTAACACCAAGTGAGTTAAGTTACTGAATGAAAAATGCATTATTTTCTCTTAGTAAAAGTAAAGAAAAAGAAAGAAAACGAGAAGTATGTAGCCCAACAAAGAGTATAAATGACCAAGAAAGAAGGAATTTTTTAAGTCCTTTGCCAAACAAACTGATATTTTCACTGTTTTGAATTTCACGACTTAGCGAGTTGAAAAACTTAGCCCCTTGATTTTCGAAAATCTGTTCGACAATGAGGCATATAAATATAGATAAAATGCTATTGAACGTTGTGCAAAAAAGCTAACAAAAGGACATAACAAAAGAGTCTGACGGACTTGATAACCATTTAACTTTATTAACTGTGACGGTACAGTTAAAGTGGACCTTTCGTTCTCATAAAAGTAAGTCTAAATTATAGGCATACTTTAGGCCACGGAGCAAATGATACCTGTTAGTTTTGATAAGTCGGAAAACTGCAATGATTCCACGATGAGTCTGGTAAGCTTCTCCAAGCAGCTAATAAGTTTTTCCATTCCACTCAGTGTACCTTCATCATCCAACACACTCACTTTCCGCAAAAAAGAAAGACAAATTTAAAAGTAAGTTTTACACGAAGTTATCTGAAAGTTCCATTTATGTCTAAAACGTTTGAATGAACTCCTTTAATGTCACAACAAAGTGAAACCTAACAAGCCATTAAATTTTGATGTGGTGTTGTTTGTTATCCTGTGCAAGTTAGTCGTTATTTTGTTATGGTTTACTGAATGATAATTTCCTTCTTGATGTTGTTCAATGTGGTTCTTATTTTTCATTTTGTGGATTGTGATGACTGTGTTAGCAGACGAGTTCAGAACAAACAGTGTGAGGTCCGTTTCAGGACCTGTATCCTGAAACTGCATTGATTTCACAGGCCGTCAGAAGTGGTCTCTCCCAGCAGCTATAGACTTAATATATTTACGGTAAAAAATCCCTCTAGCTTGGAGATGTTTTAACGCATTTATCCCATGATACTCAATTCTCGTCAATAAAGTTAGAACATATTGTCTTCATCTGCCCAAACACCACATAAACACATCCCCCTTCCCTTAAGGCGTAGTACGAACGGCTTATAAAGCAGGCTCTACCTTCAATCTGTTCCGTGGTCTTCTTACACGCTGATTGATACGCGGTAAGCATGTGTTTAGGGATTTTACCAGCTCTGTAAAACGTAGAAAACTTTTTATTAGCAAATTTAATTATCCTTGTAAGGAATGGAAAACATGGCAATTTTAAATACAACGGCGTTAGATTTCGTGGAGGACTATAACAGAGTCGATATTTGAAATAAGCGTCTATGCTCAGTGGGTTGGTTTATGTTTGAAGCTGTCCTTTTGAAAAATAATGATTGTCTTTTACATCCAAACTATTCACTTTTTACACTTTAAGAAGTTCAGAAGACTGTAAATGGCGCTACTCTCCTAAGATTGGTATGCCACTTTTTTTCAGACTTGCATGCTGAACGGGTCCTGAACACTTCGCCAGCACTCCTCTGTGTTACCAGCATGAGGGGCGGAGTACCTTACGACTCGCGCCCAACCGATTGAATCAAGCCACCGTAACAATATCATTACAATCACTCCCTCTCTCTAAGGCCCACTTTCCCGCAGATTATCGACCTGATAGTCTTGACTGTCCAAGACGTTCCAAACTTTGTTCAGGCTATTGAAGCCAAGCCTTAATTACTGAAGAGTAATTAGCAATCTTAGACATCCATGAACAGCATCAAGTGCATCATCATCATTTTAATTGGATAAAGCAGTTTATATTTTCGGCAGCTTAAAAGTTAATATGGACCTGGTACAGCGAAACACACATAAAGACACCGCGCATACGGTTACAGATGACCACGCTACCGGGGTCTACGTACCCTACTCTTTGAAAAGAGCAGTGCATATACTTTGACGTCCCACAAGAATCAAAACAGTGAAAGAGCGTTGAGACAGGGCTTACGGTTTTTTTGGCCTTAGATGTCTAACCATTTATACATGACAAGAAAAAGCCAGCATATTCTCATCAGTTAGTTTAAGATCTTGGGTGTTGGTCCTACCAGGGTTTGAATCCGTAACCTCCCGCTCAACAGACCAGAGCTTATCCAATTGAGCAAACGGCACAAGCGGATAAGAATCAAGGAAGCATCTGGAACAAAAGTCTTACTTGCTTAGAACATCAATGAGCTGAGATCTTGTGTCAGGTTCATCAGGGATCTAAAAATTAACGCGGAGCATCATACCTCAATAGTACAACAAAACAAGATACCTGCTTGGCAATATGTTTGGACAAGGCTAAACGTTCTCTTTTAAATGTTTTTTTTTCTGGAAAATTACCACAAAATTACCACATACAGAGAAAGACAACTACATAAGATACCTGAACCGTTTTCACGTAAAATTTAAAGAACGTTACCGTCATTTCATATTTTCCTGCAAAGATTTTAAAACTGAAAAGCCAACAATTACCGCGGAAAGGTGTTTCAACAATTATGCGATAATCTTTCTGTCCTTGTGCTGATCTTTCTTTCCGTGTTCAAATGTCCTCATGAAACACTCTTCTCTTTATTCTACACAGTACATTTAAAAACTCAGTGATTAGGAGAAACAGCAAAGCAATAAAGACGGCAAACCTTTCTTGGAGTTAGCAACGCAGGCAGAAATCTCCCTATAAAATAAGGCTTCCTGAATATACTGGAATGCATGAAAAAAAGGAAAATGAATAAATTGCATACACGCAATGATTAGTGAAATTATAACCATAATGTATGTAACAAAAAGTACCTTAAGTATCAAGGCCAACGGATTCCAAAACATTTTTTAATATTCAATAGTAGAGCTTTACCAAACATTACTTACGTGCAAGTACATAACTTAAGTTCAAGTCATTCACCTTGCTTCCATTACAGTGCTTGGTACTTTGCCGGATTTTTCATAAGCGTCAAGGACTTTATCGACATCTGAAGAAGCCTGCTCAAGTTGCTATGACAAACAAATGTTCATTAACCTTTATACAGTACTGGTATGAAATAAAAAATGACTCAATTAAATTGACAGGAGCACATTTTATTTCCACTATTGGCGTTTTTCATGAGTGCTCTTCTTGTTCTTTAATACAAACCTTTGCATGTTCACTTTTTGCCTCCGTCCCAGCAGAACCGTCTCCATACATTCTCACGAGTTCCACAGGCTCCTGATCAAAATAGCAATCACAAACAGATTAGGTAAACCAAAAAATACAGACTTTCCTTCTTGCACAAGACTACTAACAGTCACGGATTATCTCCTAACAACATATCATTTTTGCTGCCACCAAGTTATTGACCTGGCTCTGCTTATATAAAAAAGCGCATTAGCTGGGGGGCCAATGCAGTTCCTCCAATACTGAGGTAATGTACGTGGGGAGTATGAAGGTGGGGGGGGGTCCAGACTGTTTTGTTTCCGATGTAAAAATATTTGACGACATTGTCTCAATCTAGTCGCCGATTGCAGTCCCTTTAAAGTATAACAATACCGAGGCCTTCTTTTAATTTCAACATTACCTTAAGGTCCATCAGTCTAGTCTTTGCCAAGGACGCATAATCAGTAACGAGTTCGCGTAATTTGCTTGGTACTTGAGGAGCTTTGATAATGTGAACCTATGATTGGTGAAGAGAACATAAATTATTTTTTGGGATTACGTTGTAGGCCGTGTGATGTTTTTATGTCAATGTTTTTTTGTTTATTTCAGTTATAGTTTATTTCGCAGACACAGACAACTCAACAACATTAACGTGTAAGTAACGTTTTTACAGTACTTTCGTTTCCACTTTTTATCATGCAAATCGTTTTATTTAAACTTTATCATTTCATTCTTTTGGTGTCCTAGCTCTATTACTTGCTCAAGATTCTTACCAAAAAATACCGTAAATCCTCTATTAAGTCCCCCGCTCCCCCCCGCCTCTCAAATAGGCTCTCCCTTTTCAGTGGAAGAAGGTTAATAAGCCCCCCTCTCTTTTTAGCCTCCCCCCCTGCCCCTTATTATTATTCACCGATAAATGATAGACTGTATTAATCAATCATGACTATCAGGAGTCTATTGCGACTGTATAACTTCGTGTGGACTAATACAGGATGATTTATTCACCAGCTGGAAGTCCGGATCTGTTTTTTAACCTCAGCTGCATGTCCTCCAACTTCCTGTACTTGAGCCTTTCCACCTTGCATTCTCGTTATTATGAAGAACTGATACTATATTTTTTGCAAAATTGAATAAGCCCCCAGTCTCTATTAAGCCCCCCCCCCCCCCCCCCACGCCGCCCCCCCGCTTAAAAGTGTTTGAAATAAATAATCTCCAGGGAGGCTTGACAGAGGATTTACGGCATGTCAAAGCTCCATGATGGCAGTTTCTACGCTTCACTTATTTGACTCAAACAACAAACTAACATTCTTCAATTAAATCAGATGTACACGATTAGTTGTCTGTATTTCGAAAAGGCGAAGAGGTTTTCACTCGTTGTCACATGTCCATATCAATAATATGCGGGAAAAAAATAAAACTGGTTTCAACACGTTTTACGCGACATATCCACAATACCCTAACCATATGATAAAAATACCTTCAAATATTCAGCAGGCTCATATGGCACAAGCTCAGAGAGAAACTTTATGAAAAACTGCACACTTTTCTTGGTATTCAACTTTAAGTTTCCTTGATCACCAAAGTAACCCTAAAACAAATATCATGACATAAACAGTGAAGCCAGGTAGGAAGCTACTAATGATACAAGGTTCTTTGGTCAGCAAATCCCTTTTGGGCTGTTAAATGCACCAGTTACATTTCAGCGTTTTCAGGTATGTTACGTATGTTTACTCATACTTTCAAGTTATGTTGTTTTGTACTGTATTAATGTGCGATTAGTTATATATTTCTTGTGTGGTGAAAAACATTTTTAAGGCAAGCACAAATAGCGACGGCACATTGAACAACTTCGAGTGCTATTACTACTACCATTGTCATGTACCAAGTAAAACATCTAAGCTCGAGAAAACGCAAACCCATGATACTGCGATACCAGGGCAACTAACCTAACAAAACAACTGGGCCACAGCAGACAACTTTTAAGCTTGTAATACACCCGTTGGAGATGAAGATATGAAAGTGAATATGCGAAATTTCAGTTCCTCTTTTGCTAAGTCGTATAAACAACTGGGATAAATTTTTCACACGTTAACATACATGAAAGGTCATAACTCCACTTTTCATATCTTTTAATTATCATTCTTATTATATTCAACAACTGATCCAATAAAGTTAATTTTGAGAAAAGTTGCCCTCGAATGCGGCAACAGGAATTTAGCAATGGGAAACCGAATGTTAAATTGTGCTATTTTTCCCAATGTCCAAATAACGTTATACAGTAGTTTGCCATCCGTTTGGACATAATAAGTAACAAAATCAGAAAAAACCTATACCCTTAAGATGAAGCAACAATTTACTGATTTTAGAGGAGTTGTTTGGACGTTAGCATAAAGAGTACATAACAAACATAATGTACTTATCTCAACAAGTCTTACCTGAAACCACATGACGTAAGGCTTAAAGACATGTCCACCTTCTAACGACATTTGTCTGACCATTACGAAGGCAATAAGAAGAGAATGACTGTCATTGTTATTCAATGACTCGTTCAACAAATCATTGACGTAACCTTAGGAATCAACAAAAGTTACATTTACTGACTGTCACTGGGAAATACTTTAAGTTCTGGCAGTACAGCCCAACAAAAAGAGAAGGTTGCAACTCCTGTTGTAGCTTGTTCAAAACATTTCAAGGTTAATTCAAGTTAAAACAACAAACAACAAACATAAAAACGTCCTGCAAGAATTCAGAGGTTTGGTAAAATAGTGTTTTGCCAAATTAGGTAATGAAAGAGGACAAACGTTTCTGGTTACTACCTTCAATCATGGATGCAGCCTCCTTTACAAGAACAACAAACGATGAGAGAAATGAAAGGACGCATGGTACGTTAACCTACGGGAAAAAAAGAAGAGTTGATCTCAAAGTCTCACTAAGATAAAGCTCATCAAGGTTTAATGACAGTAGATGCAGCCGGTATCTAGAAATGACACGGGGTAATTAAGAGATCGTAACCAAGTAATGGTTTTGGTTCCAAAACTTTTACATTTACTTAACACAGATATCTTTAAGGCTACAAAAATGACAATCAAAACCAAAAATTTCAAAAACCTTTAGTTTCACAGTGAACTTAAAAGCATCTTTTAAACGTAATAAATGGTATTAAATCATTAAAACTTAAATTTTTCCTGACTTTTCTTCAAAATTTATTTTTTCTTAACTGAAAGTAAAATTCTCTGTACTAGAAGAGTATCCTTTTTGACAATTTTCATTTATATGTTAACCACACACACCTGGTCCTTGAAAACGGCATTCTTCAGACACTCAATGAGAGTCATAGGATCAAAGATTAAAAGAAACTGAAATAAAAAACAACGCAAGTTACATGTGAGGTCAATTTTAAAACAGTACTTGTTTCATCACACTGTCTTGCTATATAGAATTAATGTTTAAGCAGAGATTTAGATGGATGCTCTTCAATAAAAGTTTAAAATAATAAGATCAATTACAATACAGTGTAAAAGATACTTCTGGACGATTTACCTGTTCAATCACTGTCCTTGCAGTTTGAATAAGCGTTGAGAACTTAAAATCCTTTTGTTTACAAAAAACACGACAGTCAAGCTTAAGAGTGTCTACAACAAAACGAATAACACCAAAATAAAAACATTTAAAAGTAAGTACAGTATCAACGGTCTTTTTATCAGGGTTAAACAGTTCGAATAAAAAATAGGAGACTCAAGACAACCTTTGTTTTTGGCCTGAAAACCTATATTCAGTCTACTAACTCAAAAGATGTCTGCGGTTTACAAGCAAAACACTCTAGTCTATCGCAAATATTGCCTCTCTCCTTAAGTTAAAAAACATTTTGGAGTCTGAAGCTTTTTGTGCAAGTGTTTGCACTTCAACAGCCTTGTTTGTGACTAATGTACAGATTTAACCAGGGCTAAAAGTGAAGCTCTCATTAATTTCTGAAGTTTACTCAAAGAAAGTATAAAATCGTGTAATGCTAAGCAGCGATGGGAATGAAAACTGGAGCACACTTTTTTTGTACATTTCTTTGCTGTTGTTTTGGATAACTAAAACATGAAACTTCCAGAAACTTCCTACACTGTAGTTACATGTTTTATCGAGTTAATGTTATGTGTTCCCGTGTTCACTTTTTTTGCTGACGCTCATTTTCACCTTTGTGGCCACTAGCATTTCTCATAATTTTCTCACCGTCGCTATAAATTTCACATGTTTTTCTTCCAACAAAATTGGTCTGCTTTGTTTTCTATCTCTTGCTCTAGCACTTTCTCTGTTATCCACGTTAACGTAGACTTTAAAATTAAGTGGGTGCGTTCGATTGGGAAATCTGGATTTAGATTTCAAAATCCGGATTTCGGATTTGCGATCGAACGCGAAATCCGAAAACGGATCTCATCTCCGAGAAATCCGTCCTCAGGGTGGATTTCAATTAAGAAATCCAAATCCGGATTTCATGGATTTCTTTTTTACCGTTCGATTGGGAAATCCGAAAAAGGATTTGAAAAACTGTCCTTAAGAACAGCGGTCTTGCACGCGCACGCATACTTAGCAAAAAGAAGACCACTGTTCACGAGAATAGTTTTGCAAATCCTTTTTCGGATTTCCCAATCGAACGGTAAAAAAGAAATCCATGAAATCCGGATTTGGATTTCTTAATTGAAATCCACCCTGAGGACGGATTTCTCGGAGATGAGATCCGTTTTCGGATTTCGCGTTCGATTGGGAAATCCGGATTTAGATTTTGAAAATCTAAATCCCAGTGTTCTCCCTAAATTTTAGCTCAGCAGGTAAAGGACGATTCATGGCCGGTAAGGCACAGGATATGTGCCAGAGGCACATTTTAATTTGGGGGGGAGGGGGGTAGCAGAGTGAGGGACATGGCTAGGCCCTTGCTGTGAAATTTTGGAGCTAAGTTCTCTGAAAGGTCATTCCCTTTATTTTAAGCAAATTGGCCGTTGTTTTCTCTATACAACAATTTAAAATGTTTGATTCCAATAATTTTACTCCGTCTTCAATGCGCTCTTTCCAAAACTCGTGGCCCACAAAAAAAAAGCTGTGTATACTTAAGTAATTTTCCATATATTCATTCATTTACTTGTGAGAATCGGATCGGATCACAACTCACTTGCGTATATTTAACACTTCTTCTTAAATTTTAGTAAACCTGTATGCGGTAAGAGGTATTACTTCAGGCGGTAAATTTTACCAGTTACCGCCTGATAAGGAGAACACTGAAATCCGGATTTCCCAATCGAACGCACCCTAAGTCAAAAGAAAGAATCGGCTTTGTTGTTGTTGCTAGTCCGGCCGGGCAGCTATGTGATTTAGCACCAAAATGCCTGAGTGCTTGAAATGCAAACTTTCACCTGACTTACATGAAGGGGTGGATGTACGTCGTACAGACGATTTTCTCAACTAAAATTTCTTAGATGCATAACCAAATTTTCTTGCTCTGCTGCGCACGCTTTGCACATGCGCGAGGTCCGCTATAAAGTAATGAGGAGATCATGCAATAGACCTGTACTACACCTGCTATTTGACATAATACAACAAATTAAACAAAAACAAAGTTTGCTGACAGGGAAAACATTGTTTCTGCCAATCCTTTCTGGTTTGGTTTGTTTGCTTGTTATTTAACCTTCTTACCAGCATCTGGCGGTTGCATAAAGAACAAATTGAGCTGCCTTGAAAAGAACTTTCTTATGGCTGGCCATGGTATATCATTTAATCTTCTCACTATTTCTAACACACAAAATCTACAAAGAGAAAACAAGAATTATAGCTGTGGGGTAATATTAAAAAAAGATTAAACTTTCTAACCCTGTTGGAAACCTTAAATCAGCCTTAATAGTGGTATAATGCAAATGGCCCTGTTATCTACTCCCAATCACACTGATCACCGTTCACATGAATCTTAGCTGTCTACAGTCCTCAAACTAGTAGAATAAAGATTATCATTTAATAACATTGTATAATGTTGATACAACCGTGCAGTCTCATACCTTACATCAGGTATGAACCATGCAAAAATCCTAATATATAAATTTAGCCAAGGCCAACAGTGAAGCTCTCGAGTGATCTTTTAAGAAATGTATTTCTCAAGTCATTCAAATTTGGATGTACAGGTAAGCAGAAAGCAAACTGAATTTCTCCTCAGAAAATCGACCTAGGCCTGTGATCAATTGAAAACTAATAACTGCATGGTAAGAGGATAAAAAAAAGCACATCACCGTAAAGAGTTGTAAACCTGAACCCATGATACAGTCATACAGATACAGATACCCTGGTGGACATACATATACTGACAACAGACATACATATACTGACAACAGACGATGTTGTGAGAACCAAAATTTCTTGGATGCATAGATAACCAAATTTTGGTTAACTATAGTGCTCCTCTACAATCAGAGACAAAATTGTTGGGAAGGATAACAATTTTTAACTGCGTATTGACTTCTCTTCACCAGCCCCACTTCTGGTTTAGTGTTGTAAAAAGACTGAATTGTTTGAGTTATTTTTCTCGTTTAGTTTCCCAACTTTGAAAAGGGGTCAAGGGGTGCATTCAGGACACGAAAAAGCTACTGAATTCCACATCAAGCACTGCTGGATGAAATGCCAGGAAATTATGTTCAGTAAAAACAACTTTTCCTACTACTTTTGTTTCAGATTTCTAGTTCTTTAAAAATCCAGTGAGTAGATTGGCACAAGAGTACCCAAGGAATCATGGGATTGCTCAATGAGCACTCTGACTTTTCTATACCCATAGCCATAAGATTATAGACATAATGTCACATCAACTGCTCATAACAAACCTTTCTTTACTTTCTTCTTGTGGAGAACAGTCCATTTTTCTGCAAAGCAGAAAATCACTTTTCTCTACTACAATATCCATGATGTCCTGGGAAATCTAAATACATAAGTCTGGTTAAGTTATAAACAGAAAACAAGCCAAAATTAATCACAAGTTTGTTACCTTTTCTAATCTATTGTTTGCAATTGGTCCTTCCTTTGTCTTGTTTTCAAGAAATGAAAATGAAATCAATCTTCCTAAAAGAACTGAAAGAAAGTAAAGGTTTTAAAATGCTATCACAAAACTCACAAAAATGTCATTAAAAATATTACATATTTACATTGACTGTAGGTCTTGTCAGTGTGCAAGTTCCAATCCATTAATTTTACAAGAGGTTCCATTCTTAAATACATAATCCATTAAAAGCTTGTGATATGTACTATAATTATAATGAGGATCGATGCCATATAATAGTTTAAAGACATTTACTGATCCTTTTAGTTTAAATAATAGTGGTTTTAAACAAGAATTTGATATTGAAAAAATTCTTTGATCAATAACTTCATTAAAAATAGATGAAACACATATAGTGTCAGCTCTTTAGAGGATTAACCTGACAAAATACTTCCTTGCTTTTCCTTGTTGGTTATATTTGTACAGAGAGACAAAAGTCCATGAGAAACCACTTCCACAGTTTCATCACACTGCAAACAGCTTAGAAAAAAGTAAAAAACAATGTAGTAAGTTAAAAAGGTGAGTTATGGTTGATAAGTTCACTTAACCTAATGAATGAAGTACTTCAATTCAGGTTCAGGTGACATTGAGATTTTCCTGATTACCACAGTACAAAAATATACATTGAAAAATACCTTACCATGCTAAATATGTGTCAAAGGAAACTATACAGTCCTTGTGTAGCAACCAGACAACTTCCAGGGGTAGACAAGGACCCTACAAAATACGATTAACAACTTTTAAAACAAGGTAATTCATGAAGTATAGCTCAAGTATTAGTTTCAATTTACAACTCTTTTGACTAAGGGCAGTTCTGAAATACAGGTCACATTGAGCACAGGTCAATCTTCCTGTCTCTTTCATCATAGTGGTATGTGTTCTAACCTATGGCCTAGTCTTTAGACCTACCACTTGACTCAAGGCAGCTATTTTTTAAGCTAAGACAATAATATTAAGGACTAGTACATTAGTACCTTACTGGTCAAATGCTTGGCAAAATAAACTCTGTTGAAACACTGCTCGGCCAGCATCTGCTTTATCACTTTTACAACACTGAGCACAGAGTCCTACAATAAACAAATGAACAAACACTTTTTCCAGATCCAGACTTTATCCACAGTTTTATCACATGTAAAAAAAAAACACAGAAGCTTTTTCTTTTTTTTTTGTTTTATTTCATTACTTTCTTTACATTAAATTTATTTTAGTGCCTAATCTGTAACTTTCATCATGACTTCTAAATGTCTGACAACAAGTAATTCATAAGTTACGTATTATAGCAATTAAGTGAAACTACATATTCAGTTTTTAATTAGCCTGTGAACCATGGTTTCTCCAAGCCGAATGCTTTGAAGCACAGCATCTGGCCAGGAGAAACCACTGCTCACAGTGTAGTTTTTAATAGAATTGTCACTAGAAATAAACCTGGGGTCTAATGAGGGAAAAAATAACAAGTTCAGGATGTTATAATCACCTGATCGAGGTACTCGGTGATTAAGTTAAATTATGACTGAAACAGTAGTAACAATGTTTAACACAGAAATTGGACATCACAAGGATTCAGTCGTCAGTATAGACATTGATAAGTCAAGTGTGTCACTCTGTCTTCCCTCGACACAACTGAACGTAAATGTTTTATGGTTCTTTTTCTATAATTCTCCTCAGTTCACCGAAAAAACAATCACCATTCTTGGAACATTCTCCATAATAGCACTTGAAATGGTAATCACTTTGAGGGTGCCCCTCACTCTAATATAGCGGCGATAAAAGGAAGTAACTGTACAATTGTTTGTTAAAGCCTTCATTGCATTGAATCATCTGCATAAACAACTCACACACCGTACTGAGATGGCGGTGGCATTTTACTTGCTTGAAAAGAAAAAGAAAAAAAAGAATGATGGAAATTCATACATCCTTATTTTCACAATCCTTTACTGTTTTCTTTATAGTTCAGAAATAATTACCAGTTGACATCCTGCCAACAGCTGTTGTGAGGCAGGCTTGCAAACACTTATCAGTCTTTTTGCCATGCTCTCTGCTGCCAAAAGGTCCAAAGGGCATGATGCCTTTGTTGCCTGGCATTTCAGCAAGTCGACACAACTGTCCGCTGAAAAAACAGACAGGTTAAACAGCAATTAAAAACTATGTATGTCTTAATCTTCTGACCTCAACCTTTTCTTCTGTGTATAGCTTTACTTTGCCCCTTTTTCATACTTTGCCCTTTTTTTCATACTTTTGAGAGCTGTGTCTTACAGCTTACAAACCTTACGGTTTGCATCAGTTTATTTCAAGTGAAGCATTGAAAACTGCTCTTCTTGTACTCTTCCATTGATACCACTTATTGCCATAATTATAAATCAAATATTTGGAATTGTGGTTAAGCAAAGGTATGATATTTCAAAGAACAAAGAATGCAACATGAAAAAGGAACCTGACAACAGACTTTGGCAAAAAAAAGGGGGCAAAATGATCAGACAAATTCTCTTGTTTGAGAGGTGCTACATTGTAAGTTTGAGCTGTTAATGACTGAGACTCAAACAGCCAAGATGAGACAACTAGACGAACAAGTCACAGAGGCAACATAACACCATAATGAAAAATTACTATGTTATTATTTACCAGAACAGCATACCTCTGCAGACTCCCCTAGCGTATTCTCACAAGTGCTCTTTTAGATAAGCACCCCCTGCTCTCAGCCTTGCTCTATAATACCTGCTGTATTGACTATACCTTAGTTAAATCAAACCATTTAAATCAACTTGTCAACATTTTCTTCCCTCCCTGTTTGATCACTAGCGGTGTATTCCTACTGATGACTGACCTGTAAAACAGGTCAACTACATGCCAAGATGATTTGAATCAAATTGGTTCCTTTACAGTTTAGTCAGGGACATTTTCTACTATTTCCCTTCGTCCTTTCAGCATAATAAGAGCAATTCAGCTGTCTTCTAGAAAAACCAATTCAGTCTGGGTACGTCAGATAACCCTCAGAAACTGCTATCTGCTATCTCAGCTACAATTCTCATCCAGACAGTATTACCTCACCCCCCCCCCCCCCCACCCCCCAATCAAAAAAACTCACCAGTAAGCACAGAAAATGATTCTAACTTTGATGGGTCTTGATGCCATGAGTCACATGTTCCTATATTAGAGATATCTTCGCTCTACAAACATTATTGATGAAATGTACAGTTGGTGATAACATATATTGAAAGAGCAAGTATCAACATACACATATTTTTTACCACTTAACCCATTTGCCCCTGAACCGCCCGTAACCGCCCATGCGGATCCACGTCCTTTCTACCCCTTGTGGCGTTATCAGTTTTAACGGTCAAGGACAACTTTGTCAGATAACTTGTGCAGAGTAAAGAGATCTTTCAAACCATACCAGAATGAGCACAATTCAGTCAAGGACACTGGAGAAAATGGCAAAAAAACATGTAAGATTGACCTGTAAATCTCCATGAAAATCTTGTTCCATTGCCTACCTACCTTTCCTTTCACCTAATCCTAAGATCCTAAAAGCTTTGCTAAAAACTCTTCCCACCGAAATGAAGCCTACTAAATGCCCAGCAAGAGAAAAAAAAATGAGGCAAGAAAAGCGAAAAAAGAGGCAAGGAGAGAAAGCGAAAAGTAAAAGTCAAGACTGCTGTGTCACTTTTATACCCAAAAACTATCTCGAAATTTTGCTTTCTGCGCATGCCCGAACTACGCAAGCTGATATTTTTCATCTGGATCAGAAGGCCGTGAAGTGTGCGACCTGTGAATGGGTGTGTGGTAAGTTTTAGCTTTTTATAGCATGACACTGACCAGAAAACCACTCGACTAGCTTCAAAACGCGTTTTTCGGCAAAATCTCCAGGAGCAAATGGGTTAAGTTACTCGCACTAAGTCAACAATTAATTTATAATGTATAAATTATTATGTGACAATGGGATGTCAGACAGGCCACTTCACCCCACGTCCAGTTCATTCTGACAAAAATTAAGACCCAAAGGCAGATAAAAAAAATCTTAATCATTCTGGATAACTTTTAAGCTATTCCCTGCATATTATACATCATTTTTTCAGTATACCTCTTGATATTTTATCCATAAGACTGCTAACCATTGTCTTTAAAAAAATTGCTTTCTCACATGTTAAATTTTTTGTATTAAGAAGACATGGACCAGGGCTGTCAATATGGGCCAGTAGCCAGCCAAACCCGCCAGCTAGTTAGCCATCTTTAGCTGGCTACTTTCATCTCCTTGTACCATAACTACTAACAAAAAAAAGCACCATTGAAGAAAATTTGTAAAGCATCTGTTTCCGAGTTTTGAATGATATTGAATGCATATTTAAACAGGTTTAGATCTGTGAAACGCTTGAACCGTGCGATGTTGTGGAATGCCTGGGACATTTCGACCGCATTGTTCCCAGTCTTGCATGTATTCTGACAAAACAACATGGCATCCGCGGTGGAAAATACCTCTTGAAAACCCCTGGAAATGGCATTTCTGAGACCCTAAATTTCTAAATGTCCCTAGATGCCTCAGCCATCAAGAACTTATGCCTTTGGTGTGTGTTCCAAAGCCGCCTACTATCCATTATCAGCCAGCTAATCAAAAACTTTTTGACAGCGCTGATGTACTTCTTTGTATGTCAACTTTAATATCCACAGAAGACTGGTAAAAGTCTAGCGCCAGTTGTTTAACAAAAGATGGATAGCATTATCTTATGGATAAATCTCTATCCACTGAATAGCACAATTGGTTTCCCTACTATTTATCCACTGGATAGTCAACTTATCCGGTGGATACCACTATCCAGCTTTTGAACAACTGGAGCCTGGTGGATGAGTGCAGGTGAGAGTTTGCTTAGAATTTACTGCTGTAAGAATTTACTTAATTTGAAGGCAATTAGCTTCAAAGTGTTCTTTTTTCAAAATTCTGCCGAGATGAGAAACAAACGTCTATCTTGTCAAATTACTTGGGGTCACATTCTCAATTCCAACCTCCAGGGCAAAGACTGTCATCCCCCGCTACAATTTTTCAGCCATCAGCCCCTAAAAAGAAGGAACTCTTTGTTCAGTGGGCCAACAGGATCATCACTACCCACCTCTCTTATTATTCCTTCAAAACTTCGGTTGTCATCAACCAGCTTAAAAATTACATTTTTTATTTCATCCATCGAGTTAAGACTTGCATGCTTGAATCCCTGATTCCTTTCTAGACATAAAAAATCAAACAATTTTGTTAAATGAGTTCCTCTATTACTTCCTGGAAGAAGTAATCAACTGAATATTAAGGTTAGTCGTGACGATCGAGCTGATGAGTTCTGGAAAGGATGCGTAGATGCATGCAGATGTATCGGGTGCGTCAAAGACGTCCTTACCTAACAACCGTTTGAATTTAACTTGCGCAGTTTCCACAGTCTCACCATCTAAAGAACCTTCCCAATGGCGTTTTGATCTTGCATTCAACTCAACCTCCATAACTACTGATCACGTTTCGACAAAAACACAAACTCCGTTCTTCATTTTTTTGAATGAGCTACTGGCAGAGCGCGCGGCAAAGCAGAAAACAATCAGGCGTTCAAAGCCTTGCACCGATTCGTGTAAATCATCATAAAGTGTCGATCACAGGACCAATCTAATCACGTGATGCAATCGTTTTTGGCGCGCGCTGTTTAACTAAACAAAGATGGCTTCTTCTCCACTTTCAACTTCAGAAGGAGAACTGTTTGAGGTAAAGAATGAAAAGAAAGACCTTAAATAACAGAGTTGCTTCTTTAAAGTTATCTAGCTGTTACAAATCGGGACGTGAGAAGAGCAGTAGTGTGTCAGTAGTTTTTAATGTGCGAGAGTGAAGCAGAGACAGTCGCACACATCGACCTCATAAGCCTGAGCTTATTTTTTCATGATTGGTCGATTATTTGCATGAAAAATGATTTTTAATCATTCTTCATCACATCTATTGCAGCAGGAAAGGTCAGATAAATGGACCAAAGACTAGTATATCATTATGCAAGGATCTTAACTTTTTAAATAAGTTTACCAGCGGATAAATACCGGCCTTTCAATGCAAACTCAATCGAGACTGTTGATCAATGTAAGCTTAAGTTTAAGTTTCTTACTCATAACTTAAAAAATCATAAAATTTTAATTCCAGATTTCTTAATGAAAACAAGCGTAAATAATTCAAAATATTCTTAATGAAGGGAAAGCTCAAGTTCTTGAACATTGTAACCTTGAGAACCTTTGCTACAATTTATATGCGTGCAGTAGCCAATAAAACAGGTGCCACATTGTTGGGCTGCTGAAATTTAGCACCTGAGCTACTTGAACTACAAGTATGTGGTGTAGTACTTATTTTTCCAAGAAACCACCAAGAGTTGAGCGTTTTCTATGTAGAAGTCTGATTTCTTTTTATTTGTAGGTTGAAACTCTTCTGGGAAGGAGAACCAGACATGGTAAAGTGGAGTATTTAGTGAGATGGAAGGGTTATGACCAAAGCGAAGATTCATGGGAACCTGTAAAAAATTTACAAGGTTGCCAAGAGCTGATTAAAAAGTTTGCTTCTCCAAGGTCTCCGTCACCTGGTAGAAAAGCCAGAACACCAAAGGTACTTTTTATCATGGTCCTTGTGTTTTGGCGTTCGTTGTCCCATTCACTTCCAGTCATTTCAATCACCTACTCCTTTAAATGTTCCAACTTTTTTCAGGTGTACCATTTTATTTGATTTATTGCTGCCGCAATAATAAAGTTTTAAGCATTTTTGATGCAATGTTTATTCAAGGGCAGCATTTATATGAGGGAAATATTTATTAGTATTTCAAAATCACATTTCTTTAATCATGGATAACAGTTATGATGAACCAGTTAAGCAATAGAAAACGTTTTCCATGTTTGCATAGCCTGATATAAACACGAGAGGGGTTGGGAGAATTCAAGACAGTTATGCAAACCCGAGACGAAGTTGAGGGTTTGCATAACTGTCGAGAATTCTCCCAACCCCTCAAATGTTTATGTCAGGATATGCAAACACAGGAAAAAAGTTTTCTATTGCTTTTATAAAATAACTTCCTGGAGAAAAAAAGCAAAACTCTCTTGTTTAGAGTGCTGATTAAAAGACAAATTCTTACCAGTCACGAAGTCTTGTACACGAAGCTTGTACGCGTAATCAGTCCTTGTTTTGCAAAAAAGATGCTTTCCAAAATAAGTTTTTTTTTCTCGCTTAAAATGTCAGCTCAAGCGAAAAAAAATTGACACAGCATGTTTCTGAAGATTTTCCAAGCTTCAGCCGACGAGGAAATGTGTGAATAAAGTAAACTTGTCGAGGTTTTCAACAAAAAAACCTTTTTCAAATTTGTGCTTGCATGATTAGTGCGCGAAAAGCAAAACATCTTGATGTCACAACCATGTTTACATACTCTCATGCAAACACGCCTCTCGGCCAATCAGAGCGCGTGCACTACCTTAGTTATTTTATAATTGTAAATATTGTGTTCAACAGAAACATGTCAGAGTTCCAATGTCTCACTTTTTTTGCCAGGAGAGAATTATATTTGTCTTGATGGTGTAGATTACAAAGTTGCACCAAGTTTTTTCTTCTAATCCTCAAATAAATGCCGCATTTATCTGGTTGGGTGTGGTATTTATTCAAGGGCGGTGTTCACTGGTAATTTGCTTTTGGGTGCTGCACTTAATCAAGGGGGTGTTTATTCAAGGGTAGAAATTGATAAAGTTATTTCAATATTGAAGAAAATTAACATGCTTAACTATTTCATTAACAAAATCATTGTCATTAATAGAATTAGTCCACAGTTAAAACACTCAAAACTTTTCTTTGACTTGCACACAGGTGAAAAATAAGTGAAATTCCTATTAAGAGATGTTTCCAATTAAAATCCTTTTTCAGTCGGTTTGGGCAATGCAAATTATTATTTCTGATGATTGATTATGAAATCTTAGGTAATTCCCAACTTTTAGTTTTGGTTGTTGTATGAAATATCCTTACTATTATTGTGGTTGGGATTAGACCCAGACAAGTTTCCTCTACCCTTTTGTTTTCTTTAAAACTCTTGGATTTGTCCAAAGATGATTTAGTTTACATTGCCTTATTCAATTTTTTGTTATCGTTAATTTAATCCCTTAGAGGGCTCAAACTAGCCAAGTGTTGCAGACAAACCAGAACATTACAGAGGAGTATACCAAACTTAAGAGTCCAAAAGGTACACCAACATCTGACTATATCATACTTCATCAAAGAAAGGGTAAGTCATGAATAATCGATCACAACATAACTTCAGAATTACTCAGGGCTGTCATTAAGGGCCAAGGCCAGGGATTTCATAAGCATGACCCCCAGCAACTTTCAAAGGAAACAAAAGGAAAAAATTCCCAGGTGTTAAATTCCCTGTCTACTAATTGCGTACACCTAGCCCTGGCAACTTGAAATCTTAGTGGCAACCCTGATAATATTACCAGTACAGTCAAAAGGGGGTGATCATGGTAATTCACCACTGAAATATCACTGTATTTTAAACCTACCCAAAAAAGGAACTTGCAACACCGATCTCAATGTTTATGTGCTTTGTAAGTGCTTCAGTTTATCTTGCCTACCATAACCAACACCTACACCTCGTCCAAGGGTGTAACTTATGAGAGGTTAGACTGTACATGATTTTTGGATCTCAACTACCAGTATATGACTTCAAGATACTTAAGAGAAATGCATTTACTGGTACCAGGAAACTTGAAAGAACGTTTTGACATTTGTACTTTTGCCATGGGCAAAAAATGGAACTAACTACGTAGAGAACTCATTAGTATTACAGTGAAACCCTGTTGATATGGACACTGAGGTGCTACAGAAAGACTTCATATTAACAAGGTGTTTGTATTAAGCAGGTTGAATTTAGAGAACATGTAAGGGTTTTCTTTCCCCAGAGACAAAGCAAACTCTCCATGATAGTGAGGTGTCTGTATTTAATGGGTGTCCGTAAAACTGGGGTTTGTTAATAATTAACCGACATTATAAGTTGAACAAAGGAATATTTCAATATGTGAAAGACTTCATGATTGTTTTTAGTGTAGTACACTTACATTGTGTAAAGATATCAATCTTCTTTTTGGTTACTCGTATTTTGAATGCCAAGGTGTCCATTCAATAGAGGTGTCCCGTCAATAGAGGTAATAGATACAAAGATTATGTGAGCATTTTTCCAGGACCAAATTTTATGTCCCCTTAATGGAGTTGTCCCTTGAATAGAGGTGTTCCAAAGGAGAGGTTCCACTGTATACATGACACTAGCTTTCTAATCTGATTGGCTATCAGCTGCCATGATTTGAGCATTAACAGGACAGTATAATAAGACAGTACTCGTCTTGTCTGAATAATTGGACAGTATGTGCCATTGGTTGCTTGAATGGGTATGTTTTTCGCTTCTGGCTTAAAAAAAAATTCAAAATCAAAGCTGGTAATATGTGGGTAAGAGAGAATCTGATTATCAGTGCAATAGACTGGTAATTTTCCATTTGAAAGCTGCTTTGACAAGTTGTGACATCTCTCAACAGGTCCTCTATTTGCCAGACAACAAGTCAAAGAAGAAAAAGAAAATACCAAAATTACTAAAACAGTTGAGGTCATACAAGAAAAGCATAAGAATTCTGCAGGTCAAGGATTACCAGCTAAGAAAACTAGTCCACAGAAAAGATCCGCAGTGACAACTGATGCACAAAGGGAAGTGTTTAAAATTGTGGCAGGATTAGTTGTTGTTACTCTTGTAATGATTTTGCTTCTCTCATTTATTCCTGGAGTTGGAGATGATAAAAACTAATCTTATCTGTAAATATTGTTATAGTTCACATTAGTTGAAATTACTTTTAGCCTTTTAAGTCATAAATGAATATGTATGATATGCTTTTTTTTAATCTAGAGAGAATGATACACTTGCCTTCTTATCTACTTTTAATTCAGGTCACAAAAAGACTCAACTTGCCAATAGTTTGGTGATCTGTGTGATAAACTGAATGTTAACAGACGTGTAATTTCCTATGAGGATAAAAAAATTTTAGTATTTGGGCAAAATATGTTTGTGATGTGTGTAACGTTAAGTGAAGACGACTACAGACGAGATTATGGAGACGAACTGCCGGTTTAATACATGTCAGCCATTACAAGATCAGGGAGCACATGCCAATACATCCGGGATAAATGTATAACTTAACATACTGCGCAAGTCCAAACTTGACTTGTCACACGTGATATGCGCGACAATAATACGCGTGACAATATCGTTACATCTCCCTTCGTTTAAATGAAACAAAAGAAACCAAACAAAACAAAACAAAACAAAACACCAATAGCCAAAGGAAGCTTTAGCAATGGTGCAGGAACTAACTATGAAGTTCAACGCTCACTGTTGTGTAACAAACAAGCCCAAAGGAAACTTGGGAATGGCACAGAAACTAGCTATAATGTTCACTGTTCAAAACTGGTCGATAACCAACCAATGCCCTTTCTTCATCGTTCAATATTGAATTCAATTCAATTCAATGTTCAATATCACGCTAGACACAGAAGTCTTTCAGATAAGCAGGTTTCCTAACAATTCTGCCACTTCTAGTCGTAACCGGAGCAGGATCAGTAACTTCCCTTGGTTGGGCATCCGTTGGCAGACCATTGGTAGGAGGTTGTACATCTGAAACATGAGGCATCCGTGGTGTGGGAGATACAGAAGGCAACCGCAATACAGGGGATGCTGAAGGCAACTGACATGCACCCTCAGGATGTTCCGGCGTAGACAACTTAGTTAACACCAGCTCTTCATCATGGTTTGGTTGGTACCTCTCAGGAACCTTGTAGAGATGGGAACGGTTGCGGCGATAAAGTCGACCATCTTCGGTGCGAACATTGTAGGAGCGCACATCTATGTGCTGATCAACTTGGGCCTTGAACCATTTCGACCGGCGATTAAGGGGTCGGACTCGCACCACATCTCCCTCTTGTAGAGGCTGTAGTACCTTGGCTCCTCTGTTGTAATACCTGGCTTGTTTCAATTTTCTCTCTTGTAACTTGTCGCCCACATCAGGGACCAACTGTGGCTGCAGCAACTGACTAGCTATGGGTAGGGAAGTTCGGGTTCTGCGTGAGAAAAGACGTTGTGCAGGGGAGCTGTCCATCCCTTCCGATGGTGTGTTCCTAAAGTCCAGTAGCGACAACTGTGGGTCACGTCCCGCATCAAAAGCCTTCTTTAGGATTTGCTTTGCTGTTTTAACACTATTCTCTGCCTTGCCGTTGGACTGGGGGTACCGCGGCGAGGTCCTAATGTGTTCAAACTGGTACTGCTCTGCAAACTGCTGGAACTCTTTGCAGTCAAACTGTGGTCCATTGTCTGTAGTAATTTGGTCTGGAAGCCCGTATCTAGCCAGATGGGGCTTAAGCTTATCAATAACTTCTTTAGAAGTCTTAGACGTCAGCACATCCACTTCGAAGAAGTTGGAATAACGGTCAGTGGTAACCAGGTAGTCAAAGCCGTGGAGCTCAAACAGGTCAGCCGAGATGCTTTGCCAAGGCCTTGACGGTATTTCATAGCATACTAAGGGCTCCTTCTGCTGATCTGGTTTGTAGCTATTACAGATACTGCACTTTGAGATAAACTCGGTGATTTGCTTGCTCATGTCAGGCCAGAAGAAAGCGTCTCGAGCTCTTCTAAGACATCCCTGAATGCCCAGGTGACTAGCATGAACTTTGTCGATAATGCAATCTCGCAAGGTAAGTGGAACCACAATTCGTTCACCCTTGAATACAACTCCATTCTGTAAAGACAACTCTTCTCTAAAAGGGAAATAGTTCTGCAACTTGGGGGGCACATTTGTCTTGTTATCTGGCCAGCCTTGTTTGATCATAGTGGCTAATGCACTCAGATCAGCGTCCAGCTCAGTTTCAGATTTGATGTCACATAGGGTCGTTTGTCGAATGGGCACAAACTCAGCCATGTTCACACACTCAGTCTCGATCTCTGTTGGTGATCTTTCATCAGCAACACTCCACACATCTTCCTTGGTGTCTTCCTCTTGCTTGAGCAGTGGGAGATACGCCCTACTAAGGGGATCTGCGATGTGCATCTCGATGCCCTTTCTGTAGGTGACCTCGAGGTCAAATTTCTGAAGACGTAACAACATTCTCTGCAGACGCTTAGGTGCACTCAGCAAACTCTTCTTCATAATAGATTCCAGAGGTTTGTGGTCAGTATCAACGAAGACCTTTCTACCATAAACGTAACTCTCAAACCGTTCAACACCGAAGACAATAGACAGCAACTCTTTCTCTATCTGAGCATAGTTAGTCTCAGCTGGAGTTAGGGCCCTGGATGCGTACGCGATGGGGTGTCCATCCTGTAATAGACATGCTCCAAGACCGCTCATGGAGGCATCACATTGCAGTACTGTCTTCTTTTGTGGATCAAAGAACTTGAGTACCGGCGCTTGCGTTAGAACCCGCTTTACATCCTCCAGGCACTTTCCGTGGACATCTTCCTCCCAAAGAAACTCATTATCTTTCTTCACAAGATCTCGAAGGGGCTTAGCCACATCTGCCAGGTTTGGTGCAAACTTCTGTACATAGTTCACCATTCCTAGGATTCTCTGGACACCATGCTTGTCAGTGGGGGGTGGCATTTCGTTGATGGACTTCAGTTTGTCCGGATCCACTCCAAGACCCTCTGATGATATCACATGACCCATGTAGGTCACTTGCTTTTGTCTGAACTGCATCTTATCAGCGTTTAGCTTGATGCCCTTCTGCTGGCACCGGGTGAACACCTCCTTCAGGTGGCGATCATGATCCCTGAAGGCTTCTTCATCTGTGTCTCCCGATCCAAACACCAGGATGTCATCAGCAATGGCCTTCTGTCCGGGGAGACCTTCGAGAGCGATATCGATTCTCCGCTGGAACTCCTCTGGAGCAGGAGAAAGTCCAAATGGCATTCGAAGCCAACGGTATCTACCCCATGGTGTTCCAAAGGTGGTCGCATAGCTGCTTGGCTCATCTAGTTGTATGTGCCAAAACCCGTTTTTCGCATCAAGCACTGTAAACACACGGGCCTTGGATAGCAGCGGGAGTACGTCATCTATTGTGGGCAAGGGGTAGTGATTCCTGTGTAGGGCCTCATTCAGTGGTTTGGGATCAATACACAGTCTTACTTTGCCATTTTTCTTTGTTGTGACCACTACGGCTGAGATCCACTCAGTAGGTGTGTCGACCTTCAGGATCATTCCAATGCTTGACAGTCTGTCCAACTCTTGTTTTAAAGGCTCTTTAAGGGCAATTGGCACCCTCCGAGTGGGTAGCTGAACTGGATGGACATCCTTGTCAATTTCCAGGTGTAGTTGGCCTGCAAGTTTGCCTTCCCCAGAGAACACATCTTTGTACAGCGAAATGTAGTCTTCTTTCTTGAGATTGACAGGGGCCTCATCGTTTGAATCCACAGCAAGGATGTTGTGTTCATTGATTGTTAGCAATTGAAGGTGTTTGCTGGCCCTTAGACCCAGGATAGACTTGCAAGGACTTACTCCACCAACAATGTGAAATTCAATACTGTACTTCTTATTGTTCTTTGGGTTTGTCACCCGGAAGCGTTTCTTGCCCAGCGGTTTAACTTCAGACTGGTTGTACATTACCAGAGTCACAGATGTTTTGTCCAAGTCTTTTAGACAGCCTGTACCACAGAGTCTCTCCACTGTTTTATCTGACATGAGATTTACAGTTGAGCCGCTGTCAAGCTGGAACTTCTCCTCCCCACCGTTGACAAGAAGGGTGGCAAAAATTTTGCTCGCGTGCTTGCGGGGGGCGAGTGCATTGACTTGCTCTTTCACATCAATCTCTGCGACATATTCGTCATCATCGGAGTCAAAATCCATAAAAAGCACCTTTTTCTTTGATTCTCTGCAACAGACTGCAAAGTGGTTTGGGAGGCCGCACTTCTTGCAAGTGTTTCCCCAAGCTGGACAGTTCTTCTTGGCGAAGGGATGCTGCCTAGCGCAAAATTTGCATGTCATTCTGGACTCTCGTGATTCAGTGCGGGGCCTGTTGTCCGATACTCCAGCCTTCTTTTTGCCTGCCGGGTTGACTTTTTCCTCCTTTACGAGACGGACATCCTCCTGATTCATAGTCTTCAGTTGCCGTGCGGAGGTCTCTGAAGATCTACAAATGTCAATACATTGACTCAAGGTGAGTTTGCCTGCTTGTAGTAGTTTCTTTCGAGCTGAATTGTCATTAATGCCAACCACTATTCTATCACGGATTAGTGAGTCGGCTAGTGTCCCATAATTGCAGGTCTTGGCTAATTTACGTAGAGCAGTAACATAGGCATCCACAGACTCATTAGACTCCTGATCCCTTCGGTTGAAGACATATCTTTCGTAGGTTTCATTGCATTCCCCAATGCAGTATTTTTCCATCTTCTCAAGTATCACGTCTGGCTCTTTCCGCTGGTCTTCGGACTCAAACTCCATTGAGTCAATAACATCTAGCGCATCCGACCCGATGCAGGTGAGCAGGGTGGCCGTCCTTCGTTGCTTGTTCCTATCCGGATTTTCCGGGTCTTTGAGTTGAGCAGCAATTTCGTAGTTCGACCACGCTCGACTGAATCGTTGCCATTTAACAGGAAGATTTCCGCCGCTTAAATCTAACTTTTCTGGTAGCGGGATATTCACTGGAACTGTAATCACCGTGTGATGTGTAGTCGATGAATTCGGAACCGAACCATCACCGCTTTCGCCAGTGTTGTCGCTCGGGGTTGTCGGCATATTGGAGCGATTATATTGGAGAAAGTACTCACAATCGTCTTCGACGGAGGCTACGAGCTGTAATTGACGCCCAGTTTACTTCTGACACCATGTAACGTTAAGTGAAGACGACTACAGACGAGATTATGGAGACGAACTGCCGGTTTAATACATGTCAGCCATTACAAGATCAGGGAGCACATGCCAATACATCCGGGATAAATGTATAACTTAACATACTGCGCAAGTCCAAACTTGACTTGTCACACGTGATATGCGCGACAATAATACGCGTGACAATATCGTTACAATGTGATATGCTGGAAGAGTTTTTCTGGATACCAAACATACTGTAGCTTTGGAAAATCCAAGTGTATATCTTGTCCACAATAGCCACAAAAGCCTGAGTGGGAGATGTAAAGAGGGCGAGGGAGCGGGGAGAGAAAAAAGGAAGAGAAAAGAGAGGGAGTCAGCAACCTTTTCTCCCCAATCTTCTCTCCCTTTTCCCCATCCTTCCCTTCCTTTATCCACACCTGCCACACCCAACAATAACAAATTTAACCCTAAAAAACCTCATTATACCACATCCAGGTAATCATGAAATTTTCTTATAATACTGATTATCTTCATCGCGTATTGTGGTTTTCAGAAAGGTCATTATACAGCATTCACAGAAGCCATCATTTTTCGACAGTTTTCAGTGCTCTTTTGATGATGTAAATATCATTTTTTGCACCTTACTAAATTTTTACAATTTTTGCATTTTAAATTGGTATATTATTTATTTTACGAATAACTTTCCATTGACCAAGATACATGTATATTAGCATAATGTTACAAAACTGATATTTCCAATACTTTGTAGTTGACATTCTGTGACGTTGCATTTAGTTCAGCTTCGTTAACAGTATGGTTTAGTGCAACATTAATGGCCATAAAGTAGGTTGCAAGATCATCAGAAATAGTGTTAGTATAGTGTACAGAGCCAAAGTAAAATGGGGAGAAATCTCAAGTCAAACCGGACTTTGCGTGAACTTGAACTACTTCCCAAGGAAACCTATTCCATCTCCAAAATTTTCAGTAGATAGCTAATAACCCGTATTCGATTCCATTAATCCCTAGCTTTCAAATAAAGACCAATTTAAAACCATTCATGTTTAAAAGAGTTATGTCTACGTTAGAATAGTAATACTGTAATTACAGTGCGACTACTAGAACTGGAGTACTTAGAAGAGGATTATCCAATCACAACGTTTTTGAAAACAAAAGATTCTGTAGTTTTTTGGCAAATGGACCAATAAAATTCAACGTTCACTATGCAACCGCTGAAAACCTCACCTCTGAGGAAAGAGCCCTCAAATTCATGAATGTTATTTGTGACGTCTGTTTCCAAAAAAACTTTAGAATCTTTTTTTGAAAAACCGTTGTGATAGGATAATATTCTTCCAAGTGCCCTGGTTCGAGTAGTCGCCCCGTAATGATAACTGTATTTTTTAACAAATTCCTCTTGCAAATACCCTGGTTTCGAACAGAAGGCTTAAATCAACTCGGAAATGGACCATTGTTACAGAATTATTTGAGAGAAAAATCAGTTTGGACATGTAAGTAGAGTAGTTCACCAAATAAACAAGTTTCTATTTACGATATGATTTTAGTCGTTAGACTGTGTGGCCTACATTTTTTTTGCTGTCTTCAAGGATCTTGGTTCGTCTACTCGTATCCGTTTCTGTTTAAAATCGATTGTTTAAACCGCATTGGCCTTTAGTCGCTGTAAAATTCTCCCTGTCCTTCTCACTCGGTTACGTTTGGTCAACAAAGTTGTCAACCCGCAAAACGTTTTATATGTCCTAGTTTTGCGCAGATCCTCAGAGATGTTGCTTATTGACCCCTGTTCGATCGGTTAACTCTTCGAATTTCAAGGTTGCGGTGATACTGTGCTCTTGACTACTATTTTGTCAAGTCGTGGTGGGCCATTAGAAATAACCGGAGGTGGGGTGACAATTCCCCAAAAAATTCCTGCAAGGAAAACTTCCCTGAAAAGAAAATCACACAAGCGGTGGTACAGAAAAAAAATGATTAATGCAGAGGAAGTGACAACATGACATTACTAGCATTACAGGGAAAAGGTAGCCTATAACATTGCCTAAAGATTAAGATTCTAGATCAAAGATTTTCTCAACGATATAACAAAATAAAGTTTCCAACAATTAATATCAATATCATTTTGTTTTTATATGAAACACTTACAACGGTAAAAATAATGAAATGTACTAGATGCATTAAAGTGCCATTTTTTTCTTATTTGAAAAGCAGTATGTTAATGGCTCAATTGTGTAATACAGATTCCTAACAATAAATGTTAGCGTCTTTTTTAATGTTCAAAACAGCAACATGTACTTTACCAGTAAGGAAAAACACCGACACAAAGTCTTTTGAGGCGACTTAAAAAATACCTTATTAAACTGAACAAGAAAATAGCTTCAAAGCCGTTTTCATCCCTCTGCATGAGACACGCTGGTGAACAAGTTGAAAGAAAGCTTTCAATCGTCAAAATTAAGAATGAACTATTAAAACACGAGTATCGAGAAAAACGGGGGAAATGGGGCTTTCGTGACGATAGTGGCATTGATGACTTGAAAAATGTCTTAATTGCGTAACAGTGACACATTTTCGAAAGTCTGAGCACATCAAGGCAAATTTGTCAGTTGTTTTTCTCGGTTCATTGTATATTATTTAAGGCGTCTTCGCAGTCGTTCTCGGTCAGTGCATTTCTCGTCTTTGTTTTGAGACTGCCGTAAATTTTAAAACTGAATGAATGCAAGGCAAAGTTGAGAAAACTTTATTTTGTACCCGAAAAATCTAATTCCAAGAAATTTCAGAGTAATGAAACAATTATTTCTAGGGATCTTTCTCCTTATCCTGTATCCCTGTCAGACGGAGTTAACAGTGGCGGATACAGGGGAGGGCCTCGGGCCCCCCGCCCCTGAGGGGTAGATAATATTTAATTGTCGTGGCTTGTTTATGATAGAACGCGTTTAACTTTTGTATTGCCTAAGCATGTGGACAATGATCGCGACATTTCCAACGTTTCCACCACCTACTAGCGGTCTTGACCAGGAGATGGTGTCGTTTTGTTTTGAGAGTTCATTTTTCTTTTGCCCTTTTTTGTTTTTATAACAATTAAACGATATAAAAGCCATCACGCCATCACGTTTGGCAAAGTCGGCATGTCGTCATGGAAACTGGCATGTGTTTATCTTGAAGTTTTCTTTTCAATGTCTATCCATTATTTATTTTATTTTATTCTATTTTAACCTCCATGTATTTTTATTGTCTATTTTTATTGCATTGTCAGGAGCCCATCAAATTTGATGGGCTCCTGGCATTGTGTATTTCATTCCCGGACAGCCATGGCGTGGGCTACCTGTGGTATGATTTGGGAGCTAATCCGGGTATTTTTCTTTGGTTGTCATGGTGCACGGTCAAAAGAGTGCCTGTTTATTTTCGCCGGACTTCTTATTCGAGAACTTCCTTTTGCTTCCGATTAAAAATAAGGTCAGAATTTTGAAGATGCCAGTGAAAAAGAAGAGTGGAAAATCTAAGTAAGTAAACTGGTGTTAGTTCGTGCCGATGCGAAAATGAGTCAAGGATGACTTTGATCCACTGAGTTAGTTTATTTGAGCTTACGTACTCCAACGTACATTGTGTATAACATGTTTCTTAATGTTTACTTTTCTTTCATGCTAGATCTGGAGGTAAAAAGAAAGGGGCAAAAAAAGCCAAGAAGTCAAAAGATGAACTTGCTAAGGTAAAGAAGGGGCACTGCAGTTCTCTTGAATATCTTGGTTTTCAAGACCCCCGAGTACAGCTGATTTAGGGCAATTTCTCAGCGACTGACTCTGTTGAAACGCACAAAGAATGTGTCCTTCTGAACAGTTGATGTGCGCGGGAAAGGCGTAAGCTTTTAGGGGAGGGGTAACCTGAGATCAGGCGTTATTATTATTAATTTTTTTTGCTTCTTTGCTTCTTTGGCTCGAGAGGGAAAAAAAATAACGCCTGATACATTTATTTAACAAGCAGTCAACCGCCTCCTAATTTACATAATCTAACGTCTGCTTGACCTGTCATGTTATTAGCCAATAAGCGTTTACCATACGGGAATCAAATTTTGGCGCGAATAATGTCTCTTAAAATCAATTTTAGGGAAAAGAAAATTTTTAAGTACGTCCATGTTCAGATGGCGCTTCCTAAAAAAAATTTTTAATGTGTTGTTTTTGTGATGAAATACTGCTGGCTGGAGCTGCCGTACCTTTATTTAACAGCTACAAATAATAAAGAATTTACTGGTTAAAGCTTGTTGACTTCGTTCTGTGCCGAAAGCAGTGAAAAAAAATTAGGCGGAAGCACCATATTTCACGAACTGAAAGATGTTGTGAAAGCGAAGATCGCTCAGAATAATTCGCAGCATGATTTCTGAAGGAGGAATTACAGTCAAACCAGGTCAAGATTCCATTCATGAATTGATTATTTGAAAAGTGAACCTGTTTGTCGCTTCTGCAACAAATTGCATTCAAATGATCGATGAAGTTTTGACTGCAACTGTTTTAGTATACTATGAGATGGAAAATATTTCAATGGATGAAACTTCTATTTAGGCATTCTTCAAATTCAAGAAAACTGAGCCGGCAGAAATTTCATAACGAACTCGCGTGTGTATTCACTGCTCATTGCGCAAGCAAAAATGCAGACTGAAATCAACAACAACTAACGGATGGCGGCATTTTGGCCAATCGGAACAGCGCAAATCATGCATATTGTTTCCTATCCAATCAGAAAAAAGTCCAGATTCTGGCTTTTTTACATGTGATCCAACAAAGAAATGTATCATGCCCTCTTCCCATGAGACATAAAGGGATAATAGGGAGAGGGAATGATCTCAGGCTAGAGGAGGGGGAAATGTGGTTTCATAATGATTATCCTTCTATCCTGACAAGGACCTTGCAGTTATATATTTAGTATGACATGTCAAAATCCTCTTTTTCATTCGTAAACCCATGTTTGTGTATTCATCCTTTGTCTTATTTTCAAGTCATTTCCAGAGGTATCATCTCGCTGAGTGTGACAAACTATTAATTTCCCATTTTTAGTTACTTAGGGCTCTGAGTACATGTACCTTAATTTTAGTGGAAAAACCTTTTTTGTTGTTCAAAGTGTGTTTTGTTTGGGACAGGAAAAACTTGAGAAAGCAGCTGAGGCATTTGAAGCAGCTGATGATCTTCATGCTGCCTTTGTAGCTCGCATGGACAAATGGATGCTTGATAACTATGCCAGGGCTATTGATCTTTTTCGCCGATTTGATGTAGATGGGGATGGCAGCTTATCATATGAGGAGTTTTATGCAGGAATGCGAGACTTAAATGCACCAGCTAACAATCTTGAGCTTTATGTGCTTGCCAAGAAACTTGACAGAGATAGTAATGGATTGCTAGATTACCTGGAATTCTCAAAGGGATTGAAGTATTATAAGAAAGAAGAATGTGTGCAAGATGATGGCCTACCTGTTTTAAAATTTGAAAGAGAAGAATTGGAGCAGTGTCCCTGTTGTAAACTGGGATTATGGAAACCTCCCAAAGAAAAGTATCCGAGGTGAGCTGTTATTAAACTGCACATCAAAATGGAGATCAGCTTTCTCTATGCAAGATGTTCAGTACTGGTGCAGTAAATACCTGGGACATAGAATATATTAACTTTAAAAAAGACTATTGATTTCTGTTTTCCTTCCTCAGATACACTGTATGCTATTTTTTGTACTGTGTAAATATTAATTAATTGTTAAGTTAATTCCAGTGGAGTGAACCCTCTCA
Source organism: Porites cylindrica (assembly GCA_964035525.1). Lineage (NCBI taxonomy): Eukaryota > Metazoa > Cnidaria > Anthozoa > Scleractinia > Poritidae > Porites > Porites cylindrica. The sequence goes on along the minus strand of OZ037776.1, from coordinate 18,737,327 downwards.
ATATGGATGCCTGTAATACAGCATTACCTCCTTCAAACAGACAACTAAAGTTGGTCCCTGCCTTTCTTTACTCCTTTTATTCTGCTCTTTTTAAAACAGATGCACCCCTGTGCTGGTTTGAAAGGTGTCCAAATTGGAGAGAGTTTACTGTATCACCTTGCAATTTATATTAAGTCTGTATTTCTAAGCTTTTTAAGTGCACCAGTAACTTTCAAATGTAGCAGTATTGTAGGGATCAGTTGCTTTATTAGGGACTTTAAGATCCAACAACGCGGACGACAACGAGAACGTCCAAAAAAACAATAGGTTCAATTAGCAAAACTTAAACTTCGCATGTGCATCACACTTTTTTGTACATTTCTTTCCCGTTTTTGCACGACTACGACGTGAAAATGCCTAATTTCACGTTTTATGGAAGACGTAATCAAGCAACGATGAAATTTTATTTCTCTTTCTGAGCTTGAGTATGGTCCCTTGAAATTCAGCTTCGGGAGGGTTTGCCTACAATATGAGAAAGTAAGTGGGTAGGAATAATTGTTATAAAGACTGAAAAAACTCAAATTCACTTTTTAAGTGACGTTCTTGTCGCCATCGCATCGTTGGATCTTAAAGTCCCTAATGTTGCTTCCCTTGCATTTTTAAACAACTATATATTTTTGTCATCTTTTTTATGTGTTGCAAGTTGCTTTGAAGTCTGATAATTATTGCTGATGTTTCAATCCAGAAATATACTGACTTATATTTTAATTTATATGTTCAGATTTATAAGCATGGAGCTCAAGTTGGTGACATTTGCAAATCTTCCACAGTTAAAGTCCTACCCAGGACATTTTCAGATATTTGTTCATGCCCATATACCAGTTTATTCCATTGAGTCTATTATCAATGAGAGATTTGGTGGTACTGCCAGGAAAGTTGTTATATACTGCACTACTAAAGAAGGAAAAAGAGTAGAGATGGATCGTCATAAGACTCTGGAAGATTGTGGCTTTTCTGGAGGGCCAAGACCAGAACCTCAACTTGTGGAGTTATTATATGACTTTGATGTAGAATATAACGACTGTCCTATTCTTATGAGTGACCATTACTTCACTTAACAATAAAGGGCTATATTTTCAGTTTTACCCAGGTTTTTTGGGGGAAGATATAAGCACTTTTTTTATGGTCATTGTTTTCTAGAATACTTTAAAAGACAGTGTTTATAGCCTTATACAGTGTAGCTTAAGTTTGTAAATAGGACAGTGATTTTGCAATAGCAAAAGTTATAACTTAGTTTACAGTACTCTAAGCATTTTAATAACCTAGATGTATTTGAATAGACTAAAAGACTTATATAATGAAAAAAAAGATGGTCATTTACCTGATTTTTTTAAGAAAGACAGTGAAATTTGGCATATTCAGTGTTAAGCAAAATCTTAAAGTTTGTAAGACCACAAAATATTTTATACTTAAGTTTGAACTGTGTCGTGATAATTTCTGAATGTTCGTTTGTGTGTTTGTTAAGGATTGTTTTCACTAGTGATGGCATGAGTCAGAGTTGTAGTCAAACGGAAGCATAGATAATTTGTTATGGACTTGTGAAAACAGCATTTTGATTCTGCCTTCAATTCCATGGCTTATGATTTAGTGAAAACTATATTGTTGGAGTGCAATGCTCAAACAATCAATCCTTGAGAAGATTCACTTATGTGACTGACTTATTCTTCCACCTCTACTTGTAACTCCATTAATCCAGTGTAAGTTTGTAATAATTTATTGTGATGGAGTGAGTTAAGGTCACAAGAAAATGGAAATGTCTTGACTCCTACAACTCAAAGAAGCTTATATCCTGGATCCAGTCGTCGCTTCAGAAGTGACGACTGGAAATACATCTGTATTTGCAGGCTAACAAGCTTATGACTTTACTTACAACTTGGATTTGTGATTTTTACTATGACATAGGGGCTGTTACTACTCTCATTAGGACTTACTAACTAGTGTAATGTAGCGTGTTTGAGACACATTTGTCCAAATCGTTAATCTGTTAAATAATCCGGCCGTTTGCTAACTTGTTAACCAAAATGTTTTGCTTAAAAAAATGTAAACTACTCAGGTGTGAAGAAGCAGGGGTGATTGGAATTAAAGCCCCATTAAAAATCTTTTTTAAGACGCTGTAATATTTTATTGCTTTTAGTCTTCGCTTTTTCCTTTGCTTTATTACAGTGTAAATCACTAGCCTGAGAAAACAGCCTACAGTTCGCGACGGCACCACTGGTTTCCCCGCAAAATGACGTCTGAGAAACGAGCACAGAAATTTCATACTGATGACGCGGCAATACTCAGATCTGGGTGGTGCTTCTGATTGGGTGAATCAACTTTCCCATGCGACACGAAGAAGCACTACCCAGACCTGATGATGCGTCATCAGTATGGAATTTCTGCGCTCGTTTCTCAGACGTCATTTCGCGGGGAAACCAATTGTGGGGTCACGAAGTGTCGGCTGTTTTCTCAGGCTATTAACTCACGCACTTAAACAAAGTACCAAGTTCTTTAAGAAAAACAACTTCTGAGCCTAAAATAATCAAATGTGGCCGTGAAATGGCGAATCGTGCGAAAATAAGTGCCAAAAGATAAATTATAACTTTTTTGATTAGTCATTCGCCCTTGAACCGCCCTTTACCGCCCGTGCGGATCCACGTCCCTTGTACCGCTTGTCAATTTTAACAACGGTCAGAGAAAACTTTTAACTTTTTAATCTATTTTGTGCAGGAGGAAAAACCTTTAAAAATTATGTCAGAATGAACACGATTCAGTTCGTCAGGAGACCGGAGAAAAAATCCAAAAACCCATAAGTAGTTTATACAAGAATTCCAAAGAAAATTTTGTTCAAACACCAACCTACGCTTCCTTCCATCTACTCCTATGATACTTAAAGCTAATTTCTCGAACCGTTTCCCACATAAATGAAGCCCAGTAAAAAAAATCACGGGGAAAGAGAAGGAAAGAAGTGGGTTTTGTTGATGCCCACACAACTGCTTGCTGCTTGACTAAATCATGGTTTGTTCGTTACTGAGGAAAAGATGGTCTCACCGAAAAAATCACTATTTACGTCTCCTGAATTGACTAGAAGTGCATCTAATTGTTTTTTCCCTGTTTTAGTAAAGTATTGTGGTTCGATGGGCTTTTCAGTGACAACACCTACTTTCTTTTAGAGTAGGAATTCGAACTGTACCTACTAGTTAGGTACAGGGACAGGGATATGCAAATGGTCACTCGCTCACTCGTAGTAGACGCACTTCGTAATTAATCGGGTCCGAACTCGAGAGCGCGAAGATCTATTGCGTCCTACTTCGAGGGGTCTTTCTTTGATTTCGTTTCCGCCCTTTGTGAGAAATCTAGACATTCAATATAAGAGGGTCTCAATGGGGTAGTGGCTTTTACGGTTGGTTATCGCAGTGTAACGTGCGCACGGAGTCAAAATAGCCGGGAAATAAAAAAACGCAACCATAAGTGAATTTTATCACCTTCCTTAAAATTAACAAATCTAGGGAACAATGTCTTTTACGGTTAACTCTTTTTTATCCTATTTACGGCTAACGGTTAGTAGCAGTTAGCTCGCAAATGGGTATAACGTGTCTTGCGTTGTAACTGAATATAATTCTCTCTTGCCATTGGGCATTTGGGCTTACAGAATTCACTGCAAGGATTTGCTGTATTCCCCACGGCCAAAAGAACTTTTATTGAATCAGGTACAACGTCAACCTCACTTTACGGCCCTAACGAGCACTTGTTATCTGCGCTCTGTTTATGACTCCAGGTGACAAATATTTAACCAGTGAAAACAGCACAAACAGCGAATGACCTTTCAAACGGTCTCTCTAATGTTCAGTTCACCTGGATGAGTTGCAAACTAAAAGCGTCACTCGACACAAGGTAAAGTAATGGATTCAATATAGTTTTAGGCTTCCACTATCTTGAAATGTTGCGTGTTCACAGGCTAGAGAGTACTAGAGACTGATAAATGATCTTGAGGTTTCTTAAGGATGAACTTGTTAAAGTTTCTTCTCGTAAAAATGTCTGCTTTAGTCTTTAGATCGATAAAACATATGTCCCTGACGTTTTTTTTTTTCTGAGAGTCCGCGTATTACGTACTGTTCCTGGGGTACTGTTAAGACGGACACTGACCCGGATCAGATAAGGACTGTCTTCAGCGTGCTCCCCTGGTGTCCGTACTTATGAACCGGGTTCCACTGTGCAGGGTCGGCCAGTGAGGGTAGTGGTATACCAGTATACCCGAAAAAAATTCGCCAAAATACCCAAAAATACCCAAAATTCATCCAAATATACCCAAAATTATTTCCAGGTATACTTTGTACCTGAAATTCATAGAAAGTGATATACTGAATACCCGTATTTAAGCTGCAATATACCGTATACCCGATTTAAAAAGCCCCCGTGTACCGTATACCCCAAAACCCTGGCCGACCCTGCTACTGTGACTTACTTCTGGGAAACTGCCCACCTACCCCTCCCCTAGGCCAACATTTGGAAGTCAGTGTTAATGTTGGCTTAGGGGAGGGGTAGGTGAGCAGTTTCCCAGAAACATGTAATGATCCGTATCATTTATTTATCCGAAATATTGGCCCACAATAAATCAGCCCTTTGCCGTAGTGCCAGCCCTATTTTACGTTTCTAGTACTAGCACTACATGTAACAGGCGCGGAGTGAACCCTGGGAATGAGAGCGCGTTGTTCCCAATATCCAAGATCCAAGATGGCGTACATCGCTTCTCATTTGAAGAAGGGAATCACGCATCAGCAGCGCGTTATGCGCTTGTACAGAAACAGCCTAAAACACTTACTTTCGTGGTGTATCGATAGAGAGTCATGGAGAGAAGAGGCCTTGATACTGAGAGATAGATTTGATAAGTATAAGAACGAGACTAACCAGAAAATGATAGACAAGGTTCTGCAAGATGCAGAAATCGAATTTGAAAACAAAAGACACCCGTTTCCCTACATCGGTAAGTGTTGTACACTTGTTTCCTCTTATATATCTACTGCGAAGGGTAATACTAAAATGTTTTGCCGGGTGGAATGTTACATTTAAACAAATACTCTGAATATACATTATATCAATCCAATAACTGGTCTCAACTGTTTTAGATCCCGTAAGTCCAGACGGTAGCAAATGGGAGAGAAACTTGCCACCCCCTCCCCACGTAAGTATTTTTGTGATTTGTTGGTGAAATGTCCGATAAATACCGCGAAAGCCATATTCAAAAGTCTGCTCTAATTCTGGAAAGAGAAAAGTTGGAAAAGTTGTAGGTTCAAGGGGAAGCTAAGGACACCCCTAGCAAGGCGGTCATGTGGAAACGTAGACCATGCAGACTGCAGACCGTGCAGACTGTGCTGACTGAGTGTTACTTTTACTTACTTGTACCTTAGTTTTTCCTGTTCCTGCGGTTGTGTTTGGCCCTTGGCTACTTACTCTATAATACTTTTCAGTTAGGTGACAAAGAATTTTTAATTGACCAACTGAATGTCCCAACTTCAATGGTTTCTGGATGAAAAGTAAACATATGGCAAAAAAATGCATTTGGATGTGTAGTACCTAAGGGTTGCCCACAGTGAATCCAAGGCAAGCCATCACAAACTGTAAAAGCAGAACCCAATACTGATTTTTTATTGGATGGAGTCTGGATTGTGTTTTCATAAAAACTACTTCACAGAGACTATTGCAGTACATAAGACACCTGAATGACACTTCAGACCCAGTAGCTTTCAAGGCGATACATATGCGAGAAAGCATGACGATTTCAGATCATTGCTTCCACTACAAGTACTTGCCTCTGTTTTATGTAAAACCGGTTGAAAACTAATTGACTTTAAAGAAATCAAGATAGGTCCGCACTGTAAACTGAGCCTGCGATTTTCTCATTTTATTAGTCATGGCCGGTAGTCTTCATTATGAGAAGAAGCGGGAAACCAGTTAAAGTATTTACTACTTTAATTAATGTCCAACAAGAGAAATTAAAGTACTTGTGAATAAAAATAACACTCAGTCCGCATGGCCTGCGTTTCAACATAGTCCACATGGTCTGCATTTCAGCATGACCGCAGGCAAGGACACTAGTGAATGGGACAGGAAAGACGGCAAATCTTGAGTGACAAGAGTGACAACAATATGTTTGAAAATCTTTTCTACCACACTTTACGTTCCTTTAATCAGATCTTTTTCATAAGGAACCAGAAAACACCAGTGTTAAGTGAAGGTCACAACACAACATGCACATTATAGCTCTCTCACACCTATCACACTCAAGCGTTTTGCCATCCTCTTTTTTCTGCTGTCCTGTTGTGTAAACTCACTATTCTAAGTACTTGGAGGGTGCCTAGACTACAGCCTGCATGGCAGGTACTGCATAAAGGGGAGGAAAAGAAGGGAGGAGGAGCATCTGCTGTGAGCCCAAGTGTGTTTGCATAATTAACAGTTTATTATTGAATGAGGCTGAGTATCATCTGAAGAATTATGGAGATCGAGGAGGGGGTTATCCACCGAGGCAATAGGCTGAGGCAGATAATACCCTCCGAGATGTCCATAATTTTAAAAACAAGCTTACATGTAAACATGCTTACCTCCATCGATGTTAAGTTCATCTTCGATAGTGCATCTTTATCAGCAGGTTTAGGAGATAAAGGGTTGTTCAGTTCTGCAAATATTCTCCATATAGAAGCTGTCATCCATCGAGTTGTCTTCCTGTTGTTTATGCCATGTTTTTAGCCAAAATTTCTCCTATTTCAGCCCTGTGAAACAAGTAAAAAGGTCCACCATTTTGTATAACTCAACCTCGTCCCAAGGTTTTCCGGTTAACGGTTGAATAATCTGGCGATGTTGCCGCACGATTGATGTCATCGGTTCAATATGGGAAAATTCGTCCAAATTTGGTCAACGGTAGCTGGTTCTGATGAATTATGCATGTGATTTTAGCCAATCAGAAACAGAGCACTATTTTGAATGAATAATAAGGCCTATTAATTTCCCTGCTAACAGTAGAATGTTCTTTTCAGCTTGGGCTAAACTTCAGATACATAACTTTGTGACAGAAAAAATATAAAAACTTGTCAAAAAGTTTCATGGATAGTCTTTACCAGCTCAAATTCAAATCATACAGAAGTTCATTTATGGTGGCACATGATTAACTGAACAGTTCCTGGGATACATGTAGCTCCTAAAATTCTCCAAAGTTACTAATAAAACTCTTACCCTTGTGGAAAATGGCATTTTAACATCAATATGACGAGAATTGCCACCCTCCAATACCTACAGTCTTTGTAGCCTGAAAACACTGGATGAAAAATTAGATTTGCATGAAATTTTCTCGGGGCAAATATGATACAAAATAATGCAAACTTAAGGGAAACCATGGGCAAAGATGGATAATACTGCATTTCCATCCTAATTGACATGAGGCTGACCAATATACCATGGGTTAAGCTATAGAACAACATATTTTATTTGGTACACTCTGGTCCGAAGGTCAGGTAAAAGTAAGGTATTGAAGCTTTCAACTGAGTGAAAACTACCCAAGCGTAAACACCTTAGGCTGAGCCGGTCTATTTTATTATGTGAATGCAGTATGAACTTCCAGAAGGAAAGTCATTAAAGCAGCCTCTAATAGGCACAGTAATATAATGCTACAGCTAAAGCAAGTGGTAAATACATTGAATTCTAAAATTACAAAATTTAATAGTTACACAACAGATTGTGTATGCAATGACTGAGCTCATCGTTTGTCACCAACATTGCTCCCAGGGTTCTCTCCAAAAGCCCCGGGAACAAGGTTGTGTTGTCACATGATTTTCGCCTATTTAGTGACATAACATTAAGTGACTAAAAAATCACTGTCAGTTTACTCACTGAAATGTCACTTTTTGTCAGATGACAATAGTGAATGCCATTAAGGTTAACACTAATGACGACAGTGATGCTGTAGAATAGCCTGTGAATACAACTGTCTCTCTTTGCTTCATTCATCATGGGATGTGTTGCAGGAGAGACATGTGCACTTCAACGATAGATATGCTGCACTGATGGTCTATTATTGTAAAATTTTTAGTTTTTCTTGCAAACAAGTAACAGCAAAACTCCAACACTTCTTCCAAATAGCGATATTATATTCCACAAATATTGACTGTTTCATAGTAGATTCATCACATGTCACCTGTATGACCTTTTTTCTTCTGTCTGTCATTAGTAAGCAATAGCTAAAAGAATATAATAACTACATCAACCAATCAGAGCTCCTGTCCAGATTCTGGACAGATTTTACATCATTAGTATGGCATTTCACTAATTTCAGTCGTTGAGACACTGAAGTCTGTCCCGCAAAACGTCCCTGGTAGCAAAGAACAAGGAGAGAGGGTTGTATTTGCAGGCTACCAATCAAATGCATCATTGTTTGAATATTATGATCCTTACACTAGGTCAGGCCTAATGAGCATTTATGGCTTTTCTATGACTCCAGTAATGATAATAAAACTTCCAAGCAAGTTTCCTTGCTTGGCATTTGATCTTTTGTTTTTTGTTTGTCTCATTTGAGGTTCTTCACATGCTGCCATGGGAGGAGGAATGGTATAAAGAAATGTGTGAGTGGGCTGAAGGCAAAGATTGAACCATGTCAAACACAGCAGGCTTGATCTTGTTGTCTCTGATTGTTAACTGAATCGCCATGGAGAAAGAATCTCTCTATGTTTATATTGTCACATTCTTCTAAAAAGTCACATGAATTGTGTAAATCCCACTCTTGTGAAGCGAGTGCTAAATGTAAATTAGTTCGAAAACGTTTTTTGTTGAGGACTGTGATTAAAGATGTTATTCTTACTTTCGTTTTGTTGTGTTGGTTTTCATGATTCATTGGGTTAATTTTCTTTAAGTAAATTCTTGAAAAAAAAGTAAGAACCACTAAACACTTTTCAGGAATAATTGGGTACAGAGAAATTTAAATTTTCAGGACAAGAGTAAGTTGTATAGTTTAGAGTGAAGGCTAGCCTGGAAACACATGTTGTCGCTTCTCTCTTTCTTTTCGGGTGGAGAGAAGCGACAAACGGAAATACATTTGTGTTGGTAGGCTTACTGAAGGCTTCATACAGTGTACGACAAATTGTCAAGGAACTTGAAAAATAGTTTAAGTAGCATTTTTATAACGTTTTAGCCATTTTTATTTTAGTCTCTAAGCTTTAAAAAGCTTTTTCGTAATTTTGTTATTATTTTATTGTTCTTGTTAGCGCTTTTGAACTTTAAGGATACTGGCACTTATATAAATATTTTATTATTATTATTATTATTATTATTATTATTATTATTATTATCATTATTATTATCGCTACGCTTGCGTTATGACTTGCCCTTAGTCGATTTACCAATTCATTGCATATGTGGGGATAAATTCACCGTTAGTCACGCCCTCTCTTGTAAAAAGGGGGGGTTTGTAGCGCAGAGACATGACGGTGTACGGAACTTGTTAACGACATTCATCGACAAGATCTGCAATAATGTCGAAATTGAACCACGCCTTCAACCCCTGGACAACGAGCGATTTCACTTGAGGAGCGCTGTTACAAGTTCTGAGGCAAGGTTGGACATCAAAGCGGGAGGTTTCTGGGCAAGAGGAGTTACGGCATTTTTTGATGTTAGAGTTATATACACACGTCAACTCCAAGTGTTACCAGAGCAAGCCAACATCGGAAGTGTTCAGAGAGCAAGAAGAAGAGAAGAAGCGCAAGTACCAGCAGCGGGTGTTAGATGTAGAAATGGGTTCGTTTACGCCTTTAGTGTTTGGAACCAATGGCGGAGTGGGAAACGAGTGTCAGCGGTTCTTAAAGCATCTCGCAGACAAGATAGCTAAAAAAAAAACCGAGCCTTATCATGTTGTAATCACTTGGCTCAGGACACAGATCTCGTTTGAACTCTTAAGATCGGTACATGCATGCGTCAGAGGTTCGCGAACGCCGTTTTGTAGCAAGATAGAGCAATCATTAGACTGTAAAATAAATGTCGCTAGTGCGGATATCTGGAATACGTGTCTATATGCTTTTATACTTAGGGCTTTTTATGGACACTGGTTCAGCCGTCATTAGTATAATTCGATTGTATGATCTTAATATCTCTGCATAATGGAATTCTTTATTTTATAGAATTTTGAACTTTTATTATTAATTATATCTATTTCCTCTTCTTTTATGTAAGGTTAAGTTACTTCTATTTTTTAGAATTTGTAAATGAATAGTTTCTTTCTTCACTTATTATATATAGGATTGTTTTTGTTCTCTAATGAAGGCCGAGGGGTTTCTTTTGTAACGCATGGAATTGTAGATAGTGTTTTGATGAATTAATTAGATTTTTTGTAACAGCAGATTGGTTGTAAATAGGATTTTAATTGAGGTTTTGTAATAAGATTTTAACTTTTTTATTATTATTATTATTATTAATGATGATAATAATAATTACAATCGAAATTAAGTGTCTCCTTTTAATCGAAAGGAATAATGTAAATAGTGCTTGGACGGAAGAGTTTTTTAAGTGAAATTAATTGTAAATAGGATTTTATAGTTAGCTTTGTTATCAATAAAACATTTGGATTTATTATTATTATTATTATTATTATTATTATTATTATTATTATTATTATTATTATAATAACTAAGTTTCCTTATACAGCTCAGGTGGAGAGCGCCGGTATGCTGAGCGGAAGGTCGTGGGTACAAATCCCGGCAGGACCAACACTCGGGGTCTTTAAATAAAGTGATACCTTTGTAATGACATCTGCAAACGGTTAGACTTACTAGTATTCTCGGAAATGGACGAAAAACCGTTGGTCTCGTCTCACAGCACTTTCACTTATCCGGTTCTTGTGGGACGTAAAAGAATCCAGAGCACTGTTCGAAAAGAGTAGGGTAGGTAGATCCCGGTGGTGAGGCCAACCTTTCCTGGGCTGGGTGGGTTATCTGTAAGGAGAGATGTTACTATAAGGATAACCTCATGATCCTCCTTCAGGTGTCGTAATGGCTACCTGTGAACAGTATATGTATGCGTATATACCGTATTTATGTACAGAGGTCCTGTGCCAAGCCGTTAACCAGCAAGTAAACGCTTTTGTTGTCCTTGGAATGAACTTTTAGGAAATTCTGCGTACTGATCTTGCTACATTGGCCATAATGTTAAAATTCCTCGTTGATTCTAAAGGAAGCGCGTGTGTTCTTTGTCTTCATTTATTAGTAATGCACCTATCAATGTAAAGCCGGTGGGGGGGGGAGGCAGGGCATGGGGTGGGGATTAGATTGTCTTTGTTGACCCTGGGGTAGGGCACTTGACTGATCTTGTTCTCCCAGGGGAGGGGATATTTGAATCTTTAGTCACCCGACGTGGAGATATTTGACTGCAGACTCGGACGAAAAAGACTGAGACCGAACATATGTTTCCCGCTTCCACGCTTCACGCATGCGCTGTACGGTTTGAAAAGATCAGGAAGTCATGGAGGCCAATGAGAGCAACCGAAGGCTGAGTGGATCTCACTGTTTTGTCTTCAAATTTCGTTTGTTTTAGCGTGGCTAAGAGCAGGCTAAGTAAACGGAAGTAAAGAGACAATTACTGTAAACTTATAAAACTGACTTTATTTGTACCCTTAAGAACGGTATATTTAAACTTACAAAATGTAGACTTTCTCCTAAAGGTTTATGTATTCTACGCAGTGTAACCACAGGTAACCCAGGCTCTGTGATAGTACCACAGTACGGTTCCAGTAAAATTACAGTGTTTGTATGGGGTAAAAATATCATCCTAGATAGAGTGAATTTAAACAAATTACTGCAAATTATCACGAAACTTCGTTGGAGCAATAAGGACAACAACAATTAACTTCAGAGTAAGTTTTATTGATCTTTATTTAGTATTTGCTAGAAATTTTAGGACGATATTTTTACCCCATACAAACACTGTAATTTTACTGGAACCGTACTGTGGTACTATCCCAGAGCCTGGGTTACCTGTGGTGTAACACGGATTATGGTTAAAACGTATAATTGCAGCTGTAACAGGAACATGTATCTTTGCTGATGCAGCAACGTTTATAAAAGATTGCAGAGTTTTACTTGGAGATATTTTTATTGTGCCTTTCTTGGGTTCTGCCTTGGGATTGACAGCAATGTGCAGCCTGGGGTGGGGAAATTTGGTTGCATTTGACTGGAATGATTTGCTCGTGGGCAGGGAATTTGATTGCAAATTTTTGAAAAAAGTCAAATCCCCACCCCAAGCCCTGCCTCCCCCCTCCGCCGGCATTACATTGGTAGGTGCATAAAGCACTCAGTCTGTACACCCTAGGGCGTATAAATATAAAGGTTGCGCGGTAAAACGAGAGCGTCCGAGCAAAAAGGTGTGATCCAGCGGACTGGGACTCTGCTTAGAAATGTAGCTTGTTTTCGACTTCGGTCAGAGCTTGCGATGAGGCTGTAACAGAATTATGGCGGCTTGATTTGGTGTCTTGCACTTCTTCCTCGTTCCTTTGTGCTGGTACGCTGTCTCCGAGAGGCAAATGTTGCTATTTTTTGCGAGAGGTTTAGTTGGCGTAGACAGACATCTCTTTCAAAGGGTTTCTCTTATTACTTGCATGGCTCTACCACTGAATTATATTTTCGTTCTACTACTCGCCAATGTCGACGTTATTCCAAAACAAAAACAACTAAGTACTGTCTAAAACACGAAGGAAAATCTCATCCATGTCATCCATGGCAAAACTAAAAGATAACAGATCGTGTTTCATGACTAGATGACGTGTACTTTATAAATGCGTGCAGCTCGTCCAAGGTGAAATTATGCTAATTTCAACACTATCATCCTTCTTTTTAATTTTTAGAAAAAACATCTCAAACGTCTTTCTGTTTCTTCGAAACTTCAGAATTAGTTTCCCCTCAGTTTTTACTGTTTACCTTGTTTTGTTTTAGAGAGAAAAAACCTTACAACTAACCTCAATAAATTTTGTTTACATGCGGTTGCCGGATTTGGGACGCATTGCGCGAATCGCCATGGCGCGTTTCACCCGAGAAGCAAAGTTTGAAGCAGTACAACGCCACTATATCAAAATATATCAACCTAATTTTTTGTTATGTTGTATAAAATTTATCCCCCTTTAACATATGTAAAAATTGAGGTTAAGAAGTGTTAAGCTTTTGCAAACGAAACGGCGAAAGACGATTAGGCGACATTTAGTGGAAGGAGGAACGCTTTCAAATTAAACTCAAATTTTGGCATTATACGACCAACAAGTTTGACTTATAGGCTTCCAGACACAAACATATGAAACTGTTTATTGATATTGTTATGAAACGGATTTATCTATTTAACACTGTAGCCTGAAATTACAGAAAGAAAATAGGATTTCCGGTTTGCAAAAAGGACAATTTCGCTGGCCTTCAGGCGCACCGGAAGCGCGGAAAGAGCGCTCGTGCCAGTCCTACTCCGCATCACACATTAAATGAAGAGCAGAGCGCTCGTTTCACCGCCCAACGCCAGGGTCCCCCCTGCCCAACACTGTATCCGCCCTGGTAAACCTTAACTGATGAACCGTGCACGCAGGCTAGCGCGCGCTGTGACTGCTGTCACGGAACAATTACCACTATTACGCGTCAAATTATCTCGTTAAACAGTGTAAGAAAGAAATCCGTGGCACGTTTCTCACGGGGGACAAACGATTGCCACTACCTTAGATGAAATCTCGTTTAGTAATATGAGTCGAATACTGGAAAGACATGTTTCGCAGCAGCGTATAGCGTACCATGCTATTCCACGTTTTGTAGTGGAAAGCATCAAGCTGCAGCCGAGATCATTTCCTCATAATCTGCCGACTGGACCACATCGACCTCCTTCGGAAACGAGTCGCCCGCCATCTTTAAGACTCGGTAGCATCAGAGGATTGAAGGACGAAAAAAAAAACAGCGAAACTTCACAGCAGCCTAGTGGTGTACCTCCGCCAATTAAAGACCAAATCAGGGAAAAGAAAGAAAAAGTTTATCAAAAAGAAATGGTAAGTTACTTTAATCACCTTTTTTTTCCATAACGCCCATGTTTTGTATCATACACTTCGTAAATGGTAGGCCTTTAAGAAAATGACCACAATTTTTTCGAAGGCCTTCTCTCAACGAATTTTCTAAACTCACCTTCAACACAGCAACAACATCTTTTATTTAAACACGGTGGGTTTAAAAGCTAATGTAGCTTATGGGGCCGTGTAAAGAATGTTAATAAAAATAAAATAATAAAAATTGTTAAAATTGAATGTAGTCAATAAAAGGTGAAATATGTACAATAAAAGATATGAATAGAATTAATAAAAGACGAAATCACTGTCAATTTGGGGACGACCCATTTGCGGTGACTCTTCATTAAAGTTCAGGTTTCTGAGGGCGGGAGACTTTTTTGCCCTTTTGGCATAATCCCTGGTGCTGATAGCGGATGGTTCTAAATGATTCCAAACAATGGAACCTCTGTAAGAAATAGAGTTTTTCATATAATGAGTTTCAAAACGTTGTACGCTAACACGATGTTGATGACGGAGGCCATACTTAGACTCTTTCCTTTGGATTATATGGTCCAAGCATGATGGAGTTATGCGGTTGTATATATTATAAATTAAGGTGGCTATTTTGACCTTATAAGTGTTGAATAAAGAGTCCCAGTTAGCTGTTTTTCTTACATCCTCAGAGGGCATCAGGGGCATGTCGCGCGGGAGGTTATATATAATTCTAGCAGCCCTACAATGTATGGATTCCAAAGAATTAAATTCAGTTTTATTTGTACAACTCCCCCAAATTGGTAACACATATGTAACCGAGGGTAAAATGACTTTAAAATATAGATCTAAAAGCGAATTCCTGGGTAAAAAGCGGCTGCGTTTGATTAGATTGAGCTTGTTAACAAACCCTCTCTTGAGCTCTAATATGTGTTTTGTCCACGTAAGCTTGTTGTCGATGGTTACACCTAACAGCTTAGAGCTTGAGGACCTTTTTATGAGATGATGGTCAATTTTTAAACTGCCTAAGGGACCGATAAAATGATTTCGTTTAAGGATCATTCCCTCGCACTTTTTGGGGTGTGGTACCAGGGAGTTATGTTTGCACAGGAGGGCGAGTTCTTCTAGAGCTTTGTTCAGCGTTGTTGTGACCTGGTCTACGGATTCACCAACACAGTACATGGTAGTATCATCAGCATACAGGAACGTCGTTGCAGTGTTAACTGCTTTCGGTAGATCGCTTGTGTACAAGGCTAAGGAGTATGGGCCCGAGTACGGAGCCCTGTAGTATACCGTGTGCAACTTTGATCTTCTCAGAGTGTACGCCATTAATTACAGTATACTGTTCCCGTTCAGATAGATAATCTCTTCGCCATGCCAGTAAGTTTCCCGTGATTCCAAAGTTGTGCTGTAGCTTGTGAAGAAGAATTGAGTGTGAAACGCAATCAAATGCCTATGAATATGGCGCCCACAACTAATTTGTTATCGATTGCTCGTCGCCAAGTTTCAGTCAGGTGGATGAGTAATAGCTTTGTTGATCTTCCTTTTCGGTAGGCCCATTGGTTGTCAGTGACGAGCGCTTCGTTTTCCGAGAAAGCATGTTTCGCAATCATGTCCGCAACATGAGTGTTCAAGTTAATATCAATAACACGTGTAAAGCAGCCTATTACTACATTACAAATGTAAGACGAATAAGAAAGTATTTAAGTAACCAAGCAACCCAGACACTTGTTCATGCCCTAATAATTGGGCGCATTGACTATTGTAATAGTATTCTGTATGGGTTACCAGCTAAACAAATAGCAAAGTTACAACGGCTCCAGAATTCCGCAGCAAGACTTATTTTTAAGATTCCAAGGTTTTATCACATCTCACCAATTCTGTGTATGCTTCAATTTCATTGGCTTCCAGTAGAATTTAGGATTCACTTCAAGATTATTATAATTACTTTTAAAGCGATCCATGGACAAGCTCCGGTATATCTACAAGAACTCATTAGCAAAAGGGAGGAAAAGAGATACAATTTAAGATCGTGTGCAATGGGAATCATGCTTCAAACGCCAAGAACTTTAACTAAAAAGACATTGGGTGACCGTGCTTTTTAAGCTGTGACACCTAAACTGTGGAATGGGTTACCATCACAAATACGAAATGAGCCCAATTTTCATAGTTTTAAAGGTTTACTTAAGACCCATTTTCTTAGATTAGCTTTTTATTAGGGTTTTTTAGGATTATGTACATGTTGTGGTTCAATTTTATCCTTGGTTTAAATTTTATTTTCCTTTGTTTCAAACTTATTATCATACATTACCATTCCCCAAAACAAAGGAAAATAAAATTTAAACCAAGGATAAAATTGAACCACAACATATATATTATATTTTTATAGATCCATTGTTTTATATATATATATATCTAGCCGGATTTATGAAAACCGTAACATCGGACACCAGGAGCCCACACACCTTAAACTGACTCAACTAAAGTAAATATCGCCAAGAAACTCAGCTCTTACCCATGGTTCTCTTAAGGTGACTCTCTTCTTGGTTCCTGATTAGCAAAAGAAACATTCAAGTCCATCAAAAAGACACTCTGGACTTGTCCATACACTCTAGCTGCTTAAAGGCCCTGAATGACGGAGGACGCTTGAGACTTCAGCAAGTTCTAAGCAGAGAATTCAAGGTTAAATCACCCCCCCTGACTTCCTCCACACCCCCCTGCCTAGCAAGTGCTTGAGGGGAATGCTTTCATTGGCCAATGGGCCTCAAACGTTACAAGAATTTGACATGACAAACTAAAGGCAGATATGACCAGTGCACTGACTCTCCCAGACCAGGACTAACGGAAGGTACAACGCTTTTGCAGCACCCTCCCCCCCCCTAGGGATTGACATGGAGGCCCCTTTCCAACCCATGGCGAGTTAGCTCAGAGACTGAACTTGACAATGAGACCAAGCAGGACAGCAAGCCCCCTATGTTTTTTCTCACCGCAGACCAGCTTTCTGTGCGAATATTCTGGTGCATCTTGAGGCACGTTTTCAAAAATTCGGCTATATATTATATATATATATATATATATAATATATAGCCGAATATATATATATATAATATTTTTAGTTATTTTGGATAGCTTATTAATGTCGATAATTTACTTTCATGTAATGCGCATTTGATCATATTTACATGTATTTTGCGCAATAGAAATATTAAATTATTATTATTATTATTATTATTATTATTATTATTATTATTATTGTTATTATTATTATTATGATGATTCTAAAATCTTGCTGGGTACACTTAGCAAGGAGAGGGGACGATAATTACTCATTACCGTGGGATCATCTTTTTTGAATACAGGTGTTAGTCTGGTCACTTTCCAATTATTGTAGACTCTACATTCTACGGGAAGTATAAGGCTAGACTATACTCTAGCCTTAGATGTTCCCCAATACTTCATTGTGGATCCTCCAGCAATCCTTACTCAGTGTTTCCTTGAACTGAAGAGGGATTTTTTTGACCGAAAACAAGCATCAGTCTCAAGGTCCCCTATATGAGAAAGGGTCTTGTATAGAGATAATAGGGAGCTTAAGCAAAGGTGACAAAGGTGTTTTTCATTTGAACGACGCACATCATCACTCAGAAATGAGCTCAGTCTACCTGA
Source organism: Porites cylindrica (assembly GCA_964035525.1). Taxonomy (NCBI): domain Eukaryota; kingdom Metazoa; phylum Cnidaria; class Anthozoa; order Scleractinia; family Poritidae; genus Porites; species Porites cylindrica. Next base: position 18,719,623 of record OZ037776.1, on the reverse strand, counting down.
AAATGTGGGCAAATCACGGTTGACATGCGCCGCTCAAAAACGTCTTTGTTTTAGCTCACTAGTAAGCTCTCATGTTAGTTGTCTTATGAATGCCATCAACAGGTAATGCACCGTAATTGCCTCTTGAGTTTGCAATATCTATAGACTATAAATTCTCACTCTTACTAAAACAAACTCAAAATCAAATTTCATTCTGTTAAGGTCACTTGCAAAAGCAGACTTCCATTACATTACAAGACCAACGTTATACTGACAAACAAATTCAGTAAAGAGACGATTTTCCAATCAAACCGTACTCCGTAAACTCCTCAGGGGCACCCAACGACAATTTTCGGAAAATATCTGTTCGGAAGACGATTTGAGATCTAGAATTTTCGGAACAGTTGTTGCAAATTTTTGCTTGCCTGCCTCTCCTAGGATTTTCGAACATCTAAAAAATGGTCTAATTGCCTATTTTTAACGGATTTTTACCCTAAAAAGGTCACCTAGAATTTTCGGGAACCTTTTTTCTGGCTGGAATTTTCGAAAAGGTAAGTTTTGATCCCTATAATTTTCGGATCACTAGACTTTCAGCTAGGAAATCCGAACAGATGAAAAATTTTTAGGGGATAAAAATATGCCTATATCTATCGTTTAAATACTAAAATACGTTTAACAATGCTATGTTAACGTGGTTTTGAACTATGTTCTCGTTGGGTGCCCCGTTGGGAGTAACAGTTATATTTCTGTAAGTCATCAATGTACCAAGTCTACGACAGTACCGAGATGAAAAGCCTTATGACGGTATCTTTCATAAAAGGGATTGCGCCCTCTTAGGAGTAATTTATTTTATTTTATTTACCAGCAAGCTTGTGACGAGGCCGTTGTGAAAGAAGAGCTGGTTGTTTTACCTAAGCATGAACAAAATGCAGACCTTGACAGATATAGAGCAGTAAGATATGAACCTGAACCCGAAATATGGCAGACAGTTGCGTGCACCTGGGACCAGCTTCAATCAAGACCAAACCAGTTTTACCAGTATGAATCAGATAAACTGTTTCCCGCCATTTACACCTCCACAACTCGGTAAGTTTATTGCTTCAAAAATGATGACTCAACCCTGCCGTTGCCCTGGGATCCCTGTGAAGGAAGGGTTATGGCGGTTGGTTGGTCAAAAGAAACCTTGACGTGATGGAGGACTGTATAATCTTTGTATAACAACTATTCAATTTATTTTTTTTCCATAATTTTAAACATACCCAACCTCCCCGTTCTCCGTGACATTACAGAGCTTTAGCAATAACGACAGCAATGGAAACGAGAACAGCAGAGAAAAAGAAAAGCAAATTTACACGTCTATAACGCTTTTTTACACATTCCTTGCCGTCATAGGACGACAACGACGTGAAAGCTATTAATTTCACATTTCATGAAGAACGCGAACACAAGACACCTCTTTTCTTTTTGTAATTTTTTTAACTTTGATACCTTCCCTTAGAATTCAAATTCACAAAAACATTTTACAAATTAAATATATTGGTGATGAAGTTTGAAACAGCGCGAAATCACTTTTTAAGTGACGTTTTCGTAGCTGTCACCGTCGTTGTTGAGTGTTTAAGCTCTCTATTCACCGTGACACAGACTCCAACTTCAGGAGGAATTTTTAGATTAGGCGGAATAAATGATCACACAATAAAAAGACTGTTTCACTTATCTCAATGTATAAAAATATGCAGAGCAAAATGCAAATATAAAGGTTGGAAGCTGACTTTTTATTTTTATCTCATTTTCTGCCACAATTTGAGCTACTCAAAATTTTTCACTTCAATTCAGGAATCTGAATTTATGTCTTACTAGGAACTAAACGAAAACAAACCTGAACTTTCTGAGGCTCACCCTTTTCAATCACTATTTGGCTTATTTATGTTATCGTCCTCTGGCAGGACCAAAGACCTAGTACGCAAAATTTACTTTGGAATATCATCTATAACTTTGGCTTTAAAATTCAACCTGTCGACTGAATTTTTTTCGCTAGTCGAAAGAACATTTCTTGTACGCCGTGTACGCCAAAAATTAGCTTTCTTGACGCACTTAATCGCATACGCCTGAATTCAACATATATCCAAGTAATCTAAGGCGCCATAAAAAAAATCAAAACCAAACAAAATTCACCTACGTTCGCGTTAACTTTATTTTCCAGCCTTCGTTAGCATCAGGAAAACCTCAAATCGAGCTTAAGAAGGCGAACAGATCAATAAACCGTCGGAAAGTTTCGTTTGTATTGTAAACTTACTTGCTTCCCCAAAATTACGTCACAAAGTAAAACCGGCCGGACCAAGGACCACATACTGTACACGTGATCCGTGATCAATCTGTAACGCTCTATGTACCGTTTTCTCTGATAGTCTTGAAGAGCCGGAGAAGACTTCATCAGTAAAAAAGGTTGACGAGCCCATCAGGACGCCAAGAATGGAAATATCAGAAACGAACAAAATGCGTTTGTAAGTGCCCTACTGACAGTCATCAATACTGACTTTAAAATATGACTACGAACATGAAACTTTGGAGACTCTTATTCATTCCCAAGATCGACTGTCTCAAAAACACAGAAAAATTGCAACTATGCTAGAGTTTGAGGCTTAGGTGCAAGAATCTTCGTTTCACTCCACACCGTCTTCACGTTAGCCAGTAGATAACACGAAAAAGTAGTCTCTGCTCGCGGGATAGTGCACATAAGCTTAATAGATTAGTTAATATATGTAAATGAATTTTCACGGGTTATAAGTTTCTGTTTTTTTACCATCGGTAGAATTTATAGCACTAATGCTAGTGGGGCCGAGCAAATTCCTGAAACAAATTAATTAAATCAAACATAAACGGGTTAAGAATCCCAACTGGTCGGAGGTCGAATCAGTTGGCTATTTACAAGCGTGGTCGAGGATTTGAACTCGGGACTACCGAGAACAAATCCAACTAGCGGTCAGGGCGGGACTTGAACTCAGGGCCTCCGAATTGCAATTACAGCGCTCTAATCGCTCGGCCACGCTGCCTCCTTGGAATTGGTATCTTCTTCAAAAAAAGATAATGATTCTTCTCTCGTATTTCTGGTAATAGACCCTTTGTAGCCAGTCATTCACGTGGTACAAACCCGCCACATTAAAGAGCAAGGGACGTCATTTAAAATAGTAATTTTCTTTGTTTGTCTTCTCCCAGTGAGTCTGTTGCTGTCCAGGATGGTGTTTTTGTAGCACGTGAAGGACAAGCTACAAAGGGCCCATTAAAAGTGAGAGCTCTGCTTTTAGGCTTGGTAAAATTTACGGTTTGGACCGTGTATAAATTCTTACTTCTTAAACCTACAATAGTAGACTATTAAATTCAGCAATGTTTAGCTTCTCGATTGGCTGAGTTGAGCGTTCAACATAGTGAGTTAATAATAATTAATAATTTATTATTTATTAGGCGCAAAATAGCATTCAAATATAGGATCTAATGCGCACAAGTTACATCGATTTACATCGTTCAACAATAGTTCCAAGGAACAACAGTCAACAGTGCAGAAACGTTTTTGTCATCGAAATGAAAATGCGTAGACCATAAACTAAACTGAATAAATTTGACTGGATCTGGGTAAACTGGTAGATAAATTATGCTAAGATTGGTTGTTTTAAAAAAAGTTTGGACCGCTTAGAGAATGCAGAAGACGCGCCCGGGGGAGGAGCAGGGCTGTCATGTACTTGATATGCGGGAATGTGTTCAGTTTCAACAGGATCACTCTCACTCTGGAACAGGGTATTAAAGAATAACAATATTTTTCTGAAACCTATTCGTTTTTGCCCAGAAACGTCAATTCTTCCATTCAAGCGTAGATCACTGAGGGAGTTTTGTCTAAAAAAACGTCACAACTTTTCCTTCCCTGGAACGAGTCGGAAGTCTCTGAGAACCAGTAGGGCTTTCCGCCGGGGTAAGAAATTTAAAACGACTTCCAGGTGGATGGTGGATAAATAATTACACTAAAGATGTAGAAGAAGAAAGTTGTTATGGTTGTACTTGCTCTACATCAGTTTTTTCTGACAAGATTGGATGAAGGCTTGTCAAACACTTTTTGCTAAGAGCGGCTGTTTTTTAAACTGTTTTTTATGTCCTCTGACGTAGTGAGCTCTTATGACAATTTCTGGTATGTTCTTAGGTTACTTCATAATTACTTATCGACTTTTAAGGTCAAGTTTACGCTAGTAAAGGGAAGGATTCATAGATGTTTCAGTCGAATCAGAGGGATCAATTCAGATTTCTGGGAAACTGCCCACTTACCCCTCCCCTAACCCAACATTTTTCCCTAAGTGGGAAGTAAGTGTTACTGTTGACTTAGGGGAGGGGTAGGTGGGCAGTTTCCCAGAAACCTAAATTGATCCACCAGAGTTTCGTTGGAAGAATTGTTTACGGTAAAAAAAAACATTGAGGATTTAAAAGTGATAACCCTGCAAGCAGAGGCTACATTTTCGCGCTGTGAGCCTCTTCATTTAAGATTCCCGTATCTGCATGTAAACCAACCTAGTGACTAGGCATTCTCGGCTCGGTCAATCCTGGACTCTACTGTGAGCTGTGACGTCACCAAGAGATACTCGTCGCTCTCTCCCAAACTTCGCGCGGACAACGGATCAAGAGAGAACGCCTAGGGACTAGGCTGAATGTAAACGACAAAACTAGTCCAGTAACAAAACTTTCCAGATTCATGACGAATTCAGGAAAATCACCCTATTGTAAACATGTAGCCTAAATGGTATAACGGTGCTTTAGTCAGCGTTATAAATATTCTTTTTGTCCTTCATGATTAGCACCAGGCCCACTCCAGGATACGGCGGTTACATTTCCCGATATCCAGTAGAGCCCAGACCTCCTCAAGGATCTTGGGAGGAAGTTTTCGTGAACTTTTCTAAGTTAACTTACAGGTAACTAAAGGGTCATATTCTTTTAATTCACTGAATTTGGCATTCCACAAATTTAAATGAAAGAAATGTACATAATTGATGTTTATTTTAGTGCCTAGGGTAAGACAGCCGGATCAAGCTCACGTAACTGCTTGAAAACACTACAGTTCGGTACAACCGACAAATTGTATCAAAGTTGCGAACAATACTTGACTGAAGCGATGATAATTTTAGTTACTCCACAGGGTGCTTCCAACTTCACTTTGAGTGTGTATGAAATAGTTATAGAGACAGACCACTGAAATAAGAGCTACCGAGCAGTACTTTCCCCGTGGTACTGTTTATTATGCCGTAGGGTGACCATTCAAATGAAAGCATTAGGAAATTCAGGCATTATCTTCTAGTCGTAAGTGGCCATATGCTACTGAATTAACTCGAGATATAATAAAATCAGAGTTTCTAAGGTGGTAACCACTATTATTCAGTCTGTAAAGATCCGCTATGTACATACGAAGGTAAACGATACAAATTTGGTCGCGTTAAGGCCTATTAAAAGAAAAGGCTTCGGGCGTCGGTTGAAAACTCCTTTGTTTTAGTTCCCTATTAATAACTACTTTATATTTTGCCTTTTCCTTAATTTTTTGAAATGGTAAGTAAACCGTCATGAGTAATAGAGACATTTTGTTTATTTCTTACTTTCTTAACTGTACTCATTGCTTTTTTTGTTTGTTTGTTTGTTTGTTTTTTGCACACGTTAGATCGTACCCATCCTATGAGTACACCAAGAAGGAATTTGCTCACAAGGGTCCCCTGTGTCGGCTTGTCACCACTACTCACCCGTCCAACGCGTTTAACAGTTGACCAATGGAGCTCAAGACCAATCATTCGAAGTTTGTGTAGGCATAGTTACAAGTTTTGTTAGGACAACTCATGTCATAAATTTGCCAAGTTAATATGAAACGTGTAACGTATTTGAACAGTGTATTTGATGAATTTAAATAGGGACCATGCCTTGAAAACGATAAAACTATTTAAAAACATAATATTGCTATCAATAGCCTTAGCTATTACAGCTTGTAGCGAGGAAGCGATAACAAGAACTGAGTTATACAAGCGGTATTGTGCTAAAAAGAAACGTCATATTTTTATCAGAAATGAATATGTTTCACCTCTGTAAAGAAAGCGGCGTAATAAAGAACACAGATGCGTCAATAAATGTCGAACCGAAACTGACAAAAAGAAAATAAAGTGGTATTTGAGGTGTTAACTGGAGTCACCATTTACAGCTAACAAAACTGCGTAATTAAATGGAAAGTGGTTTTAAGAAAAAGACAACTGATATTAACAAGGCCGTTAAATACAAATGCTGTTAACGTTTATCTCTCTCGGTTAGAGTTCCTTTTCACCCTTAACTCCTCTATTGATAACCTTAAAGCATCAGGCTCACAAAAGCTAAATGTTAAATGTTTTTCATTTAAACACGACTTCTCATTTGTGTATGCCGTTGGGTTGTGTACACACTGCACAGCTGAGGAAATATTTACATGCAAGTAAAGAAAACCTCAATCCAGTTAAGAGTTGCCAACTGTTTCGTATAATCTTTTTCTGTGTATACGTTCACAAATTTCTTCTTCTTTTGCCATATCCAGAATATACTATAACTGCTTCTCTTTCGTAGTCAATTGACCCGGTCTTACGTCTTTTGTTCACTCAGACCGATAAAATGGCAGATTATAATTCAAGGAATGAGTGGAATTTTACTGCAGCAAATAATTACTCCCAACTTCAGGATCAAACAAGATGTTTTAGTTACATCGTATACAGAAAAAGCGCCATTGAAGATTTCTATATCACGTATGCGGTGAGCATTACTTTCAACTCGATTTGTGCAGTGCCAGCATGCTTATTGAACTTACTGGTGATCATAGCGGTGTGGAAAAAACAGCAACTTCATACTCCATCTAATGTCCTTCTCAGTAATCTAGCCTTAACAGACTTTGGAGTGGGATGTATAGTTCAGCCTCTTTTCGTTGCTCATAAAATTGGCGCAATACAGGGGAATATTTCGCTTCATTACATTGCTTCTCTTGCAAGCAAGACATTGGCATCAGTCCTAGGTGTAGCATCACTGACAACGCTTACTGCTATAAGCATTGATAGGCTTCTAGCGCTGATTCTGAACGTAAGATATCGTATTGTGGTCACTTTACGATTTACTGCAAGGACAGTGGGTGTTCTTTGGATACTAAGCATTATTTTAACACTTCCACTATTTATTTACCCTCTGAGTTTTGTTTATTGCATGGTTCTCTTGGGTGCCATTTGTTTCGCTGTCACCATGTTCGCGTATGCTAAGCTATTGCGTTTGATACAACGACAGCGATGCAGGGTTCAGACGGATCTTCATGCTGCACAGAACAACCAAGCAACGTCACAAACTCAGATTGCGCAGCACACCCAGGAAATAAAATATCAATGCACCAACGATGCACAGCACATGCAACATCCGACTGAAATGATCAACATTGCAAAATATCGCTCGTCAACTCACACTGTTGTTTACTTGGTTTTGTTTATGATTATATTTTACTTGCCATATCTTATCAGCAACATTGTTTTGGCCGTAACCAGAACGAGTGATGACCGTTTTAAGGCGACCTTCAATATCACTCACACCATTCTCTTCATGAATTCACTGCTGAATCCTTTGTTTCACTGCTGGAGAATGAGAAACATTCGTAAGGCCATTTGCGAGATGTTTTCTGACATAATGCCAGAATAAGAACCAGTTGTTCGTTCCCAAACAGTCCGATACTGATAATAAGCCCCTTTGTAGTATCTTTTCCGCAGCGTACAACAGACTAGAATGTTCATCTGTAACCACTTATTGCTCGAGAGACCTAGTGTTAGGCCTTTCCTGAGGAAAAGGGAAGTGAGAAACGAGAAGGTGGACACAGCAAAGGGAGAGGGATGTTTGGGCACGGCCAAGAGAGAATAATGGTCCGACAGAGACGAAATCTTAGGGCGGTGGCCGGATTATGTGAATTACACTAAAGTTATATTTAAAGGTTGAAATTCAACAGAGGTCTAATTCCTTGGACGTCCGCTTGACATCATCAAGTCCACGCCTCAAAGGACACAATGCAGAATATTTTAAGAGAGCATAATATCTCAATATTTTCTCTTGAAACATCGAATAAAGGTTAACGTACTTTTCCAGAAATCAACCTCCGATTAATTCCAAACGTTTAATTGATCTAAAAATAACTTTGGCTAAAATTCACTTATCCCAAAAGCTACACTGGGCGCTTCCCTTTCTGTACCATCTCCCGAATGGCTAGGTTCAATGAATACCTTTATGCAGGGCTTTCTTTCTTCTTTTTCTCCCTCCCCTCTTCATCCTTTAAGATCTCTGCTCTCCTAACCGTTAAGGAAGACCGGATACTAAAGTTTACACAGTCAACTCAGTCACTTTATTGCGGACACTGTAGGTACCTTAAGTTGTTGTCCTTATTCACGAGCGAGAATAATAGCGGGAGTTTATTTCAGTCAAACAGCTGTGATTCATTTTTGTCAGGGATGTAGCTGCTTTCCGTATTATCAGGGTGTCCGCAAGGGGAGACTTGAAGAGAGTGTGATATGAAACAAGACACTAATTCAACGATTATTGGGTACAATGGAACTAGGCCGTACGACCACCCCGTTAAGATGACCACTCCTTTATTGCAATACGACCACTTTTTTCTGGCCGAACAAAGGTCCATCCATTCTCTTATTTGAAAACCCCGTTAATCCGACCACCCCGTTATTACGACCAACGACCATCTTTTGAAGTCATCAGTCCTTATTTTCGTTATAAAATCACTCTGTTAATACGACCGATAATTACCTGATGAAAAAGCTCAATGAAGACAGAAACAATTTGAAAAATAACGCATTAAAATTTTATTCAATGTTTTCCGGCAGTCTTGTGGTTAACATGTTCAATCGATATAACATCCACTGCAAAGGAAATTACAGTCAGTAAAGAGGATGAATGAACAGGCTTCACACCGCTGTGAGAAAACGTTTACGTTTCATGGCTTCGCACAAAATGAAATTCACAAGTCAGTGTGGCATTGGGAGAGCTCTGAAAATTATTTTGCCGTCTGGTTTCTGTTCCCTTCCTTTGCTCGCCCTTGCAAGGATTTAATTACCTAGGGGAGGGGTGAGTAACAGCAACAATTATGAGTCTGGAACACTCGAGCATTTAGGCTTAACTATGCTATCGAAGATTCTTAAACAGTCCTTCCTCCTCTCAGCAAACAACCCAATAGACTTTATTAGCGACGAGTTAAATACTTGTGCGGGCAAAATAAAAGGATGGAACCGCCTTTCCGATTTTCTACCAAGTCTACAGTTTACAATTCATTTTGTCTCTGTATCCAGCTTAAATAATTGGAAACAAGAAGTGTTCAGAACAAAGCCTCGACTAAGTACATAATGTTCAATTTTTTAATGAATATATTTAACGCCATTAAACAACGGGTCGAAAGATCGTCGGGCTATTTTTCCGAAAATGCTACAGTTAGGGAAAAAACTTGCCAAACTTGCCATGAAAGTCTTTTTAAAACAATTCATGTTAATCGTGGAGTTTAAGAAGTTTTCTCTATTTCTTGAACATTGTCCCTGAGTGACGTTAATCAATCGGCAGTTGGTTAAGAGATCTTACAGGTCCAACAAACCTGTCAGATCAATTATATAAATTTGTCGAGTTTGTCCCCGAAGAACTAACAGTGTCAAGTTTGTCTTCGCTTCATTGACAAGCAAGAGATATAAAGTGACTTAATAGTGTAACTAGTGTACACCATTTTCTTCATACTTTCTTCAGGTTCAAAGCAGCGAATACACAAGAACACTTATGTCAACTGAACGCCTGCATGCATAAGCCAATAAAAAGGCAATGACTGGCTCTTCTTTTTCGAAGCTCAGCATCAAAGCTGTGGACCTGGTATGACCGGAAACGGTAACCAATCAGTCCGCGCCACTATTCCGTTTGTATTCCACTCAAGAAAGGGCTGGAGTTCTTGACAAGGAATTTGAATCTATCTCCATGAAAATCCTCATCAAGTATCTCCAACATAGGCGATGCCAAAATAGTCATGACCCTCAGAGTTGAAACATTTATAAGAACAAAGAAGTCCTCGGATTGGAATTATTCCTGGCTTCGTCTTTGTACGTAAGACCTGCAACAATAAAAATCAGAAGATCAAGTCTACTTGTTCTGATGGTCAAAGTCCTGGACTTTCAAACCGACACTCAAACCAAATCTTTCGGGGTTCAAACCCATCCATGCGATTTCTTTGAGTTTTCTCCACCAATTATTCATTGTTCGAGAAGCTCAATGAATCACGAGAAAGAGTTTTTGACGTGGCATCCAAATACATGGACGTTTGCTAATTTTGTAGTCAGACCTCCAAAGCCAAGAGCCTGCATTACGGGCAATTCTTTTTAGAGTGCGGCTGCCTGTTATTAAACTGCTTTGTAAGGAGAGTTTTGACCATAAAACTCGGCTTCTCCTCGGTTTTCTTATCTTTCTTCCTTAGTAATTTTGGATAGTAGCAAGACTCTCATGTGACACTCAAAATGTTACAGCTGGTAAAATGACTCGGAAATTTGACGCGAGACAAATGAAAGAGAAAATAAGCTCTATACATCTTTTACAAAAGCTTGTGTCTCAGGACGAATCAAACCGTCGTTACTTACTCTATGGGCGTCCACAAAGTGTACACACTCTAACCATGTATTAAGAAAGGACTGTCCACACACTGCACATTCACTGGCGTACTGTAACATCTCCTGTACCTTGGGAAAGTGACGTATGCTACGTTTCACAAACGAACGCCTGCAGCACAGAATTCAACAACATTTTAGTTCACTTCAGGAAACACATTTTCGTTATTGCAGGTTCATTATTATTTACGGTAAAAAGGGTTCAAAATTTAAAAATCATTGCACTCCGGCCTAGAGTGAATGACGAAAGCTTTAAGGTAGTTCTAACTTCTGAGTCTGTAAAAGGAATTAAAATTAATGTGACCATTCAAGTACACCTCTTACCGATTACACTTACGAGATGACTTACCTAGATTTTGTCAGTTGTTTTACTGGGCACATTCTGGGAGTGAAAGTGTTAAAAACATATTGTTTTCTTTTATTTTTGAGGAGGGCACAGTAAATGTCGATAAATGGCTCTTACCCATCTCGAAGTTCTTTTAAAACAAATCTTGCGGTTATTTCCTAAAGAAAGAATATGCATGTAAGTAAAAGGGTTAGAGTTAAAGATGTAAAGTTATATAACTGAACAAAACACTACAAACAGTACAGTAGCTTATAATACCAGCAATAACAGTACTTTGGGGATCATTTTCACACAAGAAAACAAGATAACCCACTAAATATTTTCCCCATCAATGACAACTAACGACACATTACTCTACAGAACTGAATATGGCATGTCAAGTTGCTTTAATTTCTGATACAGTCGTCTCAGTCTTACCTTTAATGTCAATACTTCATCTTCTTGTTGAGAGTGAACTGGTATGTGTTGAAGAAGATTGTTTTCCTCACAGTAAAGTTCCTTCAGAGGAAGATGGGCCAGCTGGAGAAATAAAAAAAGAAACAACAAACAAATCATGCTAGAAACATCATTACAGCAGCAACAGTCTAAGAGGGAATACTGTGAGAAGTGCAGATTATATAAATAGCTCTTTAATGCATTCTACAACTGTGAAAGTGCATATTGTGGGGTAGTTTTTACCTTGGTTTGAATTTTATTCTGTTTCAAACTGATTATCATACGTTATCACGTTCAAAAACAAAGGGTAGTAGTTTTACCTTTAATTCTTTCATAGGTTTTCCTGTTTCAAAAATTAATATCAAATCTGATTTCAAAGGCCATGGAACAGTGAAAGAAAAGACTGGGGGAGGGGAGGGGAGGGGGAGTTGAGCTGCCCTAATCTTCCTCTGTCACAACATAGTTAAAAAATACATTTTTGTTTTTTTTGGGAGGGGCGGGGGGTGGGGGGGGGAATGAACAGGACATGTCCACCTTTAAGTGCATTTGATCATGCTCCATGGAAAATTGCGTTACATGAGTTTTATTAATGGTAATTGTAAATTGCCTTGAAATGTATAATATACTTCTTAACCCATATCTTGATATACTGTAAATACAAAATACAATTAATCTCCTTTGATAAATCTTCTTGAGCAATAAGTTGAAGTAAGAAATGTTCATAGAATGACATCTAAACCAAAAAGAAAAGGCACACCTCAGCTGGAAATATCCGCAATCTGTTAGCTGACACGTCCAGTACTCTGAGCTGTGTGCATTTTGACAAGCCCTGTTAAACAAAACTACATTAAGTTCACTTTTATCTTCACCAATAAAGAGTACAAAGTCTCATAACTTCTCAAAATGAATTTACTCAACCGATAACCTCAAGGTTACTACCTATGTTCAGATAGCTTAACCTGTTGTTCGTTGAGCAGCCACAACAACATGGAGCCAGTTACTGCAGGCTCATAGCATTTCTCTCCCCACACAACCCAACAAATGTCGAGCACTGCCCACAAATCCCTTCATTCTGTTTTCATCCTTAGTTTTAAACTTGTTGTAGTGTGTGCTTGGAAGGGGGGTGGGGTTACCAAGGAAAATTTTTTTACAGGGAGGCTCCACCCAGGGTCTTAAACCCAGATCCAATTTAAAGATGAGACAATCAAATAATATTATTAATACCCTATTTAAGGCACGAATCTGAAAAATGACACAATATTAAAGGGAATAACAAAAACTAACTAACTAATCGCTTTCCCAATGCTGTAAGAAATAATCCAGTTTAGACAAAAAATTTGTCTCTTGTATAGCTGGGCATTTACACCCTTGAGTTTTCGGAGATACATTTTAGGTAACCCTTAGGTATCCTATCTTAGGATCACACTGGGAAGGCAATGCCAACAAGGGCAAAAATTAAACTTTCTAAAATGGCCTATATGGGGAGGCTCCACCCAAAATGGGTACCTTTTTCAGGCTTCAGGTATATGAAAGGGTAGGGATTTTACTCTTTCAGTATATGGAAGGGCAGGAAAATCTGTCATTTTGGTTGGTAAAAAGGCCCAAAAAGGTAAACAGATACATTTTATGGCTGTGAAAAAGTTGACAAAATGTTCGGATTTGTGTTTGTTCATTTTTAATGACAGTGCATTAACAGCAGTTAAAAGGGATAGGAATGGAAGTTGTAAACTAGGTATCCGGGAGGGGTACCATTTGTCAATAGAATGTATACGAAAGGCATAACTTTTCTGTCAAAAATGGTATATAGTTAAAAGGGTAAGGGGTTGGAGCTTGGGGTGGCACACCCCTATCTCCAGGGTTCTTCCCCTACAGTATACTGACCTTAAACTAAGTCTAACTCCAAACATTACAAGCACAAACCAATGTGCACTAACAATAAGAAAAAAAATATTGATATAAGATGTCGGGCATAGCCAGAAATTAGATACCTAACTGGTTCTTACAATACAGCATGAGATACAGGAAAGAAGATTAATGCCACTATGACTATAAAAAAAGATATTGAATGGAATTGGGTAATGAGTAACACCTCACCTCTGGCAACTCTTCAATCAAGTTTTTGTACACATACAGTTTTGTAAGATTCCTTAGAAATGCCACATCTTCCGGAAGGCTATAATTCATGAAAACATAAAGTACATTTCCTGAGTCAAATGCAATTTAGAGGGTTACATCACTATAACTTGGCTTCGTCTATTGTCACATGCCTAGAGTGTCTAAATTTACCTTGATATTTGATTGTCAGCAAGATGTAACTCTGCAAGATTGATCAAATGACAGATCTCGGTGGGAACGCTATGCAGTTGATTATGATCCACACTGAGAAACTGTAATGACACCAGTCTGCAATTTACCAAAAAATAACCAAAATATCAATATGAAAAATTTTGTGCCAAAGATAGGCAAAGGCAAAGCTCAAGAGGTTACCGCATATTTCAAATTTGGGGGAGGGTGGTTCTTGAGGAAAATATTCAATTTCTTCAGACTGTTCATTGTTCTCTTACTTTAATAGTGAAAGATGAAATTACAGATCACTGATGTTACTCAGAGAAAGCAAAATATAATGATGACCTCGCTCTGACACTCAGTACCTGTTTATTTCTTTAGGTAGTGATTGTAGCTGATTTCCATTCAGATTAAGAAATGTTAACTTCTGAAGTCCACCTAGAGATCACAATATTAGAATGAGGGAATTTTTCGTCCAGTTATCAGGTATAACTTCAATTGATAATCCTGAAAAACTTACCCCAGTCCACAGAACCTTCCAATAGACTGGGTCTGTGAATGACAGTTCTAAAATTAACCTGTGTTCAGGCGGTCCTTCTTTTCTTTTTGTATGAGAGACAAGGAGAAAGGGATGCCTGATCATTTACTGTACACATCACTTCCAGTAAAACACACAATTCTGTTGTTCCACTATTAATATTGTTTCCAAGGAATTATACCACACGTCAATAGCTGTACAGTATTTACACTAGAGATGGATTATCCGTATGAGATGGGTTATCTGTTGGATAATTCTCGTCAGACAAATAATACGATTTGAAAATGGAATGGTCTTAATTTTGGACAGACAATCCGCCTGACATTATCTATCTGTTTTTAGGTCAATTTTGAGAGATTTTGAAGATGGATTACAGTACCGCCTCAAAAGTAAGTTGACAGTCACTTGCGTCTCGATCCTTGAGACGCGAGACTTGATTCTCAATTTTCAAAACTTTCGAGGATCGAGTCTCGCGTCTAGAGGGTCGAGTCTCGAGTTTCGATGATCGAGGATCGAGGATCGAGTTTTACATTTTGATTTGAGAAAGCGATCTCTCTAAAAGTGTACACTTACCTTTCATTCTAAAAATCACGGCTCCATGTATTGGGTGAGACTCGTTTGCTTTTGCGTAACCCAGGGGTCAACGAAGCTTGCGCTTTGAAAGCAAAAATGTTCGCTTCTGGTCTCCTGTTAATAGTCCTTTTGAAACTTGCTTTTTAGAAGTGAAGGCGAGATACATATACGTAATAGCTTTCAAAAAGTAAACAACAACGAAACAACTCATACTAAAAACGCCCATATTAATATCGCTCGTGCACAGTATACAGCCGCAATTCTTCTTGACTTTCCATCGTTCTTACGTCAGGCTAGCGGTAAAAAGAGCCTCTGTTTGCAAGCGAACAATAACTAAACGACTCTGTAGATAATTGTACTCAAACCAAATTTTTCAACCATAAATCTTCTTTAATTGTTCCAAAACAAGATCACAGATTCACACGCTTCGATCCAAAAACTAGATCTTATCTATCTCACAAATCAATACCACGGGGTCTGTCTGTCTGTCAAACTCCGAATCATGTGACAACTACTTTTCCGATTTTTTGCAGAGTACCCGTGCTAGGCTCGTGCATTCCTTGTCACTTTCTGTCGTTTGAACGAAACGAGTTTGGACCTTTGTTTTCAATACTCAAATGTTCGTGTGTTAAAATCTCGCCTCAGCAAACAAAGTTTCTAGTGACATCAGCCAGATTTGCATAACAGCCAGTTTTATAATTCACGCACGGAGTTGCTGAGCCGTGTTTTCGAATGAGCATGGCAATGAAAGGTTACATAAATTATGTTGAAATTGACTAATGGAAAATTTAATGACTCAAATGCTCGAGAAAAGGTCGCTCTTTGTTACAAATAAAGTTTTCCATGCAATTATTGTGTGACTACGTGTAGATTTGCATATTTACATACAGTAACAGCGTGACAAGCCAAGGTATTGACTAAAATGCGCACATGAAAATTTCGCTCTCTAGAACGAACGTAGTTTCTCATGACTTTATCAACATTATTTACGTATGCCAAAAGCGCGGAATCGCCGAGTTTTCAAATAAAATTATCGAGTAAAAGGCTACATCTCCTAAGCCGCCTTTAGTTGAAGTTTGACAAACAAGCAAATTTAACAACTCAAATGTCGTAATCTCCATCAAGATTTGCATAAAACCGCGACAAGCTTAAGCTTGCCGAGCGCACCGTTCACCTGTGAAAAACTCGGAACGTGACAAGCAAAGGCTACATACACTGTACATGCAGGATAAATCTTCAAAAATGAAAACATTGATTTACACTTATTCAAAGCTTGGCGAACCCCGACGACTCAAACAGTTACAGAACACCGCACCAAAAGCACTGATCGACGGTGCGAATATCTGAACGGCTACGTGACTGTACAACATCGATCTTTCGGAAAACCTCGCTTCTTGATCCTCGATCCTCAATCATCGAAACTCAAGACTCGATCCTCATGTCTCGAGACTCGATCCTCGCATCTCGAAGCATTCGAGCTTCGAGACGCGAGGATCGAGTCTCGAGTTTCAAGCATCGAGTGTCAACTTACTTTTGAGCGGTACTGTATCTGTCTCTAGTGTGAAAACGGCAAATGATAAGGCAAGATTAACAATAACAGCAGTGCAAATTGGTCTTTACCAATTTACCACTTGCCTGGAAAGTAGAATGATACATTCTGATCAACCTTTATTACTAACTACTTGAATTTCTGGTAAAATTAACCCCACATGAAATGTTGATAGATGGCTTAATTAGGGGGTGGCAGATGACTGGTGAAGTAAATGCGTAAAGTGTTGTTTTCTCCACTTTCCCAGAAAAAAATTATAATGCCTTATTGCAGGTTATTCTAATTCAAAGGTCACACATTCTTCAGCTCAGAGTATAATTCAGCATGCTACTTGACCTATAGCCTGCTCCAGGCTCCAAGATAGTGGAGACAACGGATCGAAAAAAAAAAGCATAAAAACCTGTGTGAAGGCAAGGGAGAGAGGGTGAACGAGAGCCTGGCACGAGCTACTTGACCTAAGGAATGTGTCCTGTACTTAAGACCCGCTGGTCCGTGGACCACTCCACAAACTGGTCCACAGACTATCCCTTACCCCCCCCCCCCCCCCCACCCCATCTGTGGACCATCCATTAGAGAGTCCCAAAATAGACTAAGAAATGAAAGTAAGGAAAAATGACCTTACACTCGGTCTTCTACTTTCCTTACTTTTCCTTTCATACACTCCTTAAAATTTAATTCTGAAAATCCTACTTGGGGGAGCTAATGAATGTATTGCACTGGTCTCAAGTCCTTTACTCACTTAAAACCACAGAGTTGAGTTTCTTTAACTGGTTATTGAAGAGATGTAATCTCTGTAAACCAGACAGGAAGGATAGAACTTCTGGAAGATCTTCAAACTTGTTGTTTCCAAAGTTAAGAGATTCCAGCTTAAAAGAAAACAAAACTGTTTTAAATTACTTCAACTGTTATGTTTACATTTAGGGCATTTTAAACAAGCTGTCACCTGTTTAAGCGAGGAAAATTCTGGAGGAAGATCTGTTAAAAAATTGTTCTTTAAGTCCACATTTTTTAAAGACGTCAATTTTCCAATTAATGTTGGAACACTTCTCAGTTCTTTGTTACAAATACTCAAAGCTTTAGGTTTCCCTTTCGTCGCATTAAGCAAAATTCTATCCGCCATTTTGTTTCTAAGTGAGTACTGCTCGCAGGCTCAAGCGCTCCCCCCAGGCCCCCAAAGCTTTTCTGACGAGACTCCTGACAAAAACTGCAGTTTGATGGAGGTTGTGTGAAACATGAGTGGTGTTTCCTTTGTGTCTGAGGCCGAACTTGACGAAGTACGTGAAAAACGACAAAAAGAGTGGGAGAAAGTAAGAAAAG
The DNA here is from genome assembly GCA_964035525.1 of Porites cylindrica. Lineage (NCBI taxonomy): Eukaryota > Metazoa > Cnidaria > Anthozoa > Scleractinia > Poritidae > Porites > Porites cylindrica. The sequence goes on along the minus strand of OZ037776.1, from coordinate 18,701,903 downwards.
AAGATGATCCTCTTGGTAAGTGCTAAGTCGTTATTTAACTTTATTGGCAAAAGATGCAATTGTAAACAAAGTGTTCACAGATTTCCTCTCTGAAATAAATCCTATTTTGAACTGCAGATGAAGATATGAAAGTGAACATGATCTTTGCAGTAGAATGAACAACCTAAGCGGTTGAAAAAGAACCTGAAAATATTCAGGCTTGACCAAGAAGAGAGTGTTTCGTTTGGTCATTGCAAAGGTGTGAGTTCCTGGTCAAGCCTGTTTTTTTCAAGTACTTTTCCAACCACTTAGGTTGTTCATTCTACTGTGTAGATCATGTTCATTTAAAAGTAAACTCTCTCTTAAAAGATGTCTCCATAAGACAGACATCTCATACAAACAAACACCTAGAGCTGACTCTCAGTAAGATGAACATCGCTGCAAAACAACCACATAGTGTCAGTGCCAAAGATGTCCATGTGGTGGAGAGTTGACTATATTCATAGCCAGTTTAAAATAGTGCATTTCATCACATGAATATTGCTCCTCTAGCTCTTCTGCAATAAAATCTCAGCTTTTTGCACTTGAGTCAAAACGGATCTCCTTTGGTCACCTCTCGAAGGGAATGGCCATTTCAGAATAAAATGAGCCTTCAAGGTACAAAAATCAGTGTTATTGCCCATTTCTGATCTACATGTACACGCCTGTATGCAATTAAATTGGCGTGCAGTTGCAGTGGCCCCATCGTCGGAGACCCAGGGGCAGATAAAGGGGGCGAGGGAAAGTCTAAACGGGCGGAAAAATATATATGGAACCAAGAAAAGTAAAGAACGGCGAGAAGAGCCCCTGGGAACAATGTCTTACCAGACCAGTTCCAAACGGTCGCCGCTGTTCTGGCTTCTGATTGGTGCCAGAAAACTTGTGTTTTTCTGGCACCAATCAGAAGCCAGAACGGTGGCGACCGTTTGGAACTGGTCTGGTAAGACATTGTCCCCAGGGGCTCTTCTCACCGTTCTTTACTTTTCTTCGTGCCATATTTTTCCACCCGTTTAAACTTTCCCTCGTCCCCACTATCTGCCCCTGGGTCTCCGAGGATGCAGTGGCCCCAGTAAAGTATTTTATGCTATGAGCATATGAAAACAGACAAGTGTAGGTTCTTTTTTTTGCCAGAGTGTCCTGAACAAGTCCATGACAATAAGACTCTTTATGAGCGATTACAGGAACAGAAACAGAAAAAGCAAGATGAATGGGATGAACAGCATCAGCTGAGTATGTATACCAACCAATTGTGTGATAATTATGGCTGAAACTTTTTCCTCACAGCAAGCCCTCTAAACAATATGAACCAGTTCACACCAAAAGGTATTTTAAGTGGGCCCCATGGTTTTTTTGCAATTCTTTGCAACTCACGAATAAAAGTCACATTCACGAACCAACCATGAAGTGACCTGTGAGCTAACCTGTGACCAGCTTTTTAGCCCCACTGTTGTTGCTGCTGTCTCCTAGAGATGTTCATGATTGTATTAATCACTGGTATTTTCTTTCAGAAAACATGATACGAGGTCTTGATAGTGATGAAACACTATTCCTTGACCTGGTTTCTAAACAGCAAGAAGAAATAGCCAGTCGGAGATTTAATGAAGAGTCTCAGGAAATAAGAGAATATAGGGTACGTTAGCAGCTATCAATTTGGAACCATTAGGATTTTCTCTTTAGCCCATCCATTTGTACCGCCATTACTATATTTAACATCTGCGTGAGTTGTTTGACAAATTCAATTGACTGCACAAAGAAAATTTCATTCTCCTCACGTTGGTGTTCCAACACAGTGAATTGGTGTCCATATTGGTGTACCAAGCCAATCTACTAGGATTTGAACTCTTTTCTTATGTAAACACATTCATTATTTTGTTATAATGAATTTGCATAGCTACTGCTCATGTGAGTGAAGTGCTCTATTGATAAAATTCTTGTACAGTCTTATACAGGGGTATGTGTATTCCAAGTGTGAGAAATAAATCTCCAAACTGAATTAAAACTAAATCATTACAAATTCTGTCGTTTTTCTTCGGTCTGCAGGATGCAGTTTCTCAGTTTCAAAGTACAGTAGCTGTGCCTGCAGACATCAAACTGCCTGGGTCAGCAGTATTAAATAGGAAATCTTCTCAAGAGTCTGGCACCAAAAAATCCCAGTTACAACTAATTGCAGGAGCAATAAAAAGGAAAGGGTAGGTTTGACCTGCATTTAGGGAAAGTTCATTTAATATGACAAGGGGGGGGTGACGATATTGAGGGGGGGCTCCGAAAGTTTTTAGACACCCGAAGGGGGGGCTCTGAAAAAATTGTTGCGCTAGGAGGGGGGGCTCCGAAAATTTGTATACTTCAAAACCAACACATGACATCATCATACAGATCGGATGGTTTTCAACTCAACAATTTAATGACCTGTGCAACTCAGCTATATCACGTGGTTTACAGATATAACAAATGTAGTCTCAGTAATTATTACACTCTTGTTCATCCCAAAAATGCTTTAGAAAATTGTATCACAACTGTATCTCAACTTTGTCATAGTATAAACCATTGAAGACAATAACGGTAAATATATTTAATACAGTCTAGCGATCTTTTTTCAGGGGAGCAAAGGAATTGAAGGAGGAGGGGGGGGGTTCTGAAATTTTTTCGACTACCAAGGAGGGGGCTCCTAAAAAATTGAACCGCTTAGCGAGGGGGGCTGCTAAAATTTCAAGCTTCGAGTTTCAATATCTTCATCCCCCCCCTTGTCATATTAAATGAACTTTCCCTTATAGTTTGAAAGGCCATTTACAAATGAATGAATGGGTGAGGTTCAAATGAAGTTAGTTCAGTTTAAACTGAGTTTAAAAAAAATTCTCTGCTCGCACAGAAGAAAGTTAATTTACGTGGCTGCACTACCACAAAAAGGGTCAAAAGGTGACATTTCAAGTCTTAGCCCAGCCATTTGAGTTTGTTGCCATAGGACACCCAATGTCTTGTTACTTTGTAGGATTTTGTCAGAGCAAATAAAGCACTTATGTGGGTGTGTGGAAACAACATAACATGAAAACAAAAGTAGGGGATGTGGAAGAAGAGTATATATTGATTCTGTGGGGATTTGAACTGCCAATTAAAAATATTTAAGACTCTTTTAGACTATGAGCAGTCTCTCGTTTTTTTGAGTCTGTCCAGCCAAACGTGGAAGATACGAAAATGACCACAAGCATGTGCACTGCCTTCACTAAATCTGATGAAAAGGAGAGACTGCTTACAGTCTAAGACTCTTTATAAGGAAAGACCACACATTGTCCCTTTTTGCATGTATATAATTATTCTGATGATTTGTGATAGTCATGGTACTGCTAATAATAAGGAAACATGCTTTTTGTTCTGAAAATGTCCTGTTGTTTGTAAAAATAACAATAGAAATGTTTCTTTTTTTATATGATGGAACACAAAGTAAGGAATGGATGAATTGATTTAGAAAGCGATGAAACAAGAAAAAAAAACTCAGGGTGCATTCACTTACCATGGCTTTGAAGCAATACTTTATAAATTGCTCTTTGAAACGTTTTCTTACCTCTTAACTCAAGAATGTTTTCCAATGGGCAAGAGTGTGTCACACGCTGTGTCAAGACTTCTTAACTAATCCTAGGGCAAATCAAAACTCACTCACATGTGATCAGGTCATGCACCTTGAAGTCCTAGAACATCTATGTGACTCGAAAGGAACATCAAGTTTTTTTTTTCTTGATTCCCAATGTTCTCTCAGGGAAACGTTGAGGATCTCAGGGAAACAAACTTGCTGTCTGCCTTGGAGCCAGTAATTATGTGCTTTTTATCAGCCTTTAACTCAGCCATTATGTCCAACCTTCAGATGGTGATTAAAAAAACCTCACCTTCCCGTTGCTAAACTTTTTTTTCATCACAGTTGAAAAGCATCTATTCTTGATGATCTGATGAACATTGAAAGAAAATAATTGCAGTAGCTTATGATATAGTTTAATTTTTCTTTTCTTCAAAAAATATGGTTCCATCTTAGGAGAAGAGAGGAAAATATGACTGTTCATTTTTTACATGGCTTCTTTCAGGAAAGATCAAGTTAGCTTGTGTGCGTCTTTCTTTGCTGTGACCTAAACGTCTCGTTTTCTTTTTATAGCAACAGTGAGAAGACATCGCCAGAAAAGAGGACAAAAGTTTGTGAGGAGGTTAAAGAAAGTAAGTTGTCTTCTACTGCCTATGGCACCTGTTAAGGTTAATGTGCAGAAGTCGGACTTAATGTCAGGTTGTTTTCCTGATGTCAAGTAAATTGAAGTGTGGCACTGTTATGTTTCACATGTTATTTCAAGCTTTGAAGCGTAATTCCTCTTTGTCTCACAGGTATGTTGTACTCTTTGCTATCTTTGGCATTCAGTTGTATCAAACCCAACATGAAATGTGAATGTGCCAACATGTACACAGCCTGCTTCTCTGCTCTCCGCCAGAAGGGTGACTGTGAACCCCGTTTCCAAGCATTAAAGTTTTGATACTTGTCTTGCCCGGCTTGAAACCCTTCTTGGGTTGTAGACGTCCTGTGCTTTCACAGCACAAAGTAAAAGGTCATCATTACAGGAGTTGAACTGAGGGCGGTGACTCCCTCTATGATGTTAGTTATAAGAAGAAATTATTTTAAAACTTTTATTGCATTGCAGTGGTTGCTCATTTTACAAGATCACTGGTTTCAATGTTTGAAATAATTTAATGTTTTTCAGATCATACAGCGGTTGGCAATAATCAGGAAAACGAAAATGCATCAGCCAAGCAACGACACACAAGTTTAGTTGAAAATAAAACCACGGATCAACTTCCTGCCAATGAAGCTAAAACTAAAACAGAGCAAAATCAAGAAGGGAAGCAAACACCGGTTATTCCTGGTCTTGGGATATATTCAGATTCAAGCGACTCAGATACATCAGATTCTGATGAATGATGCTGTATTCTGTTTCGCTTTGAACAATAATTCAACAAACTCTACCCTTGCAGAACACAAGGTGGAGAGCTTACACCTGAATTTTTCATCAACGTTTTCAGTGCTGACTTTTAGCGACATACATCATGTAGCGTATTTTACTCATTGTCATTCAGTGCTGAGCAAGGGCCAACAGCTCGGAAAGTTGAGGGACAGGTTTCTTAGAGAAGTAGACATCTTAGCCCGGCAGCGACTTAATTTAGAATGAGGTACCTTTGAGTGGAGATTGATCACTGACTTACCGTTTACATCTGGGGTCAATTTAATAAAACTTTTACAAGTGTAACTTACAACTGTAACTATTGTTTTCGGGTCTGAAAACAATAGCTACACTTGTAAATTACACTTGTAAACGCTTTATTAAATTGACCCCGGTATTTAAAAAAGCGTCCTTTTCATGGTAAGAGTGATGACTCAACAGGGTGTTCAACGTACATGAATACCAGGAAAGCTACAAGAAAGAAATGCATTCAGATTCGACGGTCTAAACAAAGAAATGACAACTTGTTAAGCTTAAAAAACTAAATTAAAAAAGAAGATTTCTCCGGAAAAATTAAGTTCTTTGTCCATATAAACCAAGAGTAGTGAGTCTGTCAGTAAGCTGCAAAGTTTAAAAGGATCACTGCTGCTGCTGAAGCCAGACCGTTAAGGGTAGCGATTTTAGGCAATAAGGCAGTAGCAATATTTCTGTGAATCTTGTCATCATCGTAATTTGGCCGTTTTGCAATTGCCAAGGGAGTAGTTGTAATACAAGCTTTGTCAGAGCATATGTCAAGTGACTTAACCCAGTAACGGATTCCATCAACAGCTGTTAAAGAAAGTGTTCCTCGTTTCATGTTCCAAGCAAATTTGTTGAAAATGTAGTCGAAATCGACATAAAGTAAGACGGCATGAACAATACCAAGGGCCGGTTTGTCTACAACAGCTAGAATGATATCTAGGCTTCCAGAAGCAAAACTCGATTCTTCTGCAGGGAATGCCAACCAACCAATGAACTTTGTGTTCCAGTTAAGGCTTTTGGCAATACTTGCACCGATCTTGTCCACAAGTCTGTTTCTAGCGTCGCCGTAAGGAAAGGCGACGGAGCGGTTGTCGAACCTTGAGATCCTTATTTTGACAATCCACATGTTTCTTTTAATTGCCTGCTCAAAGCACTGGCTAATGTTCTGAGCACCACAGTCAATCCCTACATTCCACATTGCTCTGATAGACTCCCATGCTGTGTCCAGTCCACCAACGAAAGACTCTCTGATGGTCCAAAAGATTTTGAAGTAGTCGTTGCAGTTGAGGTTGCATATTGAAGTTTGATTGTCGGGTTTCAAGAAACATGACGTATGGGAGTTCAATGCCTTACGTCTGATATCTTGACATGTTGGCTTGACCCATGGTCGCAGAAGCGGTACAAGAGAACTTTGGAGGCACTTACGTGCACTGTTCATCCAGTTCTGCCCAGTGGAGCTGTATGTACTGTGATGTGCTTCGTATAGTGCACAAAAGATACGGGCGTAAGTTACTGCGTAGGCTGTGCTTGATCCTTTACATGGGTACTTCTTTTTGAGGCAGTTAGTAAACCAGTTGCAATCAGATCCCGATGGACTGTAACACGCAGAAGATAAAGTTGCCGTGGGCGAAATCGTAGTTGCCGGTGACAGGGTGCAGGAACAGTCTATTGTCACAAATCCTGATGCCTTGTTGCGTTTCTCAAGCATGCACTGGTACCAGCAATATGTACTGGAAGATTTCGAGCAAGAGTGCTTATAGTGGGACTGTTGTTTGACATAGGCATCCGTGGCGCAGGTTGCCCATTGATGGCGATTGTACGCTCTAAATTTTACGCACGCCGTGGTACCTGATGGCCCCGAAAAAGCATTACACCGTGCACCAGCCGAAGTTTGTTTTGTAAACAGCAAAGTCAAAACCACTGATAACAGCAACATGTCTGATTCGTCACCTTCTGTGAAGATAAAAGATTGGTTGAAAATCAGTAAACGTACCCAAGTTTGAAAGTGATACTTTGAGTCGAGCGAGAATTTTATGGGCTTAGGTATGTTAAGGGGGAACAAACTTGGCAACCGCCAAACAAACATCTGTAAAATTTCGCACCTTTGCAAAGCTATATCTTCGTTACTTTTCAACAAATCATTTTCAAACTTGGCATTTTCAGCATCCGACGCATTTCTGCTAACTGGTTACAAACCCTAGAAGGGTGTACTTCACGCAGCCAAAGGAGGCGTACCAGACCGGCACCCCACTCGACCAGTTCAATTCGATCAACTTTATTTAAACACGGTAAATGGCTCAGCAAGCTGGTTTTCAGATATGCGGTGTAGCAATTACAAGCTATAAATATTTAAACTAGTGACTAACAATACTTTAGCACTAAGATTTTCAATTTTATATCTGTTCCTATCGACTCCTATTAACGTAACTATCTAGTTTTATGTAAGCAAGATTAATTTAGATACAATGTAATAAGAAGAAATAAGTCAAAAATAAAAATAAGATAAAAAGTTATATCTTAGGATATCGCAAGTTTAAAGCTAATGAGATCTTGTATTCCACGTGTTTGATTTGACAGTTGATTCCAAGCCAGTGCATCCCGATAAGAAAATGGGCATTTAATAAAATTCGTTTTAGGTAGCGGTAATTGGGGAACATAGTTTGAACCCCTAAAATTATAGTTGTGAACTTTAGAGGTTCTACGAAACCGCTCCCGAAGGTACGTCGGACAATTACTATTGAGTACTTTAAACATCATAATTAACAAGTGCCTTTTTCCTCTTTCTTCCAAGTTAGACCACTTTAGAGAATTTAATACATCTGATGATCTGCTAGAGTAATCAGCCCAAGTAATAATCCGTGCTGCTCTATTTTGCAACTTTTGCAATTTGTCAACATCCTCTGGTTAAAAGACAGTATCGGGAATACCAGATGCCAGTTTATTACCAAGGGAACAAAAGTGATTATTCATTTATTCGGCTATATCTTGCTTCAGTGCAAAATATTTGCCGTCATAAACAAGTTCATTACAAGGTCATTGGTTTATTAGTCAATATGTATCCCATCCGACCAGCACCCCAATCCGGGTGTTCATTGCTGATTTCAGTCGTCATTTCATAATTCCACTCGCATCTTTTTTAAGGGCTGTTGATAAGGTAGTTTTAAAGAGTGAGTCTCTTGCCTTAATTTTTGATCAAAGTCTGGGGTGCAGAACTTAGTGTTTCTTCTTTTGCCTTCCTTGGATGATGTGACGCTTGTTTCAAGCAACAGTAAAGCTGGATTTTTCTTTTTCTTTGGTCTTTCTTTTGATAAACTTTGACCATTTTTGACGCTATGTAACGTTCTGCGTTGCCAGAGTTAGCATTACACCTTCTTAACTGCTAACATATTAAGGAAATGGGCTATTTATCTTTCAATTTCAAATCAGATGCCCGGGTAGTCTGAATTTCAGACATCCCTCAAGTCGCACACTCGTTTCGGTTTAAGTTGACTTTTAAAGCCCTTCTTCGCGCTAAGCAGTGGCCTTCATATTTAAAATAAGGGCCTGTTTACATGGAGGTGGGGGACCCCATACGCATGTGAGGTAACATGAAACGGGTCACCCCACCTCTCATGTAAACTTGATCAAATTAAAATGAGAGATTATATGGACAGGCGGGTTACCTCACTTTCTTGGGGTCCCCCACCTCCATGTAAACAGACCCTTACAGAGTCTCTATTTGTAGAAGTTTGCGCTCTTCAGTTTGTAAAGATGGCCAGGAAATGTCCCATGGGAATGTGTGCTGTTGTACATTGTAAAATAGAGCGTTTTCCATTCAACCCAAAATTCCGGACATTTCCACTGCTACATCAATTGGAACGGACCATTTCGGTTTGTTCTGACCCTAATATTCGAGGACAGCTTTGAAGGTGGTCCACTTTGACCGGTCCGGTTATTTCGGTCGGTCGGACCGATTTGACAAATGAAAATTGTTGTCCCCAGTACCGCTCTTTTGTATCCTGCTTACAATAACAATAACCAAACGAGCGGTGGCTTGGGTTGGGTCTGTTTAACTGGAATGTACGTTCCATTGGACACGAGGAATTTCCAAAATTTCTAACCGATTTTTTCGTTGCATGGAACCGCCCATAATTTGATACATGAAGCAAAAACATGCGGCATGTTTATACCATACGGCACACCAAAAGTTGTTACTCGGTGTGTACGAGAATGAAAATAATTTTCTTGCTAGTGCAAGCCAACATAACAAGTAAAGCCTTTGGGGTGTCCGAGTTTTCTTCGTTTAAACGGTTGAACCTATTGCGAGTGAAAAGTTTTGGCCTCTTACCAACCATGTTCTGGGTATGTGTAGTCTGTTCACAGACAATCTATTTTCCCTTAGAGGTCGTTGGGCGCATGTTAGACAAAAAAGCGAAAGGGGTGGTGGGTTCCCAGCGTTGTTAGGAGTAAACAGTATTTTGTTTAGTTTCCCGTTAGTTACATCTGAAGAGTACAACAGTTACCCCATAAATGGTAGTTAATTCGTTGCAACAACGGGTAAGACGATTTACTATCAACTTTCTAATCCCATTTAAACTCTTGCTCTTACAGCCTCCGCCCAGGCGCTGGTGTTTTTCTTTTGGAACCAAAATAAGTAAGTAATCGGTTTAGTAACAGGGTTTCCACATTGTGGCTCTTCACGTGTTACTAACTAAAAAAATAAAATTTATGTCAAATATTTACACTAAAAATATACTAAAATATAAAATATATAACGATTAAAAGAGAGAAAAAATATTTACAATGATCGTATGAATAAAATTTAAATACAATTAAGATAAGCTGGCCTGTGCCTGGTTCTTTAAGAATTTAAAAAATGCGCGAAGTAAATATATTAAAATCGTCCCTTTTTTTTAAGATTAGGGCAACCGCAATGTCCTTGAATGTTCCTTTTACCAGGGGCACTCATTGGATCTGTTCCTCAAATATCTGTTCTTCAGGCAAAGTTTTGCTGGCTGGGAGATGTGGAAGAAATAACGCGATCTTGGAAGAGACGTGTTGCTGGGAAAAAGATAATTCTGGGTGTCTGAACAGATTTGATGTGTACAATAGCTGCTATGTGTTATTTGTCAGAAAACTCCCCCCCCACTAAAGGCCCACACCCATTTTTCTACTGCAACCCCCCCCCCCCCTCCCTCACCCGTTGGGTGCCTCTGTTTTACCAGAGGAATTTGTAATCTTTTAGAGCCCGAAGAGCGCAAACATCTACATATAGAGACTCGCTGTAAGTTTAAATATGAAGACCACTGCTGAGCGCGAAGTGCTTTAAAAGTCAACTTAAGCCGAAATGAAATTCCCTTCCCTCTTCAACTGGGAGCCAGGCAGCTGCCACGCAGGTTACTGTCCACACGTGAATGATTTAAAGAACATCCTACGACTTCCTGCTAATGCCCTTCATAGTAGAATGATTTGTGGATAAAAAATGTCCTTGTCGTACCGAGCCCCGTAAGGGCCATGTAAATCTATAATCTCATTTTCTGATTTCGCGACTTTGATTGTGACTGACCGTAGGCTCAAAAAAGCACAACAAGTGCTGATGGCTGCTAACACGGCATCTTTATTACTCGTATTGCTACGTCTACGTAATTCTCTGCGAGCCAAAATTCTCTTAAGTTGACACTTTCAGATGGAAAGTATCTCTCGATAAAATTATCACGATCAGCAAAAGAACCTCCATATAGTAACGGTAAATACCTTGGAAGAACTGCTTTAGTTAGGGGCAATAAACCAGTCACAATAATCAAAGTTTAAGCAATATTATCCTGCAAGTGACTACGTCTCTGAGCCCACGGCGATGAAAACAGTCGAAAGAAAAACCGTGGAAAAAAGACGCGGAAAAAAAATCGCGAAATCAGTAAATGAGAGTGTGAATTTGCATTGCCTTTACGGGGCTCCGCATTGTCGCGTTGTCAACCTAAACCCACCTGGGATTGCAAATAAAAAAGAAAACTTAACGAAGGTAAAATACCTTACTAAAAGGTACGTAATGTCGCTCGAATCGCTGACAGAACAACCCACAGAAAATAGATTGAAAAGATAACCAGATAACATTACGTACACATTAATTAAGAATGTTTAGTACTCGTTTAATGTTATTCATTCGGAGTTATATTCGCGCTTATATTACGCTTGGGTCACCCGTGTTGTGTCCTAATTTCGCTACGATGTTTGCAGTTTACAGAAGACTAATCATGTCAGCGGCTTGTTGGTTAACACATCGGGCGTTGCAAAAAAACTTAAACACAGACGTAAACACTAACGTCTTCCGTCAGAATACAGAGTTTTACTGGACTAAAGACGTTTGTATTTGCGTTTACATCTGACGTTAAGATTTATGCGACTCAGTCCCCTGTACCAACCTCAACAAAAGAGGTGCACTACCTCACGGCTACATCTCTTTTTTTTTTACCTGCCCCTAAAGACAACAAAAGAGAGGATTGTTAACAGAAGTTAAGTAAAGTGAGTAGGAAGGAACTGTTTTCGAAGAGTTGTAATCTGAGTAAATAAAAAAGTGAATGTTAACTACCGAAGCAGGTTAAGTTCAATTGATGATTACTTTTTTAAATGGTTTAAAGCGTTTCTCGCTTGTTTAAGAAAGCCTAGTGGTGGGGGCAGGGGATTAATTAACCTGGTGGAATGGAAGTAGTCACTCGTAGTCTATAAATACAAGACCGATCTAACGTTATAGAAATGCATTACAACTGATAAGACTCGAACATTTCTCGTCACTTCTATGAGTAAACGAGTGGAGACGTCAAACTAACATCTGACTCAGTGACCTGTAAATACAGCAGCCTTTGGTGGAACGATCCACAGCGCCGGAAAGTGATGACAGACGACTGTATTCGCAGGCTAACAACCTGACTGAGCCGGTACGTCTATTTATGGGCTTCTTATGTAACAGCGAATATTCAGCGCCTATTCGACACATGCAGGGATTACCCCTTCCTAGTGATTAAACTTAGAAACTACGGAAAAGAACACGAAATTCTGGCTTGCAAATGAAACGCAAAGTAACGAAATCCGATCCTGTCGGAGAACTTTAATGTGTACTTTGATCTTAGACGCGGAAGTAGAGTGACTAGGGACAGGGCAGCGATGACTGAACATGATAACGATTCTATTTCCTTTATATATTTCTTTCTTTCTTCAGTTTAAGAGTATTCGTACTAATGCTTTGGTCTAATGACTGAAATTATGCTCTTTTTTTCTAAAGAAGATGGCCTCTTTTCGCAGACTTTATACCACACTTGCAAAATTTAACCGCAGATTTGTGATCCCGACAATCGATCTCTGAACTGTTCTGTAAGGGCTATCCAAATAATTCAACCTACAGAAGGTTTGTAAAACTAGTGTAC
>OZ037776.1:18662003-18684503 GCA_964035525.1 Porites cylindrica | reverse complement strand
TTTGGAAATGGAGTGGAATAGTTTCGTTTGTTTCACTGTCGATAGAGAAAACGGTAGAGAGCCGGCAAATAAACAGTGGAAAGGGATAAACAGAACGAGACCTGACGTAAGCTTTTGTTGTGCTTTTTGTCCCAGCTACTTTGCTTTTCATTAAGCTTAAGCTTATATTAAAACCGGCCATTTTACTTAAATTGACTCATTTTCAATTGTGCATTGAGAACAAACAGTTAAGATTACTTCTAGTTCTTGGATTACTTCATATCCTCACCGTCATTTATGTTTTTAACAAACGTTTTTACTAAAAAGCTGATACTTCGTTTTCGTTGTCATTTTGCGGTAAGTGTGTAGCGGCAAATTTTAGCATTTTTGAAACATTTAAAATAAAAAGGCCGCCAAAATGATGAATGTCTCAGTATGTATATAATAAACACAATACCACATGGAAAGTGCTTTGTACGGTATTTACGCACTCGTTGTTTTTGTATCAGAAATCTTACTCGTTCGATTACGTCCACAACTCGTGCGTAAATACCGTACGCCAGCACTTTCCATGAAGTATTCTCTATATCTCAACTCTCTCTAAGACGGACACCTTTGGGAACAGCACTAACTGTCCGTTTTAGAGAGGTGTCCATCTTATAGAGAGTTAAATAAAGGGGGTAAAGAAACGTAGGGACCAACTCTACGTGTCCGTTTTACAGAGGTGTCCGTTAAGAGAGAATCAACTACTGTATTCCAAAGCCCCTTATTCTATATATTCCCAGTTACCTAGAACGTTTTGTTATGACTGTATTTCTTTTCCTTAAAAATTCATCAAAACATAACTCCATTTTCGTCTGCGAATTTGTTCAAACTTTACGAACATCGAGTGGCTATTAAAATTTCAAGCACCCATCAATTATTTTCGAACAAGCCTCCCATTGCTGTAAGTACACCCAAGTACATTAGGTAATGCCGTCGCTACCTTGCTATAACAACTCCGAGGTCAATATAGTACTTATAGTCATAAGACAGACCAGACAGACTGCTTAAAGACAGCTTCGATATGTTCGATAATGGCGACATAGCTATTGCCCAGTCGAGAAATAAAATCGGAAAAATAAACTCGATTGCATTAAAATATACGGCAAAATATTAACATCAAGAAAACAGAAATACTAAAAATAAAGAAACAAATTTACTCCCCTTTGCTCATGTCATAATAGCGTAGCACCATGGGTAAGAAAATATGGTAAACTACCCATCCGAGAAAATTTGGTAATCACGTGAGCATACAACGACCGTCTGTCCGTACCACAGGCATACCAACGTAAAATAACTCAATCAACAGGTATGGCAACCCAAATGCAACTCGAGGTTTTTTTGACGAGAAATCGCATAGCCACCCGCGTCTTGTAAAGCAGAGACAACTAAAGAGTCAATGAAGACGAAAACGGAACGCGGAAATTGTCCCTGTATCCGTGTTTTCTAAAGTATTAAGCTTAGATTAATTGTCACGTCCACGAATTTGGAATACAGAGCAAGAGAAACACAGAGAAAACGAGAAAGTAGGCGGCAGGCCAGCGAAGCTCAACGAGAAAAAGGGACAGAGATCTAGAGCGAGAGATAAAAAAACAAAGGAGACATTTTTTTGTTGGAAGAACAACATGAAAATTTGGACAAAATGAGAACCGCTAGCGGCCACCAATACAAGGTGAAAATGAGAGGCAGTGACATTTCCTCCATAAAACGTGTAACTAAGACGTTTCTGGAAGTTTCACGTTGTAGTCGTGCAAAACAACTGCAAAGAAATGTACAAAAAAAAGTGTGCTGCACGTGCAAAGTTGCTTTTTTGCTAATTAGACCTATTGTTGTTTTTCACCGTTCTCCGGCGTTGCCCTCGCCGCTTAGCATTACACTATTTTATATTTTGTTTGAACAAACTATAAATATTATTGAGAGCTTCGCTTTTAGCCCTGGCTAAATCTATATGTTATTTCTTTTCCATCAAAAACTGACGCGTATCATTAAAAATTTACTTTCTATCAATCTACCTGGGTATTTTACAAGCTTAATACAACGAACCAACCTTAAGGCTTGAAACAAATCTATTTAATTGCAATTTTCATACTGTGTTCATTTTGCTTTTCCCTTTTAAACCCCAAATCATATTTTCACGTCTCAATTTTAATTCCCCCTGCTACAGACAACAATACAACTACAACAACAATAATCTTTATTTTTCGTATTTAAGTTTTACAAAAAGTACACTGGCCCGCAGCTAGCTAGAGCTGATCTTGGCGGGCCAGTAAATTTACGTGTAGGGAATAGTTTTATTATTATGTTTATATTTTTGTCTATATATAATATAATGCGGAAGGATTTAACGTACAAAGAAGAGAAAGGCTGATTCACAGTAGATAAAGGATTTACAGTAAATAAAGTTTATCTGAAAAAGCTGGTATCAGTTCATACTCTCGCTACTAAGGATTTCGCCTTAGAAATGATCTGGTGTATGAACGAATCTGCTTCTTCGAAAATGGTCAGTAGCACAATTTGAATTCCTTTTTTGAATGAAGGTTTCGGTAGATCTCTCAGAGAACATGGTATCTCATTCCAGAGTTTTTCGCCTATTCTTTAAAAACATTTCTGAGTATTTCAGGCCTTCATAATTGTGAAGTCAACGTATGATTCTGATGGATCGTCATGAAATTGCAAAATTTATTTGACATTAGGTGGGTTCACACTGGACTTTTGAAGTGCACTTGAGAATAACTTGCGTGTGAACCGGTCCCGTTTCCCTTAAGGTGGCTCGATACAGTTTTTCAACTGCCTGACTACCAATTTCTAACCTTGAAGAACTCCCCTAAGACGGAATTTTCTCGAAATATCAATGTTACATGTAAAGTTGCAATAGATTGAAGTTTGCTATGCTGTAGGATTTTGGAAGATCGGAGCGTCCCTAGCAACGCTACGTTGCCATGGCCAATTTTCGTCATTTTGTGTTTGCAGAGAGTAAAGAACTCTTTAAAAAGATCGGTTAAAGGTATGAATACTGCCCATTATGGGCAACACTTTGGCCAAGTTTGATTGATTTCTGTACGAGCATTTTCGAATAAAGCGCGTCTGTTTTTTCAAGGGTCTGTTTTTGGATTTTTTAGAACATTGAAATCAATCCTTGAAAATAACGACTCAACAAAATTCTTACAATTTTTTCCTCACTACATTAGTAAGAAAGCTGCTTAACCTTTCAAGCCTCCGTATTACAACTTGATCGGTTCGTTTGATCTCTTGTTTTGCTACTTATAGTAAATGCACTATTTTCAGTATTTCTGCAAAAATGAACTAGATCGCTAATTTATGCATTTATTTTCATATCCGTCGATGAATTTTCTTTAAAATTTCTTGAGGGCTCTATTGTTCCCCATAGTACTTTCCCTCAAACTTTGAAGGTTATTGATATACTCTAAGGGTATAAACAATCGACGCCAAAACGGGAAGGTTTGCGCTATCTTTTTTAGAGCCCTTGGTCACTTGTTATTTTGACAATGCGTGTTCCTTGCAAACATTTTCTATTGTCCAGATTTTCATACCACCGTGAATTATAGTGCACCACACGTGAAACTTGCAATGCTTCATTAGCCACCGAACACTGTCCGAATATGATAATAAGGCCTTTTGTTTTTATAATGCATGTCTTGGCTCGAAGCTGACTACTTGTATTTTGATTTATCTGGGCTCACGTTATATCAATGTATTTTTTCAAAAGTAACTTTAATAATTAAACTACACTCAATTTTGATAATCAACATACATTTCCTAATATCGAAATTAATTTAAAACCCTGAGAATCCAAGTCCAACTAAATCTTTTATTCGCGATCAATAATTTCAAACAAAGTTTTAGAATTAAACTTCTGCTCAGGCTTTATTACAAGAAACAGTGTTTTTAATACCTGAGTCTTCCTACCTTTATTCAATTTTAACCAACTATAGTGAACAATCTCTCCCCGTTCTGCGATCCTAATGCCACAGTTTGTGCTACGACTCGGTAATGCATAAAAACGCTCGCTCCCTGCGTTACAACAGGCGGCTATACAGAGGACTGTATTCCTAAATAAAGCGCTTAGGCCCTAGTGGACACGTTACCAT
Organism: Porites cylindrica; assembly: GCA_964035525.1. Lineage (NCBI taxonomy): Eukaryota > Metazoa > Cnidaria > Anthozoa > Scleractinia > Poritidae > Porites > Porites cylindrica. The sequence goes on along the minus strand of OZ037776.1, from coordinate 18,680,373 downwards.
TCAAATATTTTCGCATTTTTTAAAACGAATTTTGTGTATTCAAGATACAGGAAATTACTGTACAAAAACTTAAATATTTTCTTTAACATTTCTTTCTTGCCTTTATAACTGTACTGTCTTATGCCCTGATATGATCAAGGGATCGCGCGCGTCCATTTTCATACGTTTGACGCTAGTTTATTAGTACCATCCTGGCTCAATCAGTAATACTCGCGCGTTGAAAACAACAGGAACAACAGTAAAAACAGCTATAACATAATGGCTATGGCTGCCCGCGAATTCTGTCGCTGCCTTATAACGGGTTGAGGTTGCTTTAGAGTACTAGCTGTTGCTTTGTGTACGTTGGAAAACCTATAAAAAATGGAAACAGATGTAATATTCGTGGCATCGGATGCATCAAAACTTGACGAAGGGTAAAGGTAAAAAAAAAAAAAAGCAAGTCGTTGTTAAGGACCGAGAGAACAATTAGAAGTTTGTTGAGAGGGTGCAAGTATTATTTTGGTGCTAGCGATATAGTGTTTACTTTAACCTAATTGCTTGCCTGTGTGCTATTTTTAATCGTGAAAGTGTAAAAGGATTTTCAAATTTTCAAAACCACTTTTTATCAAGCACTCGCGATCGCTTTGTTCGAATTTTGGGTTTTGTGTTTGTATAAGTTGATGCCTCCTCTGCCTCCTTCAAATTCGAATGCTCCACCTACTTAGCAGTCTACTAAGCTAACTTTTAGTTTTCCTATCAAAAAATGAATGATTTCAGTGAGAAATCTCAAGTTCTTGCTCACTCTTGGTTTGGCCGACCTAGCATGAGGGTCATCAAAGTTTACTGGTGGCGCTAGCACACATAATAGCCCTCTTGAGCCTCCTGCTTGGTAGATACCCTCCAGAATGTTCATTTTCAGTCCAGCCTTTGCCAACTTGTCTTTCATGCCATCCGAGACCTTTAGATTCTGTAACGTTGACTTCCTAGCATTCGAATCAGATGCCAAGTCCATCCGGCGCTTGAAGCCTCTGCACCCAACCGCATGTACAGATAGCCCCTCGGAGGATGATGCAACTTTTAAATTGGAGTCAAACGGGATTCGAGCTAAGGCTTTGACGTCGTCTCTAGCATCGTGAGCGTCAAAAGTCTCATCAAATAGAGCTTCGTAGAGAGAGGAGAGCGATTTGCTTTTCAAACCGTAAATAGGACTGTCCTTGAGTTTCATCTCTTGAGCTGCCACTTTTAGCGAATCGATGAACAGAACATCCAGACGCATAAAGGACTCCAGCAAATTGTACCGTGATAGCGAGTTTATCAGGAACCGAAAATCAAATCGCTCTCCGTTGTGGGCAATCAGAGAAATCCCGCCATCTGTCTTCTGTAGATATTTCTCCAAAAACGCGACAAATTCTGTAAGTCCCTGTCTTTGTCCGGTAGCCCTCAGGTTTTGCCCGTTCTTTTGCATGATTTTACCACCATCTTTGTACTGCACACTGATACCATGTATCTTGGTAGCAGAGTCTGCAATTGTTCTGGTATCAGGGAGAAGATAACGCTCGAAGCATACAGTACTGTCTGGTCGAATGCAAGCTATTTGAAGAAATTCAGCATTGCGATCTAGACCAGTGGTCTCCAAGTCAAATATCATTTCGTTCTTCACTTGGCAGACTGTATTTGTGGTAGTACTTGTCTGGCTTGCTATAGTGTACTCAGAATACTTATGGAATTCCTCCCTTGTTAGTGACGCCCTTAGATTGTTCAATGTTCCGTTTGTAACGCCGTCGTCTTCTTGAAGGCCAATACCCGTTTCGTACGTAGCCCCCTCTTGTGCCTCCATGGAATGCGTTTTTCGGGTCTTGCGTTTTTTCTTGTTTTTACGTGATTTCTTGAAAGCTTTTTGTTTTTTACGCTTCGAATCAGCTGCGCGCTTTTGTTCCATTGACCTCACATACTGCTGCGTCGTATTACTCACTGTGATACCAAGCTCATTTCCAGCGGCTGTGATATAGGAGTAACCCTCGTTAAACTGAGCTATCCCCGCCGACGTTCTAAAGTCGGCACTCTCGGAGTCACCGTAATGTCGTGTCTTGGGTGCCTTTGTGCCAATAATGCTGTTGACGCATTCATTACGTTGGCTCGAACCTACTGGAGCCAACTTTTTGGCCGCTTCCTCAGTAAGGAAGGGACTAAGGGCATCCTCGAGGCATACACGGAGATCATTACCACTGAGGTCTTTTCCACCCGGTAAGTCTGTGTGGCAGTAGTTGTCAGGGTCCGCGTTGTGTTTGCACCAAGTCGAGCATGCCTGGTGATTTTCAAAAGCGTGAGGTACAATTGCATTAAGGCCGGCCAACAGCGAAATAGGGTCATTCTTGTTCTGGTTCACGCAGTATTTAAAGCATTTCTGGATGTACACAATAACAGTGGGAGTTAGTCCTTTGACCTTTCCTTTATGTGTATATAATCTTGACCCTAGTGTTCTAGTTGAGTGGTTGATGTCACTAAACTTTTCGATCTCATAATTGACCAGCGTCTTGAGGCGGCTCTCAGTAGTGGTGTCATCTTCGCCCACATAGGAAGAATACGAGACGCCGTTCTTGACCGTTTCGTTAAAGAGTTCAACAGCGACGTTGCTTTCCATACTTTTAGAGGACCCTTTGTGATTTCGCCTACAATCGTGTCGGTATGCCTGCTTGCCTTCTCTTTCTGCTACGTCGCAGATGCGACACGCAGTATTCCTTGTGGAATAACTTAGCACCTTGCCTGTTTTCACTCCTATCGCTGTTCCAACCCCAGAGAACGAGTCATAACTTCGTCCTCGCTTTCGCCATCCCATGTCGTACGAAACTCCTATTTTGACCGTGACGTCCTCCTCCGTTTCCACCTTCTTAGCAGACAAAGCTCTCTCTTTCATGGTGCTTTCTGCACAGCTTCGTTTGGCTGTTCTTTCTATGGCTCTGCCACTCTCTCGCTCATGGACCTTAAATGTTTTACTGCACATTGAGGGTAGACCAAGGACAGACAAGATGCCCTGATATTGCGTGTGACCCAGGCCAGTGTGTAATGCTCCTAAACCTGCTAACGAACTCATGTCAAATATTGGGGGGCCCCTCGTACCAGATCTGTGGGTTTCTGAGGGGCGAAGGACGTTTATTCCTTGACAATACGAACATCGCACTTTGAGGACAGGACAAATCCCTTGTGTGCGGATGGTCTCTGATATATTGCACAAGTCAAGGGGACCCATTGTACAATACTGACAGTGTTTCAAAAAGGTGGCTAAAGTATGAAGATTGACAGGATAATTTTGTTTCACGTTTTCGACGTTCTGATAAGGAAGGCTGGAACGCAGTACCGGTCCTTGTCGGGATGGCGTAGGAAATTCTGGTGTCGCACTATCGCCAGTGGTATTAATGGTCAAGCTACTCCAACGATATTTTCGCATTACTTCACATTTCGCTTTGCTTTGTTGCTTAGCCTTCGCCCACGTTCCATGCTTTGCGTTTTCGGAAGAGATGCCATGTTCATGTTGTTCCTGGATCGGAAAGGGAGGCAATATAATTATCGAAAAATCGCTTTCAGATTTTGTTCAGATTTAGAAAAATAAACAAATCTTAAATATTGTGTTTGCGGAATCTACAAACACTGCAACATAATAAGTTTAAATAAAGAAAATAAATAAAGCAGAAAATTGTTTACATCTGAAAGTCTTCGGGGAAATTCATTGAGGAAAAAATGCATCCATACATGTTGCTGACAAAATTTGAAGGGATAGGTATTTGTTTGATTCAGGACTAAAGTGCAATACCAGGAATCGTTCTCTAAACAGAAGTAGCATATGATATTATTATATCTCTGTCACTTTTTTCATTTGAAGAATTTATTTTTGTAGAATTTTCCATTTTTAAGAATAATTATTAGAAAAAACATTATGAATTTTTTCTAAAGACGTTTAAATAATATCACAAAATTGCTTTTATATTACACAAATAATATACTTGCTTGAATTACCTCAGCTGCAATCTCATGAATGTAATTTGTAGTTTGAGCAGTGCCGTTTGAATCTTCTTCCTAATCACCAAGTACAAATTAGAACTCTCTCATTCTGCCAGATGTACAAAGTTTACAATTACAGCAATCTTACAACTTACCTTATCTGGTAATGACTTTCTGGACGATTTGGATGCACTGTTAAGGAGCATAACATTTGCTTTTATTTTGCGTGCGTTGCTCGTTGGCGGCATGATATGCAAGGGAGAGATAACGTGCTTCTCGCTTCCCTTTTTCAACACGCGAGTTATTATCATAATCGGAGAGTGTTCGGTGGCTAATGAAGCATTACAAGTTTCACGTGTGGTGCACTATAATTCACGGTGGTATGAAAATCTGGACAATAGAAAATGTTTGCAAGGAACACGCATTGTCAAAATAACAAGTGACCAAGGGCTCTAAAAAAGATAGCGCAAACCTTCCCGTTTTGGCGTCGATTGTTTATACCCTTAGAGTATATCAACAACCTTCAAAGTTTGAGGGAAAGTACTATGGGGAACAATAGAGCCCTCAAGAAATTTTAAAGAAAATTCATCGACGGATATGAAAATAAATGCATAAATTAGCGATCTAGTTCATTTTTGCAGAAATACTGAAAATAGTGCATTTACTATAAGTAGCAAAACAAGAGATCAAACGAACCGATCAAGTTGTAATACGGAGGCTTGAAAGGTTAAGCAGCTTTCTTACTAATGTAGTGAGGAAAAAATTGTAAGCATTTTGTTGAGTCGTTATTTTCAAGGATTGATTTCAATGTTCTAAAAAATCCAAAAACAGACCCTTGAAAAAACAGACGCGCTTTATTCGAAAATGCTCTTACAGAAATCAATCAAACTTGGCTAAAGTGTTGCCCATAATGGGCAGTATTCATACCTTTAACCGATCTTTTTAAAGAGTTCGTTACTCTCTGCAAACACAAAATGACGAAAATTGGCCATGGCAACGTAGCGTTGCTAGGGACGCTCCGGTCTTCAAAAACCCTACAGCATAGCAAACTTCAATCTATTGCAACTTTACATGTAACTTTGATATTTCGAGAAAATTACGTCTTAGGGGAGTTCTTAAAGGTTAGAAATTGGTAGTCAGGCAGTTGAAAAACTGTATCGAGCCACCTTAACTGATCTTGACTAGTCGTACTTAGTTACCACGGAACGAATTAACGTCAAAACCTCAAAGTGCCGAAGTGCGCTCTCAAGTAAGGTCAAAACCTTCCTTGAGACTGAACTTATCCAATCAAAGCGTCGGAAGTTTATTATCAAAGTCTTAATCATCTCGAGCCACAAATGTCACTCTCGCAAGCGAGCGAGCGAGAAATGATTGACGAACGAAGATACTGATCTCCACGAACTGTAAGTGGGTTTTTCTCAGTTCTGATTCGTGAGCTGGTTCAGAAATTTCACGATTTCTTTCTTTTTACTGTATTTGACAGCGGAAACAACATTAATGCAAGACTTCGGGCTGTGTAAACGAAATGAGATTTTTTTCGTGACCACCTGTTGCAATAAGCAATGATAATTTACAAGATAGGTCAACCTCACGTCTCATAAAAGAAACTGAAAGCCACTACATTTACTCAAAGAAATTCAAGCGAACCAGAAAAGCGCATACGAAAGGGAAGAAACAGAACAGCTCTAGCATGAGAGTGGGACCAAAGTAAGAATAATTAAGAATAATTAAAGCGCTTTTCGACTGAAAAGAGAGGAGTGATATGGAGTGAAACTTAAAAATCACGCTTTGTAATTGTTCTACGTACGACGTTTTGAATAAACACTCAACGTAATGAGCAGTATCTTAAATTCTATCCGGGCTTTAACAGGACAATTCAAGTACTTTTGAAGTACACTTAAACTCAAGTGCACTTGAGGGTCTATTGCGAACCAACCTATTAATACAAAAAGGATATGATCAAATAACTGCTTGTAACAACTAATTGTTTCTGGTTTTTTTTGCTAATTTGTTGTTTTTTTGTCCCTTTCAGCTTTGGGCATCCGCTGTTACTATTGCAGCCCAACCTGGAAAAGTTTATGTTTAAACCAAGAGTATTACAATATAAGCGATTGTAAATCACCCCACGATGCATGCGGTGTGATGGCTTTTACAACAGAGATTCAATCGGCACACGTGACATCCCATTTTATGCAGTGTGTTGAGAAGGTAATTACTATAGTTGTATCCCTGTTTGTTTTCCTTTTATCCACTGCCCTTATCACTGTCATAGACTCGTGGCTTCCACTGGCGTTCGCCACGTCAGTCACATTAAAGGTCTAAGCGGCCAGTAAGACTTAACTCTGTTATTTGGAATCAGGATACTTATTTATGTGTAGAAATAATGAACAGTAAACGACAGGCAAAGGGGAAACTTGGTCACGTGGTACAAATTCGCGTTTGCCGTTTGCAGGAAGTAAACGTGAGTTTAACGTCTCCAATGTCATTTACGGCAAACGGCATACGCGAGACTCGAGTTAAGAAATTTCCAAAAAAGGAAATGACAGGATAAAAAGAGCTCAAAAAAATTCTTATGAATAGAAATGGCGCGAATCTATCGATTTGCATGCAGTTATAATAAACAGTAAAAAAGAAGAAAAGCGAAAACCCTTGGCCACGTGGAACAAACTTACATTAGCTGTTCTCCCTATTGCCTCCATTCTCCTCCGCATCAAAAATAGTCTATGATCTCCACCTTCTTACAACGCTTCCTTCCTGATAATGGCCCTATGCTACTTAGATTATGTTGTTATCATTGCCGATGGCATTAAGTGGGCAGAAGCAAAAGATCGAGGTCAGCGTTTGACCTCCACCTTCTTACCATAGCAAAGCCACCTGAAAAGATTATCAACGGTGGTATTTCCAGAAGTTGATGGGTTTTTTATTTGAAGATTAAAATGTCCTTGAAACCAGGACCTTTCACGGGCATGAAATATCTTGATTTTCGGCCAACTTTTGTTGAACCTATATGACATTACACGAAGCGAAAAAAATTGCATTTCTTTTTTTGACATCTTTAACCTTTAATAAACCGATTGAAATATAATTTTCAATATTTGTTCCAGTTCCATGTCTTTCATGTCGCACTTGATGTTACCGCCAAGTCGTTAATGAACCAGACCCAGATTTCTGCCATTTTCACACTGTTATTTTCTCAAAAGTGCGCGGTTTATTTTTAAAGAAAGTTACTTTTCTTGATAGCCTATTAAGAGCCACTCTCCCTAACCACCGCGTGAGGGGTGGCACAAGGTCGGAAAAATGGACCCCTTGATATTTCGTCCAGAGATAACCTATGGTATGCTAAGAAGCGTGATTTAAGTTTTAGGTTCTAGAGTTTTTACATTTTTGAGAAAAGTACGAAAAACCGTCAACAAAGAAGCAAGAAGTGAAGGAACGAAGTAGTTATAGAAATGGGTATCCTGGCGAATTCTTCGAATTTACAGAATTTTATTAAATCAACTAATACAATCCCACCATACGCAAGGGACTACAAAAAAGAATACCTTTTTATTATAGGATTAAATAAAGAATTTAAGTATTTTGTTGAGCATATTAATGAGGCACCTAATGGATTATTTGAGAGCCACAAAGTTGATAGAATTAAGTATTTTATAAAAAGATTTTTAAAAGGGCAAGAAAAGGGTAGATTATTATGAGGGGGGGTGAATATGTCTAATTATAACTTAAACATTTACGTCTAATAATATAATCTTATTATAAGACGTCATGTCTAACCAGTTAACCAATGGTTTTCAGGGTTCTCAACCCTTTATAACAGATAAACAATTTCAGAATATGTCTTTGGATGAAATAAGACATATAATAGCACAAGAAAAAGAAGAACTTAAGAAAGATTATAAGGAATTAGGAGAGCGAAAAAGATTGATTAAAAAATATAAAAAATTAATAGCAGCTAGACAAGAAGTAAAACAAGGTATAAATATAAAAAAGAAACTTAAGAAACCTAAACCCCCCGCCGTTTTGGCGGGACCTTCTAAAAAGAAAAAAAGAAAAACATTTGATGAGTATTTTGAGGAATGTATTAAAAATAGAAAGATTCCCAAAGATACTCCTTCTTATTTACGTGAAGCTCTTGAAAGAGCTATGTATGAATATGACCAAGGACTTGAAAAAGAAAAATCAGCTTTTGAAGACTTTGCTGTTAAGTATACTATTCAAGGAATTCCTGGTCTTACTCCAGAACAGTTTTTTGAGAGTATAAATAAAACTTTAAAAGATTTTTTTACTTATCATAGAAATATAAAATTTAAGATGATTTTGGTTTGTATCATGGAAAAACAAACTATTCAACCAAATGTTGGTGTTGTAGGATTAGAAGAAGGTAAGGCTTATTTTAATTCGTTTACATTTACTAATAGCAAATCAGATGATGTTGACAAATTAATTCAGGTAAGTTTTGATGGTATTGATGGTGGTATAGAAGCATATCAACAAGCTGGAAGTGCATGGTATTTTAAAGAAGTGGAAAAACTTGAAATTCATACTGTTGAATATCACCCAACGAAAGGGTCATCTTACATTCCTCTTCCGGGGTGGATATCAAATAAAAAAGCAATTGTTAATTTAAAAAACAAAGATGAGAAATGCTTTCTTTGGTGTATACTTAGATATCTTTATCCAAGAGATAGAGATGAAGAACAACTAACAGGATTAAAAAAATATGAGTTTTCACTTAAGACAAAAGGCATTACTTTTCCTATGAAATTAAAAGATATAACCAAATTTGAAAAACTTAATCCAGAACTTCCAGGAATAAATGTCTTTTCAGTTGATAATATGACTATTTATCCTTTGAGAATGGCAGATAGAGATTGTTTAAATACTATTGATTTATTTTTGTATGAAGAAGATGGAGTTTCACATTATACACTAATTAAAAATTTTAATCGTTTGATAAAGGCACAAAAAACTTCGAGTAAGAATGGTTAAATATTTATTTGTAAAAAGTGTTTTACTCATTTCACTAAAGAAGAATTATTAGAAAACATATCAAATATTGTTCTAACAATGAAACAGTTTGTGTAAATATGCCTGAACCAAACACAATGTTATATTTCAAAAATTACTATAAACAACTTCCTATTCCTTTTGTAGTTTATGCAGATTTTGAATGCTTTACCAAACCAATGAATACTTGCAGTCCTAATCCAAAAGAATCGTATAATTACAACTACCAAAAGCATGAACCATCAGGATTTTGTTTTTATATAAAAGGAGTGGTAGATAAAAAATTTAAACCAATAATTTATACAAAAACAAAAGAAGATGAAGATATATCAAAAGTATTTGTAGAAAAACTTGCAGAAGTAACTAAAGGAATTTATAATGATTTTTATCGTAGACCAAAACCTCTTAGACTAAGTCGAGCCGAACAAGAATTATTTGATGAAGCAGAAATTTGCCATATTTGTAATAAAGAATTAAAAGAAGATAAAGTTAGAGATCATTGTCATTTTACAGGCCAATACCGTGGTGCAGCTCATAACAGTTGTAATCTTAAATGTAGGAAACCATTAGTTCTTCCAGTTATATTTCATAATCTTCAAGGATATGATGCTCATTTATTTATAAAACAACTTGCTAGATTACCAGGTAATTTGAACTGTATTCCATCAACAGAGGAAAAATATATTTCCTTTTCTAAAAGTATTAAAGTTGATGAGTATAAGTCTTATAAATTTGACCAAATGGTACCAATAAATTTTGAAATACGATTTTTAGATTCATTCAAGTTTCTTCAAACATCACTTGCCAATCTTGTTTCAAATTTACAACCAGATGATTTTCATAATACAAAACAAGTATTTAAGAAAAATGTAAATCTACTAACTCGTAAGGGAGTTTATCCCTATGACTATGTTTCATCACTTGAAAAACTATCCGACACACAATTACCCCCAAAAGAGGAATTCTATTCAAAACTAAATGATGAAGACATAACTGATGATGATTACCAACACGCAACTAATGTATGGAATACTTTTAAATGTAAATCATTAAGAGATTATCACGATCTTTACCTAAAGTCTGCTGTCCTACTTTTGTCAGATGTATTTGAAAACTTTAGAAAAACTTGTCTCAAGCATTATAAACTAGATCCAGCTCATTATTTCACATCTCCCGGTTTAGCTTGGGATGCTTGTCTCAAAGAAACAAGACAGTATTTACAGTTACTAGATGATTATGATATGTTAATGATGTTTGAGCGAGGTATTCGTGGTGGAATAACACACATATCAAAAAGATATGCAGTAGCAAATAATAAATACATGAAAGATTATAATCCTGATGAGGAGTCAAGTTATATTCAATATCTCGATGCAAACAATCTTTACGGTTGGGCAATGTCACAGCAACTTCCTACACATGGGTTTAAATGGATGAGAAACCTAACAAAAGAAAAGGTAATGGAAATTCTAGAGAAAGCAAATCATAGTATGTTTAATAAAGGAAAAAAAGGTTATATATTTGAAGTTGATTTGGAATATCCTTCAACACTATGGGAGGAGCATAATGACTATCCTCTAGCACCTGAGAAGATGATTGTTAATGGCGTTGAAAAACTAATTTGTCATTTTAAACCAAGAAAAAACTATGTTGTACATTATCGAAATCTTAGACAATATCTTGAAATGGGAATGAGAATAACTGCTGTTCACAGAGGAATATCATTTTATCAAAGTTCTTGGATGGAGCCATATATAAGAAAAAATACAGAACTTCGAAAGACAGCAGCCAACAGTTTTGAGAAAGACTTTTTCAAACTAATGAATAATTCAGTATTTGGAAAAACAATAGAAAATATAAGGAAAAGACAAAATATAGAACTTGTTGATAATCGTAAGAAAGCTGCCAAACTATCAAGTAGACCAAATTTTGATAGAGCAACAATATTTGATAAAAATCTTATTGCAGTCCATATGAAGAAGACTGAAGTTTATTTTAACAAACCAGTATATGTTGGTCAAGCAATTCTAGATTTATCAAAAACATTAATGTTTGATTTTCATTATAACTACATCAAAAAGAAATATGGAAACAAAGCTGAGTTATTGTTTACAGATACTGATAGTTTGATGTTTCAGATTTACACAGATGATTTTTACAAAGATATATCCCATGACATACTAACCAAGTTTGACACTTCAGATTATCCCCCAATCACCCATCTGGAATACTGACAGGAGTTAACAAAAAAGTAATAGGAATGTTTAAAGATGAAGTAGCAGGAAAACAAATAACTTGTTTTGTTGGATTGAGGCCCAAACTTTACAGTTTTAGAATTGAAGAAGATAAAGAAGTACGTAAATGTAAAGGAATAAAGAAAAATGTTATAAAAAAGAAATTAGATTTTCATGACTATGTCCAATGTTTATTTATGGGAAGAAAAGAAATGAGAAAGATGAAGATAATAAGAAGTGAAAAACATGAAATATATTCAAAAGAAGTTAACAAAGTAGCTCTAAGTAATGAAGACGATAAAAGAGAGGTCTTATTGGAAAAGGTAAAAACAATAGCTTTAAGATAATAAGATATAAATAATAAATGTCATATACAGAAGATCAAATAAAGAAATATCTAGAAATATTGAATAATTATACTAGTAAACCTGAAGAGGAAGTTAGTAGAAAATCTAAATGTTGTAATTGCCAAATAGTGAATGTTTTACCATTGATTCTGGCTACAAAATCTGTTATTACTGTGGAGTAGCAAACGGGCATGTATTAGGCTTTTACGATGTTAAAGATTATGATAGATTATATTTTAGAAAAAAGAGTATTTATCATAGAAAGTATCACTATGAGAAAAAGGTTAATCAAATTTCTAAAAGAATAAACCTAACTGATGAACAAAAATGTGAACTTTATGATAAACTAATAAAAATAGATAATTACACCATGGAAATACTAAACAAGCAATACTTTAGAAAGAGAATGATAAGTATTTTTTATTTAATTAAAAAACTTTTGGAGGAGATGGGATGTAAAAGGTATAAACTAATTTATCTTAAGATTAGTCCTCAAACTTTAGAGATTTATGAAAAGTGGTGGTTAAGTTATAAAGATTTAAAGAATAAAATATTTAAATAAAATGAGTAAGCGAGTTCTTGATTCACCTGAAATTGAAGCAAAAGATTTGTTTTATAGAAATCGTGATAATGATTTATTTGAAAATTTTTTTGAAGACGCTAGTCCACCAGATGGAGTATCAAAAGACGATTACCTAAAAGAATTAAAAATAGAGTATTACAATTTAAAAATAGAAGAAGCAAGAAGAACTCTAGGTTTAAAAAAAGAATTAATTTATTACTACTACGAATTTCCTGATGGACAAGTATTTGAGGGACGAATAAAATATGGTACATTAGATCAAAGAGATAGTGTTTATAGGAGTACTAAAAATAATCCTGTATACAACCATCTCAAAAGATTTCCGGATATAAAACCAAAAATATTGACTAAAGATACTCATTATAAAACAAATAAAATATTTCATTTGTATGATAAAGAAAAAAACTAAATTTCATTAAAAAAAATATTTATTAGATAATTTTATATTTTTAAAAATATAAAATTTAATCTTCTAAATAAATATATCCAATTTCAAATACTCTAAAAATATCTAAAAATGACTTTGTTTTATAATATAGATCTTCATCTATTTCCATATCTAATTTTAATTTATTAAGAGTTTGATATATTCCTTCTGTATCGATACCCTCATCTTCCATAGCACTTTTTACAAGTTTTGAATCATATTCAAATTTAATTTTTTTTTCAATATCTAAACTATTTTCATCAATTTTCAACAAATCATCTATGAATGGTTTAATTAATACTTCTCTTCTTTCTTTTGTTATTTTATACTGTCTGCTTAATGTATTAATATGATTTAAAGCAAGATTTTTTAGGAATTCTTTTTGTACTTCTTTCATTTCTTTAAATTCAGTGAGTATATACTCATCATGCAAAAATTCAAACATTTCTTTTAATAATCCTTTACCAATACGATTAACATCTCTTTTTCTAATAACAACAGCTGCCATTTTTATATTAAGTATTATATTAATTTAAAGACTAGAATTAAATAATAAATGGATTTTACTCCTAGACAAATTTATGTAATAATATTTCAAAAAGAATATTATCCTTGTAATAGATTTGAAATAGGAAATAATATTAACAAAAAAGTATATATTCGTCATAGTGATAAATCAATAAAAGAATTATTAGAATCTTGTAAAGAAGATAAATGTCATCTTGTATATGATTATTTAAATAGTTATCCATCTCCTCTAATAATAGTACATGGAAAAGATTATGATAGGACTTATAGATTTCATTATAATGAACCTAAAGTAGATGATAATAGATATAATCTTAATTTAGAAGAAATGAATAAAAAAGTAAAAGAAATAGCTAGAAGATATTTAAATGATGGTTATGGCTCAGTTAATTTATTAGGTTTATTTAAATAATTTTATATTAATTTTTAATATAAAATTGTAAATATATTTATTTAAATCCTTTATGAAAAATCCAGTAAATTATTCCAGTTAGGTAACCTAATACTTCACTATTTATTGGAGAGTCAAATGTGTATACACATCCTCTTCCAATTTTGTAATGTTTGTAAAAAGATTTAAAAGCTCTATAAAACATTAAATGATTATTTAGAACAGGATTATTAGATTTAATAGATCCATCTTCTATTCAATAGATTATTTTTTCTATTTCTATAAATTCTTTTAGATATTTTTCATATAAGTATCTGTAAATTAGTGATGATTTTATAAGATTTTCAGGATAAGGAAAATGTTTGTAAAAAGGATAATAAAAGTCAACATAATTAACAATTGTGTTTATCATTTTATTATTGGTTATAATAATTTATTTAAAAATAAGAATATAATTACATAAATGATGACTATAGAAAAAACTGTCTTACGTGAAATAAGAAAATGGGTGATATTTAAAAGTAGTATATTTATTATAAATAATCATATACATAATTATTATGATAAAATTTCTTTAGGAGATTATGATGTTAAAAAAAAGTCTTTTATTAGATTGCATTATCTAAAAATGCTAAAACACTACATCTACCTTAAAATTTATCACTATAACATAAAAAAGATATCATCTAATGAGAACTATTATGTTATTTTGAATCAATATTAGAACCTAAAGGATTTGATTTAAAAATTAATATTTAAAGATAAAAATAATAATATAAATGACAAATATGTTGGAAAAAACTTTTAAAAATGAAGAGTTAAGAATTGAGTTAAAATCATTTATTGATTATAAACAAAATATTTGGTTTTTAGGAAAAGATGTTGCTAAGATCCTAGGTTTTAGTGATACTGATAAAGCTATAAGAAAACATGTTGATGAGGAGGATAAATATAAAGGTCCCGCCAAAACGGCGGGGGGTTTGCAACAATCATTTTTCATAAATGAATTGTTCATTTATCTTTGCCTGAATGCAGCGAAGCGTAATGAAACAAAAGATAAATGGTTTCTTCAATTCCCAAGCACAGGTGCATTTGTCGGCAGTGTGTTTTAAGTGCCGGCATGGGATTATGAGAAGAAAGTGTGATATGTAAAGTAGCAAGTATATATTCGCTGAACAGTAAACAAGTTTCATTGTGGATTTTTACAAGCGGACAGTTAAATTCTTAGCTCGTTCTTCCTATCTCGTCCATATGGCGCGGGGCCGTCGTGGTCGCCCTGCTTCAGTTCGTTCTCATGTTTCGAGAGTCAACGCGGACATTGAAGACCCTGTTGTCCGGCCGTCCAGGTCAAGAGAACATCGAAGTTCAGGCCGTCGTAGTTCTCGCTCACATGTTGCAGCTTCAAGCGGTTCTGGTCGTAGTGCTGCGCCTTCGCGAAGGAGTGTCCGCGAGCGTTCGCACCGTAGAAGTCGCTCGGCTTCTCGCAGCCCTGAGCCCCCAACGTGGGCGAAGGAAATCTTAAAGGCCTTGGAGACGAAAACGCAAGAGGTCAAGGTTGTCAAAGAACAGCTCGACTCATTAAAACGCAAGTCTGCGGAGGAGGAGCCCGAGTTCAAATATAAGAGTAACAAGAAACAGTTCAAGTTCAACACTGACACGTCAAGGATAAGTTCAACCAGATTTTAGAGAGGGCTGGGACGGATGACGCCATCACTAAGATTGCCAACGAAGGTATGTCACTCCTTGATAACAGAAATAAGCTTATTTCTATTGCTGACCGGGATGGCTGGGACGTGGTAGAATATTTTGAGGCGGACCCACTCACTAAAAATGACAAAGAAGAAAAGAAACTTCGTGTCGCGCGCAAGGAAGCAGAGAGGTCTCGGGAGAAACGAAATCGAAAAAATAGTCTGAGAAGCAAAATGGGAACTCGTTTTACGTCTCAGTCTACATCTTCCAAAAGCGGCCCCAGTGTTAATTTTGGCCCATCACATAGAATCGTGGATTTCCGCCCAGATGTCGGTCAGCTTTTGGTTAATCCTGTACCGGAGAAAAAAGCTTCTGTTTATCGCTGCTTTGGTTGCGGCAAAGCAGGCCATTTTATCAAGGATTGTAAAGTTTCCTCTTCCGCTAAATGACTAGCTGACTCTGATTTTGACGAATTTTCGGATCGCGGCGAGGCTGAACTTGACACGGGCGTTTCCTCAGTATTTTGGATTCGAGGCCGCTTGCGCAAGTTTTTGCATGTTTGGCGTTCTATTGGGGCCTCTTCTTTTGTTCTTAGTGTTATTGAAAGCGGTTATAAGTTACCATTTGTTTCAATTCCATTGAGGTATTTCTTTAGTAATCATAAAAGCGCTGTTGATAATAGAGCTTTTGTTTGTGAAGCTATCGAGCAATTGTTGTTGGCGGGTAGCGCGGTGGAAGTCAAGCGTGACCAAGTTCATGTTTGCAGTCCCTTAGGTGTAGTTCCTAAAAAGAATGGCAAACTTCGATTGATTCTCGACCTTCGCTTTCTTAACAAGCACCTAGCCAAGCGTAAGTTTAAGTTCGAAGACCTTCGAGTCGTGGCGGAAATTCTTCAGCCAGGTGATTGGTTTTTTACTTTCGATCTTCGTAATGGCTACCATCATGTTGACATTTTTCAAGAGCATTGGAAGTATTTGGCTTTTTCGTTTACTTTCGATGGTAAGCCACGCTATTTTTTGTTTTGTTCGCTTCCTTTTGGTTTAAGTACGTCTCCTTACGTTTTCACCAAATTGTTAAGACCAGTTGTTTCACACTGGCGGTCACAAGGCATTAGGATTTCTGTCTATTTGGACGACGGTATCGGCACCGATTCAAGTAAAGATTCGTGTTCTCAGGAAGCGCAACTAGTGCGAGGCGATCTTGATCGCCTTGGCCTGCTAGTGAATGAGGAGAAGAGCAATTTTGAACCGCGCCAAAAAGGGGAGCACTTAGGCTTTATTTTGGACCTTACCAAAGGAGAATTTAGTATCCCACCAGGAGAGATTGATCACCTGTTTAATCTGATTTCACTGCTTCTTGACGATGTTTCACCCACGGCTAGGGATGTGTCTCGTATTACGGGTACCCTTATTTCCATGGAGCTCGCTTTAGGTCCAATTGTGCGTTTGCGCACCCGAGCCTTGTACGCAGTCCTTAATAGCGTTCATAGCCTTAGCTGCAAGGTGGCTTTAACGCGTGAAGCTGTAGAGGAACTTAATTTTTGGAGAGATAATTTCTTTCGTTTGTGCGGCAAACCAATCTGGAGGCCCTCCCCGAAGATAGAGCTTTTGTCTTATTCGGATGCCAGCAATGTGGGTTGGGCGGGATTTATTGTTCAATTTGGTACGCACATCGCTAGAGGGAACTGGTTGGGTTCCGAGGCCCTATGCAGCTCTTTTTTCCGTGAAATTCGTGCAATTAGATTTGTTCTTCAGTCGTTTTCCGGTCTTTTGGCGGGTAAGGAGTGCAAGCATAGATCTGACAATCAGAGCGTCTGCAGTATTTTGTCCGTCGACAGTAGTAAGCCTCATTTGCAAAAAGAAGCGGTTGCCATTTACAATTTGTGCCATGAAGCCGGTATTCGCTTTTCTGCGGAGTGGATACCTCGCCACTTTAATTTCAAAGCTGATTATTGGTCGAAAGTTGTCGACACCGATGATTGGATGCTCAACCCTGTCCATTTTCGCCAGTTGGATATTCTGTGGGGACCCCACACTGTAGATCGTTTTGCGAGTCATAATTCTTTCCAGTTGCCCAGGTTTTGTTCTCGATGGTGGTGTCCTGGGACCGAAACTGTTGATGCTTTTACCGTCAGCTGGGGAGGGGAAAACAATTGGTTGGTCCCCCCAGTGTTCCTTATTCCCAGGGTTATCAATCACATGAAACTGGGTAGAGAGCAGGGCACTCTCATTATCCCCTTTTGGCAATCTGCTCATTGGTGGCCGTTGGTGTCTCGAAGCCCCGGGGTTTTCCACCCTTTTGTTCTTGACTGGCGGGAGATTCCTTTACATGAATCTACTTTTCTCCCTGGTTCCGCAGCCGCGGATCTTTTCGGGCATGGTATTCCCTCGTGTAGGGTATTTGCTTTGAGAATTGTGTTTCCTTAGTTTTGCTGTAGAACGTTTTTCGGGTATTAGATGAGTACCTTGAACGAGTTGTTCATCCTAATTATTTGTTTTTGTTCTATCTGAGCCTTTTTGGCCTAGGTGTGGGCCTTTGCTCTTTGCAAGTCAGTGGACTTGGAACTGTACTAGTACGCACGAGTTGTGCAGCTGAAGCAAGCCGAGAGGGCACTGCCGACACAGTAGTGTGTTCGTTTTTAGAGTCAAGTGGACTCCTCTATCCTTTGTGTGGATTTGCTTACCAGTTGACGCCGAGTGGGCCAAGCCTCCTTGTGCTGGAGTGTGTACTGGTGCTGTGTTAACTTGCCATGTGGGCAGTTCTCGTTGCAGACGATGTGTATCTTGCGCGTTTAGTGTTCTGTAGCAATTGGATGTTGTTCCTGTCTTTAAAGTGCCATGTTTTGAACATTGTTGATTTTCACTTTAGGCTTGTCGCCTTACCAACGGAGCAACGCGGAGATTCAGAGGCTTGTAGAACTGTTAAAGACTGTCATACTTAATGACTGTGCCGCTTCAACCGTGTCTTCGTATGCAGGGGCAGCCAATCGATGGATTGACTGGTGCAAGTGTTACTCGTTTCCTCCTTTACAGTCTAACCCAACCGCAGTTGCTCTCTACTTAACAAGTCTTTCCGACCGAGGCTTATCTCGCTCGTCAATCCTTGGAGCAGCTTATGGCATTGCATGGCTACATAAACTTGGATGTCCTAATCCTGTTGACGATCCGCTCGTTTCTCAGACCTTGGCTG
>OZ037776.1:18632003-18654503 GCA_964035525.1 Porites cylindrica | reverse complement strand
TAGCATTAAAAAAAGTATTGATGAGCAGCAAAACGCAACTATAGCTCAACTTAAAAAAAATCAACTTGCATTAACATCAGGATTGGAAAAAATTAATGAAACTAATTTAAGATTGGCTGAAATGAGAGAATTACCAGCTTTGGAAGGTGATTATGATGAACCTACAACATCTAAACCAAGATCACCTACACGTTATAACATTGAAAAAAATCTTGACAATGTTGATTTAGAAATATTAAGAATTATGGAATATCCAAGGCCAAATGATTTTTTTGATACTAACACTGAAAGACTTGGAGAAATACTTGATGAAGTAAAAAATGATGTAAAAGTTTTTACAGGTCAAATAGCTGGATTGAAGAGAAAAAAACATAAAACAGAAGAAGACAAAGAAGAAATAGAAAGGATTAAAATGCAAAAAGATTTAATACATAAATACAAAAACATTCTTAAAATTTATTTAGGTTCGCTTGAGTATCAAATGGGAGAAGGAATGATTTACTCTAACAACCCACATCAACTTCTAGACAGACTTGAATTACTCGGTGGTTCAATTCTTGCTGGGAATAATGGTGTAATACCTGAGTTTTCTCAAATAGCACATCTTCTCAACCAAATGAAAGTAATCTCAAAAAAACAACTAAATGATTTACTAAAAAGTTATATAACAATTAAATAAAATGGAAGAACGAGCTATCCACATTTCCTCAATAAATAGGGAAAAAAGAGGAAAAAGCAGACCTGGTGATTTTACTATTAAGTTTAATCCATCTCTAAAACTTGACCCTGAAATGAAACACCAACTTGCTCTTGATCGGTTGTCAATGACTTATTCTTGGTACAACATTAGAAGTGATTATGAAAACAATAAAATCAAATACACTCACGATGGAACCAACTGGCAAACAATTACTTTTACAGATGGAATGTATTCCTACTCAGATATTAATGATTATATTCATCAATATATGACTCAAAAGTCTCACCACTCAACAGATTCAAGTGGAAATAAAACTTATTCAATCAATCTAACTTTTATACTATCAACCTATCGAGTTCTCATATCACTTGATGGAGATTATCAACTTGATCTGAGAGGAACAGAATTTGGAAACCTGATTGGATTTGAAAAGAAACTTATTACAAAAACAGAGTATGGAACAAAACTACCAAATATAACAAATTCGATTGATGTGTTAAATATCAACACAACCGCAATAACTGATAGCATTGTAAATGGAATAAACACTAATACCATTGCTGTGATACCAACTGATAATCTTACAAGGTGTTTTCCATTTACGTTTGAACCTAAAAGACCATTGTTTTGTCCTGTATCATCATTTCACATTGATGAAATGAGAATCTATGTGACAGACTCACTTGGAAGACCAGTAAATTTTAATGGTATTGATTGGTTTATGACTTTAATACTTCACTCGATGTAATATAACTATTAAAATAAAAATGAGGCGACAATCAGAGTTTAAAAAGAGATTTGACCCTGAATTGGGGCGATATACAAGACAACATATTTATGGTGAAGGAATAACAGATGTGTTTAAATCTGTTGGTTCAAAATTATTTGCAAAAACAATGAAAAAAGGTGCTAAAAAAAGTGTTGAAAAAGCAGTGACAGCAGCTGCAACAAAAACTGGTGAACATGTTGGTAAGAAGGCTGGTGATAAGATAGTGAAAATGTTATCAAACAGGGGGGAGCAACCCCCCCGAAACCCCCCTGCTAAAAAAGTAACTTTTAATAAAAATGCTAAAATAATTCCAAACAAAAAAATATCTCAACAAGAAATAAACCAAAGAGTGAATGCTATTCTGAGTGGTGGAAAAATTATATAATTATCAAAATAAAATGAAGTCATTTAGAAATCCAGAATATTTAGAAAGATATGAAGATGTTGTTTTTGACCTTGAACAAACTTTAGAAACACCTGCAAATGGTGCTCACCAAACTAAAACAGGTCATAGAATTGTTGCTGATAATACAGGAGAAGCCACTCCATTTGATTGGTATAACGCGCGATTTTCAGTAGATTTCAAAGTTGATCAGCTGGCTGCTGGAGCTAATATAGATGCAGATGGAGATCAAATGGGAATAGTAAATGGAATTAGTTCTCTCATAGAAAAGTTAACCATCCTTGAAAATGGTAGAGATGCTTACAGTTGCAACTATGCTAATCATGTAGTAAATATTAAAAACTTGCTTGAATATAATCCTTCCTATGCTGAGAGTGTTGCTACAAATGAATTTTACTATCTTGATACATCAAGACATGCTGAAAGACAAAAGTTTACATCAAGGCAAGTAACTCATAGAAGGAATGCTGCTAATAATGCTGATGATGCAGGACTAATGTTAGATGCAGTAGTAGCTAATTATAACAAAGGTTTTTCAATAAGAAAAGTATTACTAGGCGACTCGGCAACAGTACGATGTGAAATCTCCCTCAACAGATATTCTTTCTTTGAATCATTAGATGATAAACTTCTTCCAAATACAAAAATTGAATTAAATATTCAACTAGAATCAGATGGTAATCTTATCTGGCGAGCTGCTGGAAATGATTGTAGAGTTGTACTAACAAGATTTCAACTATTTGTTCCAAGAATAACATTTAACAAAAAAGGACAAGAAATATACCTGAAAAATTATCTCAAGCCCTACAAATGGATGTATCTTAATGAAGTAGTAGAGCGATCAAATAACTCTCAACAGCAAAACAGGTCATTTTAGAATTACAAATGCTATCTCAAAACCTCGCCATGTCTTTGTTTTTGCGATTAACACAGCTAATATTGATTCTCAAACCGCAAATCCATTTTTATATAATACTTTTAATCTACCAAACAATGCTAACATGTCTCGTTGTTATCTAGAGGTTGGAAATGGAAATGAATACCCTGATATTCACTTTAAACCAGCTACAGATCCAGCAAGAGTGTTTCGAGAAGTAATGGGTTATGTTTACGCAAATAATGACTTCCAAGGTGGAAGACTTCTCAATAGAACAAATTTTGAGTCTTTGTTTCCTTTTGTTTATTTTGACCTAACAAAACAAAAAATGGATATAAAAGATGGTGTAACAAAACTAGCTTTTCATTACGAACTAACTGCTAATCCAAACGCTGATTATAATATTTACGCTCTGGTACTTCATGAGCGAGTGGCAGAAATCGAACAGCAAGGAGGAAAACTATTGCTTCGTGCTTAATCTAAAAATAAAAATGGTAAATCAACTGGGTGAAATTACAATAAAACAAAGAAGAAAAGATTAAGTGATATAATTAAATTTAATATAAATATTATAATAAAAAAATGACTACTTATTTTGAATATGGAGTAAAACTTACAGATGGTCAAAAGTCTAAACTGGCTTATGCAGTAAGAAATAAATCACCACTAACTCTTCGTTTAAAACATTCTCATCTTCAAGGTTCTGATGAGTTAATGCTTACCCAAAGACAAATTACTAAAATTAAAAAATCAATTAGAAATGGAAGAGGATCAGATATAAAGATAAGTAAAACTCAGATTAGAAAATCTGTAAAACATGGTGGAAACTTATTTTTTTCACTTGCTTCTCTTGGAGCAAAAGTACTACCATACGCAATAAAAGGAATTTCTAAAGCTGCTCCTGCATTAGCAACTGGTGCTGCAACCGCACTTGGAGAAATAGGTTTAAATAAAATATTTGGGAAAGGAATTTCAATTCCAAAAAAGTTTATCCCAATGTTACCAGCTATTAAAGGAGAATTGACAAAATCACAAATAGATCTAATAAACAAAATTTATCAATCAGGTGGGCGACCGGTTATCAAACCAACTTGTAAACAGATAGAAGGAGGATTTCTTGGAACTCTTGCTTCTATTGGAATTCCAATGGCAATCAGTTTAGTATCTAAGATGTTTGGTGGGGGACTTCAGGTTGATAGACGTGGATCATCTAATACAGCAAATGTTTACTTTCCACATCCTCCTCCACCACAAACACATGGTGAAGGTTATCCTTATCACTTTCCACCACCTTTTTTAGGTAGTTGGGAAAACCCAATAGGAATGGGAGTTAAAAAAAAAAAGTCCAAAGGAAAAGGTCTTCTTCTAGGAAAAAACAGTCCATTCAACTCAATTCCCATTCTAGGAACCATTTTGTAATTAAACCACTGTCCAACTTTGACCTTATGAAATGGATAAAAAGACTTGGTATTAAACATTTTAGAGGAATATACAGTCGAGATGGACTACCTAATAAGATAAAAAAAGAATGTGGAATAATTAATCTAGATGATATGACTGGCCCTGGAACACATCGGGTCTGTTATAGAAATATAGATAATGTAGTTGAGTACTTTGATCCATTTGGTCTGATAATGCCAAATGAAGCACTGGTGTATTTTAATACTTCTGGAAAACGCATAGTTTACTCAATGGATGAAATACAAAATCGCAATACTGTGCTCTGTGGTTATTGGTGTTTATATTATCTGTTTGAGCGACAATGGGGTAATAGTATTCTTGATGTAATACATAACCCACATTTTGATAATGACAATAGTGATTTTATAAAAACATACTTTGGAGGATAAAAATAATATTTATTAAATATTATTTTTCTAATCTTCTTCGTTAATTTTTCTAAAATTATTAATTAAGGAAATTAAAAAATTTAAATATTCATATTTTTTAATAAGTTTATTAAATTCTAAATTATTAGCTAACATTGAAATACCCCCCAAAAAACTAACTTCTTCTAATTTTAATCTTTCAGAAAATATAGGAAATTTAAATGATTCAGAATTTATACTACATTCAAATTTTTCAAAGAGTTCTTTTCGAACTTCATCCTTAATACTAACTATATTATCTAAAATTTCTTCCATTTTTATATTTAATTTTTATTCTTTAAATCTATTTTAATCTCCATCAACTGGTGCATCCTTTAGCTGTTTAACCCTATCAACTTTTGTATTTAGATCTTTAACACTATCAATTATGTCAACAAAATTTGAGTAAATGTCAATAAGACGATAAAGTTTCTTCTTTTTATCACTATTTATCTGCAACCAAGAATATTCCTCATTTCTGATTTTTTTCCAAATATTAATTTCACCTACAATTAGTATTCTAGAAAGATTATCATTTTTCTTTCTAAGAGACTCAAACTCATTATTTATTTTTGTCCTTACTTCTTTCTCGAAATCCTTGAGTGTTTTAACTTCCATATTTTTCTCTATCTCAGAAAAGAATTTGGCTTCCATTTACTATATAAACAGATAATTTCCTTTTACAACTTTGTTGAGAGTATTTGATTTTTCACTTATTTCCATAAGCAACTCAAATACTTTTATAAATTTAGTATCATTTTCCAATCTAGAAAATTCAGCATATTCATAACTCATGTTAAGGTTATTGTATATCTTTTGAAGTTCACTTTTTAGAAAATTAGATCTAGTAGACATATTTTTATCTAAACATTATATTAAATGAAAGAATCATATTGCATCGTAGATAAAAGAGTAACTCCTTGTACAGAGCCAAGTGGTTACCAAACTGATAAAAGAGGTAGAACTCAATTCTTTTGTAGATGTGCAGTTTGTGGAAATAAAAAAGTTAGATATGTGAAAACTGGATCAGCTTCTCAAACTGGAAGTGGTAAAAAGAGAAAAACAAAAAAGAAGTCAAAAAACTAATTAGCCCGTCTAAAGGGGCGGGCATCTTTGATACTGTTGTTGGTACAGCAGTTGATGGTTTTGTTCATTACGGTTTACCTTGGATGGGAAAGAAAGCAGTTGAAATGGTGCGATATGGAACAAGCGAGTTAATGAGAAACAAAAATCTTCAGAAGAAAGCTGTAAACTATGGGATTAATATACTCACTCCATTTATTCAAGATTCTGTTGGATCAGCTATGGATCAGCTGTCAACTAAAGTTAGACCCAAAAAGAAATATAAAACTAATAGACCGGAATTAGATGGAAGGGGAATAGATATTCACAAACAGATTGGTAAATTAACAAGACCCGCAGGCGGATGGACCTTACCAGGTCATAAATACACAGGCCCCTACAACGATCTCGAAAACCAAGTAAGATACAATCCAGAAACTGGTAAAATATTAGAAATTTATGATCAACCAACTGATCCAACTGATGCTGTGGCTATGCAGCATGATGTTGATTATAGTGTTTGTGGTGATGACCGAAAGTGTAAAAATAAAGCAAAGCTGACAGAAAAATGGTGAAATCATTAGATGCTATTCCTTGGAAACAAAGACAATGGGGGCATACTTTAGTTAGAACAATAATTAATACAAAACAAAAACTTGGTCTTGGAATTCAAAAAAACGCGCGTCGGCGTTGAGTAGTGATTGGTCTCAACAATTAGCCGACGAACTTCACAAACCAATCACACGAAACTTTCAAAAGAGATTAGTAGTCTCAAACGGAATTGATGAAATTTGGGCTGCTGATTTAGTTGAAATGCAAAAGTTTAGTAGGTGGAATAAAGGAATTAAATATCTGCTGATGGTTATCAATGTTTTTAGCAAGTATGGTTGGATTAGAGGTTTGAAAGATAAGAAAACTGAAACTGTTAGTAAAGCATTTGAGGACATATTCAAAAGTAAACGTAAACCAAAGATGCTATGGACAGATAAAGGTTCTGAGTTTATTAGTAAACATTTCAAAGATTTTCTAAAAACAGAGGGTATCAAACTGTATCATACTGAAAATGAAGAAAAATCTAGTGTTGTTGAGAGATGGAATAAAACAATGAAAAACAGAATGTGGAAGATGTTTACTGTAAATAACAACACTCTTTACTGGGATAAGGTAGATAAACTAGTTAATGATTACCATAATGCGAGACATTCTAGTATAAAAATGACTCCTGTTGAAGCAAGTAAAAAGAAAAATGAAAGTTAAGTTTTGTCTAATTTGTATGGCGATTCTATTTACTTAAAACCTGGTAAATCAAAGTTTGCGGTTGGTGATGAAGTTAGAATTTCTAAGTATAAGAGAAAGGTATTTGATAAAGGTTACACACCAAACTGGACAGAGGAAATATTTGTGATTAATAAAGTTTTACCAACAAAACCTATTACATATAGCATTGTTGATTTGATGGGAGAAGAAATTAAGGGTTCTTTCTACGAGCAAGAATTGCAGAAAGCAAAACAGCAAACATTTAGAATAGAAAAGATTATCAGACGAGATAATAAGAAAAAAATGGCATTAGTAAAATGGAGTGGATATCCTGATAAATTTAACTCATGGGTAAGTTCTAAGGATTTGGTTGATTTTTAATACAAATTTTGTATTAAAAATGGTTATCTACTCATTTTCTTCTTTATCAGATAAAAGTAAGTCTTCAAGTACTTGATCACTTATCTCTTCACCTTCACTCTCTTCCTCTTCCTCATCAATTGTTAGTAAAGCCTCTCTTGGTTTTAGTGGTTTGACATAACACTCATGTACTTTTATTTGTAAAGATGTAACAGTCTTACTTATAAAGATTCCTTCAATTATCAAAGCTAATTTAACATTGCAGTACTGGTTAATATATTTAAAAGGATTTAAATCTTTACCTCCATTTCCCTTAAACAAAGATAAAATTTTCTTTGATTTTTCTGAGTAAATAAGTTTTGCGTAAAGAACTGGTGAGGATGATTCATCTTTTTTTGTTTTCTTCTTTCCTTTCTTATCTGTATATTCTATCTGTTTGTAGTAAAATGGTGGAAATAGAGTTGATGCTAGATCTGCACCGTATTCATTCTCTAAATGTTGTTGAGAGAAAGTTGTTACATTGTTAATAACATCAAAAAATGCTTTTTCTTTATTATTTGGCTCACTATCTTTAGCCCAAAGACATACTGGAATACTATAACCTACTAACTTGTTTGTTTCTTGATTTTTCTTTTCATTAACACCAAAACTAAAAAGAACTGGTGTTTCTAATACTAAAGCTCCTTTCTTTCCATTTGGATATTTGACCTCAATTGGGATGAGTTTGTATTTAATCTTGCTATCTTTGACTTTGTACTCTTTGGCTTCATTAAAGATAATATTCTCTAGGGTAATATTTTCGTAGCTGGACAACTGCATCTTTTTATTATAAAAATTATTTCTTTAAATCATTTTTTAGGCCAGAGTAAATTAAAAGACCAATAGTTAGCTGATTCTGGATTAGTATGAGTTAACTCTCCCTGTTTATTTTTTATCTTTGTAGCTCTAGAAAGATATTTATCTCTTCTTTCTTTATCTTTGTGAATAGTGTAGTCTGGATATTTTGGTGAGCCAAAATGAATTTTCTTTCCACCTGGAAGTGTAGCCATGTATTTGTTATTTTTTCGTGTTGAATAATCAAGAGATTCAGCACCGAGTTTTTTAGCATTTCTCGCTAGTTTTTTAAACTCTTTTCCACTAACAAGATACTTTTCGTTTGGAACATAATCTGGATCCACATCATGTCTATAACCATCATCAACTATAAAATCCAAATCCTCTTTTGTAGGAGTAGTTTCTCCTGATCTTGGTTCCATTTTTATTACTTGTTTATACTAATCCTAATTCTTTTTTAAACTTTTGTTCCCTTCTGTATATTTCTTCATGTCCTATTTCTTTTACTTGCTCTGGAGTATATATATGAGTAAACATGAGACTTTTACAAAAGGGATCTAGTGGCTCATCATTTCCAAGAGCTTTAATAACACCAACAATACTCATCTTTGCAGTATCAACAACACCCTCTAAATAACTACAAAGATAATGAATCTCTTATTTATCTTCGTCGAAAGAAATTTTTTTAGGATTTAAAATATAACCCATATTATGAAAAATACCATAATACCTAGCTAATGTTTTTGCATAACTAATCTTATTCTCATCACCACTCTCTTTTAATTTTTTCATTGCTTCACTCATAGTTTTTTTCTTTCTTTCTCTTTCTATCCAACCACAACTTTACAACCCATATCTTCAAATTGTTTTAATAAATCTTCCATTTTTAGATATTGTTTAAATTAGTTAAGTAGCCATTTATTTTTTATATTTATAATTATAAGGTAGAAGATTGACATTTAGTATTTTATACCAATCTTTATAATATCTTCTAACTACTTCTTTTTCACTAACAGAATTAATATAACCTTCTTCTCGAATTTCTGAATTTGGATATTCTTCTAACATATTATATAATTTATGATCTTTATCATTTTTAATTTCTTCTATTTTTTCCTCTAATGTTTTAAAAGTGCTATTAACGTACACTTGTTTTCCAGGAAAATGAATTGAAAAAACTTTCTTAATATCCTCCATTTTAATTAAATATATTTTTTACTTTAAACCATTTTTAAATATTATAACATTTTTTTTTTGTTATAAGATTAATAACTATCACTATCATTGTCACTATCAAAATGAATATCAATATCAATATCACTATCACTATCACTGTCACTATAATAATTAAATTCTTTGTATTTAATTTTAAGCTTACTAAAAAATAATTCGAAATCATCATATACATTCCCCAAAAGTAATGATAGCAACATTTCAGGTTAAAACACCGTAGTTTTCAATTGTATTTTTGTCCTTAGTATTGTCAGGCCGTTTTTTACATGAGGAAACTTTCAAAGTTTGATTTTAAGTGATGCGACACGAGGAAACATCGATTTTTCAAAAACGTAGTGTTCCGCGCGTTTTTGCTTTTTGTTCGTTTAATTGCTTTAGGAACAACCTAGGAACGCACAATAAAGGAACTTTATTTGCACAAGAGGAACAAAGGTCGGCAAATTTCGGAACAATCTGGTCCGTTAGCAGCAAATTGGAACACAAAGTTCCTTTTCGTTTTAGTCAAAAGGAACAACTGGTTCCTCTTTTATCCTTTCAGGAACAAAAGGTCCTCTTTCAACAGTTCCGATTTCCCTTCATGTTCCTTTCGAAGTGATTGGGGAACAAATGTTCCCAATCTAATTTCTTGCTCTACACAGTAAGGAACAAATTGTTCCTATTTACTGGCATATCCACTGCTGTTCGGAACGCCTTGTTCCCTTTCGGTTCAAATTGTTCCTATTCATGCCCAACAGGAACGGAATTGTTCCTAATCGAGGTGGTTTTTTGTTCCTCAAGATGAGTGTTATGTTCCGCTTATAAATGGGAACAGGTTCCGAATTTGTGACAAAGGAACTAGAGTTCCATTTTGCGCAAAGTGTAAAAAGGAATAGAGAACAATAGTTCCTATTTATCGTACGCTATCTGAAACTACTGTCCATCACCTCCGCTATACAAATTTATCAAAACATGTTTCCGTCAACAATCAAGTTAAGTACGAGACTTGCCCGCTGCATGCTTAATCTCGTTTGGGCTTGCCCGCGCAAGTTTAGGCTTGTGTCTTTGTTCCTTTTGATTAATTGTGTACCAAATACGGACAAGAAAACAATGGGACAAGGGGCAAGAATGACCAAGTGTGGGCAGAGATGGGCTAACAAATATCTCATTGCCCAATAGGATGATCTCTTGGGGACCCTTTTGCTAGTATAAAAACATGCATACTTTAGAAAAATATCGATTTCAAGCTAATGCTTAAGATGAACAAACGAGGCAAGGATGTCGACTGGTCAAAGTTAGCAAATGCATCCCCTAAACCAAAGAGACTTCACTTAGAAGAGGATGACTGTGATGGTCTTTTTCACTGCCCAGTGCAAATTTGTAACCACGATGGATTCACTACGCAAAGAGGCTGTAGAAAACACGTAAAGAGCAAACACAGTTGGTACTATTACTTCGACGAGAAGCCAGACAGTGCGCAAATCGATACGCTTAATGTCGATGAAACTGACAAATGTGAAGCCAGTGATCAGAAGATTACGCCGCGTAAAAGCAGGGCAATTGCCTCTTTTGATTCTACGAACAAAATTGCCAAGAACTTTTTTTCGTGGCTCACTGGCAGCGGTGGGGGCTGTAAAAGTGATCGACAAGCTCAACAGATCGTGAGCAAGTGCTTAAAGTTTCTCAAATTTTGTTGTGAAGACGAAGAGGAGCTCACATTTGACATTGTGGACTTTAGTTTATGTTCACCGAATCTCCTTTTCAAGTTTGTTGATACCATGCAGGATGATTGGAATCTGGGACACGCGGGACGCATAGGCTACTTGGATGCCATTGCAGAATTGGTGGATTATCGAAAAGTGAATGGAGCATCGGAATCAGTGTTGAGAGGGCTGGCTTCAACAGAAATTTACTTGAAAAAGGTGCGCAAAACCGTTTCCAAAATGATGCGCTTGCAGTGGACCAGCGAGCTCGACATCGATGCCTTAGAAGCCAAGGGGCACTGGGCCACACTAGAAGAACTGTTGGAAGTCGTGGGGCGCTACTTGCCGCGCTACGAGAGCGTACTGAAATCATGCAAGGAGAAACCGGGTGCTGTTTTGCCAATAGATTTATCTTTTGCTACCAAATTTTTGGCCGTCTATTTATTTATCAAGGTCAAGGGCTCACGCCCCATGACATATCAGTACTTAACAGTGGAAATGGTGAACAAAGCCAAGACTAACGGTGGCTTTATAGACCAGAAAATGTTCAAAACGGCTGGAAAATTTGGCTTCGATTCTCTTTACCTGACTGAGACGAGCATGCAAGTGTTGGATGGCTACATCAACCACATTCACCCGCTACTCAGACCGACCTGCGATTTTGTATTGGTAACAAGAAATGGAGGGCAGCACAACAAGCTGGGAGAGCTAATGAGTAAACTGGTCTTCGATGCAACGGGCAAATACGTTCACCCGACTCGCTATCGACAGATTGTGGAGACCGCGAGTTGCAGGCAGCTGAGCAGCAGCGCCCAGAGCACAATCTCCGAGGACCAGAAACACAGCTCCGTTGTTGCAAGGGTTCACTATCAGAAGCAGCGATCGCGCGAGGTGGCGAGCAAAGCACATGAATATTTGGAACGACTGCACGGAAAAAAGGGATCAGAGCTAGAAATAGACGTGCGCTCGAGGCTTTCTGGCAATTCTGCGTCTTCTGAAGATCAAAACGGTAGCAAAACCGATACTTCCTCTAACGACGAGGGAGAAACGATCGCAGAAACACCACCTGAGCGTCTTTCAGGTGTCCCGAGACTAAAGCGGGAAAATGCGTTCATAGCGACAGATTTCCCGGCGAGAAAAAAGAGTCTGATGTTCACCCCTGAAGAAGACAATCATCTAAAAGCAGGCATCGAGCGACATGGCTACGGTCAATGGAAAGCGATTCTCAGGGATCCCGAATATCGTTTTCAAGAGGGAAGGACAGCCAACTCCCTGCTAAGCCGTGCAGCGCGAAGATTTGGATCACTTTCTAAGTTATCCTAGAACTTTGCATTGTGAGCAAAACATAATTTTGCGAAGGGCACCAGAACACTAAACTGTAGTTAGGTCATAACACAAATTAAACTTAAGAGGGCCCCCCCTCGGAAGTTTTCGTCGACTGGACAAACGCAATGCACTAAGACTACGATGTTTTAACCGGAATTCTAAGTGGAATAGTTTGAAAGTTATAAAACGGGACAAAAATACGTTCTTTTGGCGGGCGACACTTAAAAGCTAGTAGTGATCGTAAAACAACACATGTTTAAGCACAAACAATTTTTATTTGGACTTGATCACGAACAAATGAATCATCTTGCACAGGCAGTTGATCGTGAGCACGTAGGACACCTAACTGACGAGTTAAACTGAAGGACCTACGAATAAAGGGCAATAATGCAAAATACAATGTTCTGTTCTCGTCCACTCTGAGCGCAGACCTACTTCTGGCTGGAAAAGTACTTGAGGATTGTGTTCTCACTGTTGCTGCAGCCCCTGTCCTTCTGGCTCTTTGCACGAACTCGCCCTTCCTGTTTTCTTGCCCTCTTCGTCCTTTTCTGGAGTTGCTGCTCGCCCTGACAGGTCCTCAAAAACTCTAAGTGGTTCGTCTGCCAGCTAGGAACCTGGGTAAATACCTCATCGGCGCTGTCGTCCTTGGTACCCGCTTCGGCTTCTGCGACACCTTGCTCTTCTGTCGGTCTTGGCAAGGGTTCCGTCACATTTTTTACCATGAGCTGGTCTGCTTCGCGCAGTATTCCCAGCTCCACGCAGACTCTCCTACGTTCCGCCACCGCTTCCTCCGTGTTGAAGGTCCCAAGATTCTGATGGTGGAGCTTCAGCTTGTCGGATAGGACCTCCTGGTACGCCATCAGGCTACTTCGCATGTATGGATCGTCTGTACGACTGTACTTTTCTACACACTCGTCAAGTTCCTTCTCCGTGGAACGCAGCCAAGAACCAGCGAAGACTAAACGTGCCTTCTCGCGGCGCTGCTGTACCAGGTGTTCTCTCTGTGCTCTTCGATTCTCTTCGAGATCAAGAACAATTGGAGTGGGCATCTCCTCGCCCGGGTCTAACGGAAGCAACTCTGCGTTCTGGGTGCTCACTCCGTTCTTCCTCAGCATGGATTTTCGCCTCAGGTGCTGCTGTCGTTTTCTCTTCTCTTCCTCGGCTCGTTTCCTCTCCTCCTCCATCAGCATCTGCTGCACTTGCCTGTGTCGTAGACTCTCTGGGTGCGATCTGCTTACGGCTTCCCTCAACAAATCGAGGCGGTCGATCGAGGTGCTACATACACCATCTTCATCGGAATTGTCGTCTTCTTCGTCTGTCGAAAGTGCAATGTTAATCTCGCCAGTGGCCAGGGGATTCGCAAGTGACAGCGACCTAAGTGCTTCCTTTTCCGTCTCCTTCAAAAGACCTTCCTCGTCATCTACGTCGTTGTCATCGTCGCTCTCGGTATCGGTTTTGTCCTCGCTGTCGTCGTCACATGTTTTTGCCTTTTCAGCAGCCCAAACAACGCATTCCATGGCGTGCTTTTTGAGCCACGCTGCCGCCTTTCGTCTGGGATTCGGGAGGCTCTTCAACTGATACGTGCGCAGACGTCTATCCATTGCTGGCTGGTCGGCGGGACCGAAATCAAGCTTACGCTGCGCGGTCACTAACATCGGGCACTTGTTAAGGAATGCTTTAGCCGTCTGATACTTAACGTCGTGAGCAGTATATCCTCCTTGCGTTAAGATTTTCCAGTCAGCGACGTCGAGTGTTTTCTCGTCTGCCTCATCGATGAAAATGACTTCTGTAAATGGGGTGATCATGGCCTTATTGAATGCCCGTTGCTTCGTGACGGTGGCGATGTTGCCATGGTGTACGAGCCCTTGTATCGGAAAAAACAAACTTGTTTTTCCGCTATTCGCATCTCCAACGAGACAGGGTACTTTATCTTTGTGCTGCTTCCCGTTGTAGTTTAGCAGTTTTAGGAAATCACCGCAGAATGTTGAAACTTCATTTTCAGACAGGCTATTCTCTAGGATTTCCCGAAAATACTTTGGATCAGCATGTTTAGATGGATCATATGCGCAAAATGCCCTGGGAGATACTTTTCCAATTTGGCGCTCTTCAATGGCATTCTCTTTGAATTGACGATCCTTGAGGGACCAGCAAACCCCATCGTTGACTTCTATCAGGTCGTAACTTATGACCAGAGGATGAAACAGTTCACAGTGCGGGTCTGACAACAGTTCAATTATCCTCTTCATGTATTGGATAAGTCGCGATTTAAATTGCTCATTAGTGGCGAGAGTGTTGATGAAATTCCTTGCTTCGCACTTGTACGTGTATGTGTAAATTGCCCTTGGATCCCTCTTGTACACTTTGCCTCGATAGCTGGCGTATTGTAACTTTTGCATTGCGATGGTGATGTCGTTGACGAGAATCGTGAGTTTATCTGATGAATGTTTCTCTTCGCGTTCAGAAACCGGCAGCGTCGTGTCGCGTGTAAAGCCAAACTTGTCAATTTGTAGCTTAGCTTCCATCATCTTTTCCAGAGCGTTTGATAATGGCTGCTGAAAACTTGGCTTCACGATAATGACACGAACGACATTTTCTGTCCCACATCCTTCCAATTCTTGTGGTTGCGATGTTGCGAGTAAGCTTGATAATTCCTCGCGATAATTGTGCTCGTATGATGCTGTCACGAGGTCTTGCATATAGGGATTTTTATGGTCTTTGAGTAGATTGTACAGTTCTCGAATGGCAATACACTCTTTTCCATCTTGAAATTGCACCTGGTAAAGTAGAAACTCAAATTTAGTGAACGGATTTTTTTTTTGGAATTGTCATCACTAACTATGTCGTATAATTCGTAACTCATCCCCGTAACAGCTTGACTCTGATCATTCTATCAGCTGTAAGGTATTACATAAGTTGTACGGAATAAACCTGCTCAATTATAAAAGTATCTATTAGTAAGCTTTAACTTGCCAAGAATACGTCCCATACCTGTTTTGCTGTGACACCCATCCCACACTCGAGCAGGGTTCGATGAACCACCAAGGGATTTGCGGGGGCGCCATTGGGTGACGTGAGTGCAATCCAATAGGTCAGCGATGGCCAAAGCAATTTATTCACACGAGTTCGACTGCCATCAAGCCATTGCTCGGAAGACGTGCTTGGCACAGGACTTGGTTCGGGTTCTTCTTCGCTTTCCTCGCTTTCCTCTTGTACGTTTCCCTTCTTTTTCTCGTGTGTAGATATCGCACTGAAAAAAAAGGCTGCATTCGGGATACCTGAAAATAGACAAGATTCGTTTTAATTTTTTTTGGCAACCAATAATTAGCATGAAATTTGATGAAAGCTAACCTGAAAGGGCTCTGTCACACAAATCTCGCTTTTTGCAGATGTTGTTCCACGATTTGGCAAGCTCCTTTTCGCTTACGTTCCAGACACATTTCGCGCTCACAATGCTACATTGGCCGGCGATTACGGGACTCATGTAATCCAACGTTGCTCCTTTTATCCCCTCGCTGTTAAGTTGTTTGCACGGTCCTGTGGCTCGACGCATCTTCGTCAAATGTGCAGCGATAAATGAGGCTCAAACGGCTGCTTATATAGCTGTCTTCGACTTGTGAAGTTGATAAGAATAAATATGAAGAAATGTCACTCGCTGTTTTTGACACTGTTACAGTTTCAACCATAATGGTCAACTAATTGCAAGCAAACCTGGCCATTATTATGGAATTTATGTCGCAGTTTTTGTCCCTAGGGTTGATAGGTTTTTAAGGGAAAACAAGTGGACAGAAACTAGCGATAATTGCAACACAAAACGGTTACTTCAGAGTTACGTAATTCTGCGTTCTTCTGTGTTACTCGAAACGTATCTGGTGAAACCAACTAAATTTTGTAAAGAGTGCTGTTAATTGGGCATGGAAAATTATTGTTCCAAACCTTACGTGGTTTCAACATTCATACTATTGATAGGCGGCTTTGTCTTATCACTGAGAGAAACACAAAGGGAACAGATTTTACTCGTTAACGTTGTAAAGAACGTTGGCGATAATTGTGAAATTGTGATAATTGCGCAGTTTTCTCACAGTTTTTGCCCCCAAGGTTCATAGGTTTTTAAGGGAAAACAAGTGGACAGAAACTAGTGATAATTGCAACACAAAATGGTTACTACAAAGTGACGTAATGCTGCATTCTTCTGCGTAACTCGAAACTTCCCTGATGAGAACAACTGAATTTTGCAAAAAAAGTGCTCAAAATTGGACATGGGAAACTATTGTTTGAAAACTTACTTAATTAAACCATTCATACTTTTGTAAGGCTTGCTTATTGTTGATAGAAAAACAAATGAAAAAGATTTGAGTTGCAAACGATTGTCATGTACTTTGTGCTATTCCGAGTTTCCTGAAACGTAGGTCTGAACAAAAGGTGCTCAAACTGATCAAATGTAATACATTTCTTTTACCTCAAACATCTTCTCAAACAAGGACGGGAAAGATGGATCTGATCCCCGCTAAATCCGTGAAATCTGTCTTTCCCGTTGACTTTAATAAGTTTACATTGAAGAGCACTTACAGTGCTGTGAAGTGAATTAATTGTAATATATTAGCTTAGGAAACATCTTCTCAAACAAGGACGGGAAAGATGGATTCGACGGGTTTGACGGGGATATGAATTTTTAATGAAATAGTTAATCATATACTTCTCTTTAAAACTGTAAGTATATATTAAAGAAATATTTATTAAATATTGCTGAGAATTTACTTACAGTATTCAAGAGTAGTTTATAATAGAATATATCATTAAAAATTCATATCCCCGCTAAATCCGTGAAATCCGTCTTTCCCGTTGAATTTCAGAAGTTTACATTGGAGAGCACTTACAGTGCTGTTAAGTGTATCAATTGTAATATATTAGCTTAGGAAACATCTTCTCAAACAAGGACGGGAAAGATGGATTCGACGGGTTTGACGGGGATATGAATTTTTAATGAAATAGTTAATCATATACTTCTCTTTAAAACTGTAAGTATATATTAAAGAAATATTTATTAAATATTGCTGAGAATTTACTTACAGTATTCAAGAGTAGTTTACAATATTATATATCATTAAACATTCATATCCCCGCTAAATCCGTTAAATCCGTCTTTCCCGATGAATTTTAGAAGTCTACATGGAAGGAACTTACGTTACGTTAACTTATGTTAGCTTCCGAAACTTCTTGTCAAAGACGGGAAAGACGGATTTGACGGGAGTAATGGGAGAGCGACTACCTAACAACAGAATTCACTATAAAGCGGTTTTTTTTGGCGTTAAGCATCTTTGTCATCACTGACAAAGAAGGAACTAAATTTTGGGAAAGCCTTTAAGGCTAACATATCTTCACACAGTATAGGAACAAGTGTTCTTTTCAATGGCCGTTCCTCTCACAAGGAACGCTTTCGCGGAATAACATCCAGATATATTTGCAGTTTTTAGCAAAAGAACTGAGAATGTGCTTTTTAGCTTTTTCCTGCATAAAACTACTAGGAGATATAGTTTTAGAAAGATCTTCGCAGGACTTAGTATTATTTTAAGGCTTCAAAAAAAGGGAACTGAATTTTTGGGAAACGATCATAAATGTTTTTGAAACCAGGATAAGGATCAATAAAGGGTTCATCATCATCATCATAACAATCTTTACAAAAATTGATATATTGATTAAAATTATGAAAATTCTCTTTAATCTTAATTAAATTATTAACATCATTATAATTAAACTCAAAATTGCTAATATCTTTAAGTTTACCCTTTTCTTGCCCTTTTAAAAATCTTTTTATAAAATACTTAATTCTATCAACTTTGTGGCTCTCAAATAATCCATTAGGTGCCTCATTAATATGCTCAACAAAATACTTAAATTCTTTATTTAATCCTATAATAAAAAGGTATTCTTTTTTGTAGTTCCTTGCGTATGGTGGGATTTTATTAGTTGATTAAATAAAATTCTGTAAATTCGAAGAATTCGCCAGGATACCCATTTCTATAACTACTGAACGAATTGAACTGAAAAATAGACCCAGATCGATGTCACGTAATATTTACATGTAGGTGATCACGTGCCGCAAATACATCTGCGTGGATATTTTTGTCTTGCTCTTGCTCATTTCTTCATTTTCTTCCTTACTAGCATACAATGTTTTCGTTTTGGATTTTTGTAACTTTTTTATTTGTAATCACAAGCCTATTTCGAAAGAGAGTTCTTTGTAGCATTACTTTGAATCGGTGTTCATACACGCATCACATTTACTTTTCCCATTTTCTAGTGACTGTGCAACAAACTAGGAATCCTATCTAGTTTTAGCTCCAAAAGTCAAATGCCTGGGCAGTTCCATTGCTAATGATTTCCTAAAGCTAGATAAAAGGAAATAGTAATATATATCTGAAAAAGGGTTAGTTATTGGCCGCAAAGCGAGTTTTTGTAATTTGTATTAATTGCATTTACCAATTTGCCCATGGCAGGTGAACACGCAAATAGGTCCCCTTCATGGCGCATCTAGCTTTTTAGGAATTATGTTCAACAAGATACCTTTTGACGCACAAGTAGACGCACGCTTTTATATGATTCTCGAAAATTATCCCTTTGAAAACTGAAAATGATTTGCTTTTGGGTTCGCACAAGACAAGTTTCTTTTCGTACGAGAAAAGAGCACGTAACACTGTTTTGAGAGGTTCCATCGAGAGAGATCTAAGTTTAAAACAGATAATTACCAAACGCAAGTAGATCTGTGGCAAACGGTTTGTTTACCTCTAAAAAAGTTCTAAATATAGAATTCTCACGGCGTTCGAGCTGTGATCTTTTAAAATCGAACTTTTCGATCGCTCGCCCGATAAGCGAAGCTAGCACGTGCGAGGCTCCTAACTTTTTGTTAAATTCGGCAAATCTTACTACGCGGATTAAAATCTTTACAACTTTACGAAGATACTAAAGAGTATGTACAGGAAAATGAGTTTAGGTCTTTTGAAGTGTATTGTGTAACCTTGAGCGCTCACTTTGTCCAAAAGGAAAAAAAAACACTTTGAAATCAAACATTATTTACAATTCGGCATCCCGAGTAATTAGCCCACATGTGTTTACTTCTGCCGAAATTGAGTCATTTGCTCTGCGTCATCGGTTGAAAGATTGGAAGATGGAGAAAAATTGCTCGTTTCAGAGGCTAGTTGGTGGCCAATGCGGTCAAGACCCTCGAAGCACTAAAGTCCAAGATTTAGTTCCCTTGCTAACTTGTAACAAAGACAGTCGGCTCTGGTAAGTATCCATTCGAATAAAATCTATCGACTGTAGTGCTACATTACATTTCATAAAAGCCAAGTTACATTCGAAAGAGCAATGCTGAACACTAAAATTGAATCATTATTCAATATTTATTACTGTTTTATCTTTTTTAAGGAATATGTAGTGAATGTAGGATAACTCTTGGAGAACAGGTCAGAGCCGATTGCCGAGACCAACAACTTATTGCCCTTTCAGAGAGTATTCATGAGCTTTCTTTGGTAAGTTCTAGCTGTTTTGGGAGTTTCGCACATACCACTGATTTTATATGTAACTATACACAGGATCAAAGTCTGAATTTCATTAAGTTACCATAAAACTCTGATTCTCCATCGCCCTTTTTTAATCAGACCCCCTAATTATACCTAGCGAAGCTATTGTTATGGTTGTTTCTAAAGATTTTCAATCATTTATGCCGCGCCTTGTTTCCTATATACCGTAAATCCTCTATTAAGCCCCCCGGGGGCTTATTTTTTTCACGCACTTTTGAGGGGGGCTTAATAGAGAGGGGGGACTTAAAAGAGAGGGGAGGCTTATTTAATTTAGCGAAACGCATCACCTGTAGCAAAAATACCGTGGTATGATAAAGGGTAGACTTACGCGTTGTACAATTAAAGTCACTGTCAAAAGTATTTAATTCACTTGTGGGAGCCTAAAAGTAACAAACAAAATTCTTATTCTTCAAAACTGTGCTTTCGGCTTCATGTTCTTTGGTAATTTTAATGAATAAACCATAATTGATCAGTCCACGTTAATCGTTAATTTTTTTGTGAAGAATAAGGATTGGGGGAGGGGGAGGGGGATACTTAATAGAGAGGGGGGCTTATTAACTTTCCTCCTCTGAAAAGGGGGAGCTTATTAGAGAGGGAGGAGGAGCTTAATAGAGGATTTACGGTATCAACATGGAAAAATCTCATGAACCATGCGTAATATAACAGTTGACGTTGCTGTTCTAGGCCGAGGAGACGACTCGTACTCGTCCTGAACACAGAACCCTAGCTACTCCGGGAGGAAGCTTCTATTTACCACCCAGCGACGACTCGTCCTCCTCTGAGGGGATCTCCTTTGACAGCACACCAGCTACAACAAAGCGCGAACCAAAGTCCAAGACCACTGACCCACTCAATGATTATTTGCGCAATCGAGGAATCAGTCCCATTCGTTCTCGGCTACAGCGGCCTTGGGAAGAAGCAAGTAAAAGAACACGATGCTACTACGTGCGGAAGGCAGGTCAAGGTCTATCTACACTTTTACAAGACATAGCTCCACGTGATAGTGGTTCTCTCTTCAAGGCAGTCTATTCCTCTGGTGTCATACAAAGAACCTTACAATGTAATGGAGAGGAAGCCACAAGCAGTTCAGTCGACGAAACCATGATGAGCGCACTCGCCGAGTGCTACCGCGCAGCCGACAGCTGGGAGACGCCTCGGCAAGTCCTGTCCATTATGGCTGATAAGTTGACACTGAATCAGCTGCGACACTGGATACCCGATTTATCTCAGTATCGTTTCACTGAGGCCAGACGCCACTGCTTAGTATATGGAAGGGGGGTACCGGTGCTAACAGTTCCGACGTCAAGGATGAGAGTATCCACTGCTCAAATCGACCACTTCATAGCGTTCATCACTAGTCCCCATATTATCCAAGATTTGCCTTTTGGCAAAAGAACAATCATGTTATCGACGAAGGAGACTATCAAGGTTCCAAACGTCATACGGATGATTATCCCAGAGCGAATAGTCATCCAGTATATGACTTACTGCCAAGAGTCTGGGTTCACGCCACTAAGCCACGCTACTCTTCTGCGGATTTTGAGCACGTGCGCTGCGTCTGTTCGGACATCGGTTCAAGGTCTCGATTACGTTAGTTCTGCAGGTGCGGAAGCATTTGACGATCTGTGTGATGTTGTTGAAACCCTTGGAGATGTAGGACAAGCCATGGGGTGGGTGAAAGAGCAGGAAAATAATCTACGCGCAAGCAAGCGGTACCTTAAAAGCGACTTTAAGGTGGGTGTGACCCCCGCTAGGCAGTTCCCTCCACCTCGCTATGTCACTCGCCCCAGATCTTTGTCTTGTGCGTCCAATATGGCGTCTGCGATCACACACTCCGGGTTTTTCGCTTTAGAAAAACACCCTCTACGACTTGCTAGCAGTTTAATCGAAATACCATTAAATAGCATCACTTCTATTGTGTTATTTTGTTCAGTTGGCGCTATTTACCGCTACATATTTGTCAGTTTCATGGTTCTACTGTCCGGCACTCAAAGGCTGATTACTACAAAAAACTAACTCAATGGGCGTGCCAGTCGGTCCATACGAAACATATGATAACAATATGTTAGAGTGGATTTCACTTGACTGTTGTAGAACAAACCGCAACTAAACGCAGCCAACCAGGAGAGGAACCCATTAAACAACAAATCAATCAGGAGGCGAAGTATCTCTGACTTGCGTTTAGTAGTGACATGATTAAACGTGCGTTTGGGTTTAGTTCGCCATTTGAGTGGCTCACTGACAACAGACCAAGCCCCTCAATCAACAGGAAAATGACGTGAACGCAAGTCTGACAGTCATGTGAAATCTTCTCTATCTTTCTACTTAGTTCTCTTTAAAGCAGCGCTTCTTAATTATAACTTTTTTCAAACGTTTATTGCAGGTCCACGTTTCCCAGAGTTCTACAGTAGCTGATCACTGCAGGTCATACGCTTTAAGAGACCCGAAGGAGCCTTCGTTGCAGGCCACATGTGATCACGATCACAGTGACGTGTGTGAGTGCTGCGCTACATTGGTGTCAACTCTAAATGATATCGAGGAAGGTTTGGTTGCGC
>OZ037776.1:18622003-18629503 GCA_964035525.1 Porites cylindrica | reverse complement strand
CTGTGAATTTATTCGACGTTACTTTGTCTATCTTTGCTGAACAGTACAATTAGTAAAATGATAAGGCGAAAAATGGAATGGTTTGTTACATGCATACTGAGTAATCATTTCCTGTGGTTTATGCTTCTGTAGGTGTCCCTGATAGGATTTGATTTCAGATGCAGTTGTAAAGTGTTTTATATCCTTTGACCTCCGTTTAATACGGCTGAATAAAGATTTTAGTTTTTTTGGTTTTCTCCGAAATGACTGTATCTGAATAACTACATGCATGCATGCAAGTTTCTTTGTCTGTGAATGTGATTATTTCCTGCCATGTCAGTATGACTCTGGGCCCAGCTATATAGTGTGGTTTGCAGGATTTTGAATTTCCACGGATAGTGCGATCTTCAGATTTGAGTTGTACACTGTAGCTTAAACTACAGCTACCCCAAGTTTGGAGAAATATGCCGTGCATCAGTCAAGATAATTCTCTTAGCGCTCACACAGTCCATTTAGTTTTTAACATAGTGAGTCTTTGAACTAGAGCGCGATGTCTTGTTGTTCCTTCGTAGGCATTTACTTAAAAAATTGCTTAACAATCGTCTATGCGACTGCTATGAAATCTTAAGCAAGTCTACAGGTTCGGAACCATAGCGCTCCTCGTCAGTTGGTACTATGGTAAAGTCTTAGGTACAGAGAGCGAAGCAGACTGTTTAAATACTGGTGGCAGGAAAATACTAACTTGCCATTGGCTGCAAAAGTGACCAATAGCGTAGGTGATCCGCGTTGTTGTGCTTCCTTCAAGGTCAAAAATGCTTTTTGGGCTGAACCGGTATGATAGTATCTGACTAGGTTGCAGTGATGCCAGGTCACTGACATGTCCTAGTGCGTGTAAGTGTCTTTCTCAGGAGATTCGAGATATTTTCTCGTAACCTTCTCCAGCAAAATCAGTAGCCTGAGTGAGATTTCTTTCCCCCGGCTCATCAAGGGTTGAAAAGGTGACTTAGTCTCCCTAGACGTGTTACTGCAAAAATGTCTGTAGAAACATTTGTTGAGTTCAAGGAGATTGTTCCTATCGGGGCAGATGAGTGAAGAGTTCTCTTACATTTAGTCAATTCTCGCATACTCACGTGCTGTTTAGGTTATGGGACAACTGATACGTGCGGCTCATTGCACTGTTCATTCATGTCTTCAGTTACAGTGGTTTTTAGAGGCATGTAATGTTGAAAAAAAGTAATAACATAAAACCATGGAATGACGA
Source organism: Porites cylindrica (assembly GCA_964035525.1). Lineage (NCBI taxonomy): Eukaryota > Metazoa > Cnidaria > Anthozoa > Scleractinia > Poritidae > Porites > Porites cylindrica. The sequence continues at coordinate 18,628,263 of OZ037776.1, read as the reverse complement.
TTCACTAATATTATACGAGGCACAAAACATGTATGCCAATGAAATAAAAAATGCCAATACAATAAACTGAAGCTGATAAATTTCACGCTCATCAAAAACCAATCTCATTTTAAAGTTGTTTGCGCACGTGCTCTATAAAGTCTGCGAATTATGCCTCACATAAAAATTGGACTAGTGAGAGTATTATCAGTTACATACAAAACTTTTCACAAAAACTTTACAGTAAACATGTATTACGTTAATATAAAAATTAAGAAGAAAAATACCATTGGCTTAGCACAAAGAATTGTGATCTTTTTGCATTGTTCATTTCCAGTAAAAGTGTCTGGGAGGGAGGGGTAGGGGCGTGGCACTTTGATGAGTGGGCTGCAATTCTGATTGTTTTCTGTTATTGTTTACTCTCGATAGCAATCTGCACAAATTGTAGGAATCTGTACAAATTGGAGAACACTATAAAATACGCGAAAAAAGTGATGTTGATCTACATTTGGATGAAGGCATGGAACAGGTCAGTAAAAGCATTGTGTATACTCGAGTCCTGAACGAAAGCTAGGGTTGACTCACTAATTACTTGAGTTTACTAGATGAAGTTTACATTATAAAGTTGGAACTGTCGATGAAATCAAAATTGCGGGAAATTTACAATGATAGAAACACGTGAACGAAGGGATTTGAACCCATGCAGTCCCAGAAGACCGGTCCGATTCCCTAAATTCTAACCCAAGGGGGATAGCCAAGTCCATGTTTGTACAAAATTTTGTTTTCACGAGAAATCCTCGTGAAGAATTTGACATCACGGGATTCAAAAACGCGGTGACCTCATCTTGAAGAAGCGATGTTCTTACAAAATGAAGTGAACATTTTCTTCTTTGATGGGTTGCTGCATATTTTACGCTTTAGTTTACATCATATATTTTCTGAGGAATAATTTAAGTTGAGTTTATGTGGTAAGGACTAGTTTGTCAAGAACATGAGTTCGTTTGCATGAGTTAAGGTGTGCAAAATAAAGAACGTTATAAACTTTCCCTGCCGTCGTCCACGATGCAAGACCTGTGACCATACCAACCCAGCCTCCCAGATCAACACCCCCGGTGGACCTCTGACCATACGGCAGAGGTTCTCATGCATGACAAGTAACCTCGTGTATATCATAACTTGTCGGGCATGCACTCTGTCGTACGTTGGCGAAACCGGACGCAGGCTTGGGGACAGGTTCTGCGAACACCTCCGATCTGTCTCAAAGAAAGCTGACCTACCCGTTGCTATACATTTTTCCTCCCCCGGTCACACAACAGATGATATGATGGTAGCTGTTGTTCGAGCGGGTCTTCACAACACCAGGGACAGACGTAGATCGGAGGGCCGCCGAATTTTTAAATGCAAAACTCTACAGCCACGCGGCATAAACATTCCTTTAATCTTTAATCTTCAATCACAGTTCGTAACCATACATAACTGATACAAATGAACTAATACTAACATATACAATCGAACAAAAATACAAAAATGGTTAACAGGACGGTAGTAGGGGGAAACAAAATTCCCATGCTAAGACATACCCTCCAAAAAAGAAAAAAGAAAAAAAATTAAAAAATTAATTAATTAATATATCAACATATATTAAAAGACTATAAATTAGACTATAAATTATAAACCTAGATGCCTAATAATAATGCATAAACTTATATTAAAGACAGTATGCCTAGTATTATAAGGTAAATTATGAGCGAAGGTACTTAATCAGTGAAACTTTAAAAGACTGAAGGCTAGAAGATAACATTACTTCAGAAGGCAAAGAGTTCCAATCATTAATATATCTATGAAAAAATGAATATTTAAAATAATTTGTACGGGCAACTTTAGGCTTATTTTATACTCATGCTTACTTCTAGTTCGAGTTATTCCAATAATATCAAAGTAATGATGGCAATTGATATCACAGTAACCAAATATAATCTTATACATTTGAACTAGGCTAAGATATTTCCCTCTCACTTCTAAAGAGTCCCGTTTTAACTCTAGAAGTCTTTCAGGATATTCTTTGTCGGGGCCCACATATTAGTCGGGACGCTCTTCTCTGAATTGCTTCGATTGCCTTGGTGTGCTTCACCAGATAAGGGTTCCAGACTGGGCAGGCCTACTCAAGGATAGGTATCACTAGCACCTTGAAAGCTGTCTTGATATCAGCCTTGTTTGAATAACCAAATGTCCTTTTAATCAAGCCCAACACCTTGTTAGCTTTAGCACAAATTGAGTTAATGTGATAATCCCATGATAAAGACGACTCCAACCAAAGTCCCAGGTGTTTGTGGTGGTCCACTTCCGGTAGTAAGAAGTTATTCAACGAATATTGACATCTTATTGGATCTTTCTTCCGTGTAATGTGTAGACTTCACACTTCTCGGTCTTAAGAGTAACAAGCCAACTCTTGCACCATTCAGAGGCAGAAGTCAAATCCTCTTGAAGTAGATCGCAATCCGATCTATTTTCTAAGTGTCGATGAAGGACAGTATCGTCAGCAAACAAATCTGAGTTGCAGGTTACTGAGTAAGGAAGATCGTTGACGTATGCAAGGAACAGCAAAGGCCGAAGTATACTGCCTTGGGGCACACCAGATGTAACACTTAACCAGTCAGATGCTTGACCCTCAATCACTACACGCTGTTTCCTTGACGTGAGAAAATAAACATTGACTTCAATTTTATTTGAGCGAACTCTTCCAGCGCGCGTTTCAAATGTTGCCACATTTGAATAAAATGACGCGCATTCAGTGTAACGGCATCTTCCACTGATGAAGGGACAGTAGTCCCGAAGCGTCTGGATTTTCAAACATTTTAGCGCTAAGGACACTAAGACAAATTTTAATTGTAATCAACTTATCAGCGCTACACAGTTCCTAACCATGTTTTGATCCTGACTGAAATAACGTTATAGCCTGGGTCTATCCTCCGCAGTAAGAGAAAAAGACAAGAAACGAGGTGAAACAGAGCGCTACCCTTTCCCCATCCCAGACTATCGCTCGGCTCGCCTCACTTGCTGATTTATTTTTCGCCTTTTTCCGCCACTGCGGAGCCCTGTCTCAGGCTACTGATGTTAGGATTCATTAGTCCACTGCCTAGTTAGATGTCATCAAATAGTTTGCTATTATCTAAGAACTGGCCAATAATGAAACTTCAGAATAGGAGAAGTGCTTACAGTGCAACGACATATAAACGCGGTACAGTATGATAAAGGCGGAGATAGTGAATTCAACTATTGGACCAATGCTTGGCTGGTAATGGTTATTCATTATCTAACTAATTTTTTACAGGAAGCTGGTGTATAGTCTTCTTCTCTTGATTCGAGATTCCGTGACATATTAAAGAAGATCGAGGACTTGGTCATCAGAGACGAAATGAGAGCAAGAATAAAATTCGAAAATAAGGAGTGCTTTCGAGCAGTTCAAGCCTGGAAAGCACATTTATTTCGTTCTGTTAATCAAGAAGAAGTAAAACAGAACGCTCTTACTCAGCTTGACGAAGAATCAAGCCTGATTATCATGGACTGGGCGATGAAATATCTGCCACAGCACTGCTTGAAGTCTTACATTTAGGTTACATATATTATGAGGCAAAAGCAAGTGAAAAAGCAGTAAAATAGTTCATAATAGTTTGTACCACTACAGGCAAGCAAAACAAGACGGCTAGTCTGATATATTTGTCTTTTCACCTTACTGAATTGAGACAGTTTTTCAGATTATCCTTGTTATTATTTATATTAGCTTTGAATGGTTTTTCTTATGCTTGTGAAGGTCGAACTTTGCGGAGATAAAATCCGCGAGGATTCACTGCAGCGTGCCACATAATTTTTTTTGGCGGGAAAAATTCCGTTTTGTATAAGGCGTGTTTCAAGAGGTTAAACGCTTACCTGTGTCGATGTTTAGAAGTAAATACTCTCCCACAGGTAACTAAACATCCTGATTACCTTAGCTGATCTTTGTCTAGTAAATTTTCGACTTATCGTCCAGACAAATATTTTTGTGTATTATTCAGGGTCCCAAACGGGTTTAGGACTCCAGGGCTCCGGCTAGGCTCTTGCCGATTGTGCTAGCATAATTTTTGGCATAATCTGAGGAATTGAGCATAATTTTTGCCCTTTTTCCAAAAGTAGCACTGCTAGCATAATCCGTATATTTTCTTGTCTTAATAGCACAATTTTAGAATAATTCAAGAAAACGAAGATCTCAGCTACTAAAAACGATAGATTACTATTAACAGTTGCTTCCACTCCTATTTTTCGATTTTTTTTTACTTGTGTTGAGATACCGCGGGAGTTCGATGAAACGGAACCGGAAGTCTGTGTCTCGGTCCCAGACTCCTTAGTCTTTCTCCCAGTGCTCGTTTCAAAATGGCGGCCGCGACGCCAAACCAGTCAAGTGCAGTGAACTTACATCCAGATAGTTTACAAGGTTGCGAGAACAGAGAGGATAGACCAAAGCCTGCACAACTTGCCCGGGATAGACGCCTCGAATCCACCACTGGAAAATACAAGAGGAGGGGGACGAGTAATGTCACTAATGTGAAAAGTGTCCCTTTGCAAGATCGTATTAATCAGTTCCCTGATCAGCACCTGAGTGTCAGAGGCACAACGATCTTTTGCAATGCCTGCAGAGAAATGGTATCATCCAAAAAGAGCATTTTAGCATCACATTGTAGTTCAAGAAAACATGCCAAAGGGAAAGATGCGCTGAAGAGATCAAGGTTAAGAGAACAAACGATAGCCGAGGCACTCAGCAGAGAGAAGACTCGTAAAGACAGCACGCTGCCGTTGGCTGAGCAAGCATACCAACAGGAAGTAGTGGACGAATTTTTGGAAGCAGGGATTCCAATCGGGAAGGTAGACAGGCTACGTCCTTTGCTAGAGAAAAATGGGTATCGCCTCACTCATAGTGCGCATCTCGGACAGTATGTTTCTCTTATTTTCAAGCAAGAAGTTGAGAGAATAAAGAAGGAACTGTCTTTGCCAGGAGAAGATATGACAAGGGACGTTTCAGTAATATTTGACGGGAGCACCAGGCAAGGTGAGGCTATTGCGATAATCCTTCGCTTTATTAATGATGAGTGGATGATAACACAGCGTCTTATAAGAATTGACATTTGCTCAAAGTCGGTGAATTCAGAAGAACTAGCAAGAGTTCTCAACGAAGCCCTTTGCGTTGAATTTGGGATCAAGGCGAACTCTTTGCTTGCAGCGATGAGGGATGGAGCAAGTGTCAATCAAGCAGCATTGGATCGGATAGCATTCATCTTCCCAAAGATGTTGAACATTGTCTGCTTTTCCCACACGCTCGATAATGTTGGCAAACATCTGGAAATTCCTACTCTTTTGGAGTTTGGAAACCTGTGGGTACGCTTATTCAGTCACAGCCATAAAGCAAAGTTGGCATGGCAGGATCTAACCGATCGAAAGCCGAAATCGTATAGCGAAACACGCTGGTGGTCAAAATGGGAAGTTTACAGGCAGCTACTGGAGCAGTTTGGAGACGTTGCTGGATTCCTGAATGATGCGGAAGTAGAGAACATTGCTCCAAAGATTGTGGCACAGCTTCGAGCTATACTCTCAGATCCTCAGCGCCTTGTCGATCTTAAGCTCGAGTTGGCTGTGACCATTGATGTAGGAGAGCATTTTGTCAAAGCTACATACTACTTGGAAGGTGACGGGCCCCTTGTGTTTTCATGCTACGAGAAGTTAAAGGCTGTCGCCGAGGCATGCCAAGCTCCGCACTTTCCTAATGTACGCGCAGTTGCTGCCGCAATTGCCAACGAAGATGCTACTCAGAGAGCCGCGGATCTAGAACGGAAGGCAAAAGCTTGTGTACAGCCGGCTATACTTTGGTTCTTGCAGAAGTTTAACGTGAAGCTCTATGACACCGTCACGGCCTTCAAAGCTGCAAGAATCATGTGTCCAGTTGCCGTTCAATGGATGAGGCCTACACCCGCCACAGTAGAAGCCCTAAGGATTTTCCCTTTCCTCGACAATGATGCAACTATCAATGGCCTAATTAGAGAGCTTCCACAGTACGTCGCTGCTGCTCAGGATGTGGTCATTGAACAAGAGGAAAAGAAGGTGGAGTGGTGGCAGGCCCACGCAGACCGTCTCCCAAATTGGTCCATGGCAGTGAAGAAAATACTGTTGGTCCAACCATCGTCTGCTGCCGCAGAGAGAGTATTCAGCATCCTGGCAGCTTCATTCAACGATCAACAAGATCGTGCACTTGCAGA
>OZ037776.1:18592003-18619503 GCA_964035525.1 Porites cylindrica | reverse complement strand
CGTACATATATACTTCTACTTTAGATGCTAAAAACACTGTAGCATAGTAATATTTCATGCACTTAGTAGTTTTCAACTTGAGTTGTTCATAAGGTAACTTCCTTGTTTCTGTTGTCAAAAAACGACAAGGATGATAGTTACAGACAAAAAAAGCGACCAAGGGGACGTATTTTAAGGTTACACTAAAGAGTTGACGTGATCAATAACATGAAGGTAAGACAATCAGGGAAGATAACCAGGGAACAGAAGCCCGCGAAAAAACCTCAACGGAGCTTATCTTACAGCATAAGAAGCTACTAGAACAGTTCACAAGCAATATTACAGAGAACTTGTGAACAAATATAAAAATGGCATTAATCTCTCCTAAACCAACAGGCTCAGCGTGAAGAACTCAAGACAAAGTCTTGTCAGAATGCAAAGAACAACACCGAGCGTGGTGGGTACAAACTGGCTGCATGTGAGATAAGATACTGTCAAGATGACCTGTGCAACATCAAGGATATCATACCTGTTTACAAGGTGCCTAAAAAGGCAATCGCGTCTGGCAATGCACCCACTTTTATCCCTCTCCTGTTAGCCAGCTTTGCTGCTATTATTGGTTAATCAGTTTACAGTGTTTTCCGTGATATGGTGGAAAAACACAGAGCCGAAAGCGGGGGCTTAGAAAAACGTTTGTGGTCTTTTTCTGATGGGCTTCGCACTTTGCACGATTTTAGGACCCTGCCATGTAAAAAACATTAGTAGTAGGGGAGGCACCGGTTACTCCTTTTCTTTGCGGATTTAATTAACTTTTTGTGCGGTATAAATTAATGCAGATGACGTCATGCATCTCATTCAGATAGGATGATGTCACAGTTTATTTTTAGCTCGCTGACGTCATGCATGTCATATAGATAGGATGATGTCATAAAATATTTGTAGCTGGCAAGGAGCAAGTGACTTCCGAATTTCCTAGAGTTGACGTCATCAAAAAATGTTGAGATCATAATTTATAAACAGAAAAGTGATTTTTATATAATTAGCTATTTGCTATAGTCTTCTGATTAGATATTGTTTGCTCTAGTCTTCTGATTGGATATTGTAGAAACTGTCATGTGTTCAAAATAAAAGCGGGCAAATTTTGAACGTGTTATCCTTGCAGATTATAGTAAATGAAAAATCTTTAATCATTAAATTGTTTTCAGTAAAAATCGGTTATAAACAAAACCAAGACACGGAGGTTAACTGAAAAATCTTTACTTCAAAAGAAGGGAAAAGGAGGTTAAACGAATGCGAAATCGTACTAATTTTTCAGGCAAAACATGAAAACGAGGTCGAAGCTCAGCGAAGCGAAAAACTGCCTATCAAGCAAAAATGTCAATCTTTGTTTACTTGACTCTGTAACAAGTATTGCACAGGGTATAAAAATTCTATAGAAAACAACAGGTGGTTCTAAAGTAAACCCTAACTCTTTTGGTTCTTGAATAAACTCCATTCTAGTAACGAATAAGTGGAACGTCTATTTAAAAAAAAGATAGGAATAAGAGGTGCGATCGCCTGGCAACACATGTCTTCTTATTTAGTGCTAAAAATCGCATATATAAACAAAACACACACACATACACAAAGTGGAGCTGAAAACTCTCTATTTCAATTTCGACTCACCATTACAAAAGCGTTTTCTCTGTTCCATGTCGAGGAAACGACTAACTATTGAAGTCTTAGCCCTTGCGCTTGATGAGCTTATGGTCTTGCGCGCCGTTAGTCCGTTAATTATGCGAGGTCACAAGCCAAAAGTTGCATACAAATTAGTTGATCTCTACAGCTAGACCCACGGGAGCACCTTGACGTATTATTATATAAACAATTTTAAATAACTTAACAAGGATCAATTTGAACACACGACTAATAATTGCTAGCAATAAAACCACAAGAGAGATACCGTTTTAAAAACTTTATTCAAAGTCAATAACAAAAAGAGTCAAATACACAGCGATTTGAAAGGAAAAGGAATGAAAATTAATCGTTTGACTGACTATTACAAATCAGTTTTTTTTTTCCGTTCTATTTCGAGGAATAATAAATAATCCTTCCGTGTCTACACAATTTTCCTATTGCCTCGAAGCCAAGAGTTCGACTTTCTTTGTTTCTTGCGCTTTGTCTTGTTCTTCGTAGCGGTCTTTTAGCTTTTGCTTCAAAAGAGGCTTCATTTCTCTGTGATCTTGACAGTTCGCAGTACACCATTTCTTGTGTCTGTACTGGATTGCGATATTGATTTTTTTCCGGAATTATCCGCTTCACTTTCGTAAACGACGACTTTGACTTTAGGTTGCAGTTTCGCCTCTTGTAAATACTGTCTTTGCTGTATGTGGTCTAACTGATGAACATCCGCGAGATGGTTAGCTAATCTTACAAGGTACCTCGCCCCACTCAATGAAATAGGACAGTTTCTACGAACTCTCTTGTAAACCATGTTGACAGTTCGATTGCTCAACACAAATTACATCTTTTTTCGCAAATAGTCAGGTTATATAGAGTGTCAGAAAGGCCAAACACAGGCCAGAAAGGCCATAACCAGGCCTGAAAAGCCAAAACCAGATCAAAAGGGACAAAAGGAGACAAACGGGCCATTTCTAGTCATGTGTCTTTATTTTCTCAAACACACGCGTGGGTGTCGTGCGCCGCTAGTCACGCAACAGCTCTCAACATTGGAATCATCATCTTTATTCAGGGTAATCACAAATAACAGTGCCTAATTAAAAAGTTTTGATCGTGAATTAGTAATTGGTATTTCAAGAGTGATTTGTCGCGAATTCCAGACAGGTGCAGAACGTATTTTCGTCTACTTCGGCATCCTTTATGCCGTCAGCCAGTTCCAGTAGAGATACAGTATGTTGCCCAGTATCCGGACACTTCAGTTTAACATTGCAATAACTTTCCTTTGTTAGTCGCAAGAGCTATGAAATTTGGCCCAGAGAAAATCTATTTAGTCCTTAATATGACGAAAGACAGTTTAACTTTTTTGCCTTTGTTTCCATCGCGAAATTAATATTTTTGCAGAGCTCCTATGTTGCCCAGTATCCGGACACAACAATAACAATGTAATTGTACAACAAATTTCGACAGGCAAGTAACTTATAAGTTTCCCTTGCACTTGCAATGTAGTCTGGCAATCGACACCAAAAATATAACCTAGCATCGTGAAATAAAACATAACAAATGACTGGGGTATCGTGGGGAACGCGAGCGGTTGTTAAATGGCATAATTCTTACTTCCTTGTCTAGGAACTTTTTCACTGATTTAAGGAAGGCATCCATGGACATGCCGAAGCCATGGTTAATAGCTCAATTAGCCCATCTGCAAACAACTTTTTTCTTCATTTTTTATTTAAAAAAAAAAAAGTTTGGGAAGGGACCTCAATGCGACGGTCAAAGGTCACTCTCCTATTTAGTCTGACCTGCAGTGTTGATTTCTTCATGCTCGGTCCCTACAGACCCTACAATAAGCCTACTTTTCTAGCACTAATTCCTCCTTCTTTCACATCTTTAAATCCCTTTGTGACATTTTTCAGACCGTTTGAACCCCATTCTAGCAGTCACAACTGGGGAAAGTATGAGAATTCCAGGTTCAACTCTGACGCTTTCGGTTATATATAGGAAATGCAGTCACGCGAAACAAGCGGTGCACACAAATCAAGTCGCCTCCAAATGAGTTAAGAAAATTTCCCTACGGAGTTGAGTAGAGTTACATTTTACGACTATATCATATATCCTAAGCTTTAATTATAGTTTTAGATATGAAAGAAATGTTATTCGGATAATGTACACAGCTAATTCATCGATTCTGTACAGCAAAGAAAAAACTGTCTGGATACTGGGCACCTGACATCAATACTTAGTGAATGTTTCTGGGCTCCGTTATTCCAAACAAATCGAATTTCAAGAAGAATTAATAAACTTTCTGAGAACCTGACTTCTTTAAGTATCTTCACTTTAAATATAAAACCGTTTCTTTGAAAATATCACATATTACCTACCCTTTTCTGAGCAGCACTAATTTTACTGCGCAGTAAACAGCGTAAATATTAGCCATGAAATGTTTATTCACCTGAACAAAACGGCGTCTTCTGCGACTGTTTTGCAAACTTTCAACTCGCCAAAACCTTCATCTTAAAGCTGAAATGTTCAGCTTTCATTCGGAACACTTCGTTTACCGATAACTGAAAAGGTTGCCTCAAAAATTGAGTTTTTGTTTTAAGTGTCCGGCTACTGGTACCGTCCGGATACTGGGCAACATACTGTATCTTGCTTGAAGCTATGGAAAAGTGCAAAACGAAAGATGGTTATGTCAGAGAGGTAGTTGGTGCACCGGAGCCTATGGCCTTTCTTGCCACTGACAGGCAGCTAAAAGATATCGAGCTGTACTGTTGGACGCTTTTTAAGTTCTTGGTATTGATTCGACATTCAGTCTTGGGAATTTTAGCGTGACTCCAACGACCTACAGGTGCCACAAAATTGTTTACGTAATAACAGGTAAATCACCTGTTTTCCTTGGTCCCATGCTTGTTCATCAGAGCAAAACGGAACAAACTTACTGATATTTAGCGTCATCAGTCAAGCAATTCAATCCAAACACCGTGTCGCTTCAAGCCTTGGAACTGATGGCGAACGTGCTTTGTCAAATGCATTCAATGAAGAGTTCCCTGTGGCTGACCATCATCGTTGTTTTATCCACCTGCGTAAAAACATTGAAATGAAACTCTCCAGTATAGGCATAAATGGGTGTTACCAAAATGAATTTCTCGACAACATTTGGTCATAATGCAGCAGCTATCTCGTATCATGGAATTGTGAATTCCGATGATTCGGATGACTTTTATGCAAAACTGTGCTCGCTGGAGGATGTTTGGAATGCTTGCGAATGGGAAATCACATACCAAACTCCCACATTCTACGACTCGTTTGTCAAAAATGTCGCTGACACAATCAACGCATCGATGCTGAAACCCACGTGACAAAAGGGAGGACTTGGGGATTCCCTATACACAATAAACGACAATGAAGCAGAAAACCACCTGTTAAAGCTCAAGACGGACCGCAAACGTGTGAACCTCGTAACGCTTATTAAAAAGAGCCATGAACTTGTGAAGGAGCAATCATTGACCAGGGGGAATGCAGACTGTCAGATGAATGTAAGCTCCTGAAGATATCCCCAGAAAAGAGGAGAAAGATGAATCCTACGGAGAGAAGAGCATACACCAAAAAAGCCAAAGAAAGTGGTCCCATGTCACAAACACTTTCCACACTCTCCATATCACATACACAGTCTGGGATCTCTGGTATCCCAGAAAGCATTTTATCTCATCAGTTCTCTAAGGCCCAGAGGCTCTTGCGAATGAACAAAGTTAGACGTGGCTTTGGGGTAAACGATACTCTATTGGTAGCATCTGATACATCAGCGAAACCACATGTTATAAGGCAATGCAAAAATGGTACATTCTGTTACGATGATGACTGTCCCGCATACAACCATTCCAGTCTTTGTGCTCACACACTGGTGGGAGTAGAATTCAAGGGCAAACTCGTAGATTTCGTAACATGGCACAAGAAAACTGGTGTGCAGACAAGTGTGACAAAAATGTGTACTTATGGGCTGGATGTTGGCAGTGATGGTAAAAAGCCACATCAACGAAAAAGAGCGAAGAAGACCAAGGGGACAGAGAACTTCAATGTTGAACATGTAGACAGACTGCAAACTCCATCCCACAATCGCCAGCCCGTGAAAATGAAGATTGTTCAAAGAAATGGAGAACACGAAGTCTTGCAAGAAAGTCTAGCACAGACAGACGAAGGGCATCGTGAGGGCATCAATTCGTATTCTCTTGTGTTCCTGTCTGATCATCCCCGAGTGACAACTTGTACAGGATGTGGAATCAAATTCGCTCGAAAGGCCGATGGTGGACTCTTTCCTCCTCTGCATGACGTCGCCATTACACACAAAGAGCACCAACCCTGGAAAGATAGAAATAGCGGGATCTTGAGAGTTGGAAAGGAACAGGCTGTCTATTTTCATGTAAATATCTCTTGCGTTCAGAAAGGAAACAGCATCAGTAGAGCTACCTTTGACGGAGCACAATTAGACATTCATCCCATTGTCAAGCAACGTCTGAACAAGGAGCATAAAGATTTCCTCTTCCAGCAGCTGAACATTTCACTATAAATGAACAACACTGTAAAACAATCCATGCCGGAAGCACTTCTTACGAGTAAAAGAGTTGAAACTCAGCAAGCAGAGCATGTAGTTAAAATTTAAAACTATTATTACTAAGTACTGGTTTGTGTTTTCATTTTGAGGCGATACCTGCCCTTTCTAACAAGTTTCAGGATAACTGCTTGCATTAGGTGTGGGGCATACCATGCGGTTGCTTCTCAATCAATAGGGACTTTTTGGCCTCCATCAACTGTAAGTTATAAAGTGAAATTTAGTTGACTATGCAATAAGCACTAGCGTTGTAACGTCGTTCATATTCTCTTTACATTTCTAGGACAATGGTTGCACTCATTCAAGGTTATTGAAAATGAGACAAAGATTATAATACTTTGCTTACAATTTGTAATGAAATTAGGGATATGCGAAGCAAAACTAGTTGGTGGATACTTGTTATGGTTTGTTACCAAGTCATTCCTCGTTACCGTTTTATTGCAACCAGCGTCCTAAGTTCCTTTTGCTATTACAGCGGTAGTTCAGTGTTACAATTTTTCAGATTACACAATTGCAAAAGTAAGTGAAAAGATATTTATAAAAGAGTTACTTGGCAGTTTAATTCGCGGCTGGGTAAATGTACAAAGCAACCGAATATCAGAAGGTCCATAAGCCGAATTACGAGTTTACAAATTAAAGCATGCTGTTCACGTTCATGTTATTTGACTAAACTGTCTCCTTGCAAAGTGACTTAGCTAACCAGAAAAACAGTTTTGCAATTTGTTAGATTGATTTCCTCTGGCTGTAGACATTTCTGTTAATATGTAAGCATTCTTTAATATATAAATGAAGTTTCCATAAATTAAAATAATGAGTTCATTTTGCCTTCCGTTCACAACGTAGTCCTCATTTTGGCCTCCCCAAACAAAGCTTGAATGCTTTTAGAGAAAACCTGCTTTGATTAACAGTGACGTAAAAATGCTTTTTTCCATGGCTTATCAGATGTTCTCAATGACTGACACTGCTTCTGCCACAGGTCAACCACCCTCTGTTACACACTTGGATTCACCCAAGGACAAGTCGGTTATGTACGGATCTCCTATAAATGCTTTATTTGCGGCCCTTAAAAAAATCACGCTTTCCCTCTTGTGAAACGGTTAAGTGAAGGCAAGGATTCATCTAAATACATTTTCCCACAGTGCGCATTTGGTGCAAATGCCATTCGAGAAATGGTCATGGCCATATGAGAAAGAGAAGGCGAAGTTTCAAAGATACTGCAATCCAGAGGGGGGCTACTTCAGATGCAAATGAAAGCAATGGTGAGGCTGAAAGTGTTCAAGACTCAAGCAGCAGCTCAAGCTCATCACCTCCATCATCTATGAAAAAGATCAAAATGTATGCAGACTACTTTCACCCAGGTTAGTCTAAAGTTTTACCTAAAAACTCTTTCTAACAAGAAGAACATCCACTGTTTACCTGTCCTTCTACATTGTAACTTCCCAGAAGATTTAAGCCACAATGCAGTCAAGTTCAAGTTTATTGCTCACTATTCAAGTTGATACAGCATAAGATGGCTTAGGAAGAAACAGTAGGTTAACAAATGGTTAAAAGTAAATATGATAAACAGGGTGGTGATATGTGCAGACAGTGACCAAAGTAGCCAAAGCTTTCGTGTTGGTCACTGTCTCATATGAATAAACAGAGGAGTCCAAGATATAAGTGTGAAGCAGTAATAAATTAGGGTATGGAGAAGTACTTGTTTCTATCTATTAGAATTTTTCTAGACTTTTTGATCCGGGGAATAAAACGCCATATTAAACTTTATGATAAAAAAAGAAAAAATGCACAGTTGATATGGTATTTCTGAGAAATACAGTTATATACTGTTAATATTTATTATCATCATTATTAGTTAATTAATTTATTAATGTGCACCATTCACATTTTTCTTTTAGATTTGACTTAGTCCAGTTGCAAAGCAGTTCTCTTGGCAGTGCTGGAGAAGTGCAGTATCCGTGATATACAGTTGGCGAAGCATTTACAGCCTTTAAAGAAAATGTTTGGGTTATCCCTTCTTAGAGGTCAGGATAAGAATACTTACATTAACAATACGGCATTAGCAGCTGCCCTCAACAACAATTATGTGTCATTCACAGATGGTTCTGACTTGGCAAATCTCACCACAAAGGACATTAAGATTTTAAAAACTGTGAAAGACTGAAACAGCTATAAACTACTCATCTATTTGATGCTCACTTTACATTATAAAGAGGAGTTATATTTATAGCTGCATTTTCAAAGGACTAAATGGACCTCAGCTTCACCCATTATATAAAAAAAGTTCCTTTTTGTTTTGAAGTGTAATTTAAATTCATTTTAGTTTACCGATAATTGTAATCTGTATGTCAAGGCCTTATTACTAGATTTTTTGAGGAATAAAGGGCTCATGCAATTCCTTTTCATGAGTTTAGGTGTTGTGATGTGATGTGTTTAAAAAACCTTAACAGATAGTAAAGAGCAGATGCATGCTGTAAAGACTTGTAAATCATGACTTGAAAAATGCAGTATCCTAGCTTTGCGGTAAACATTGTTTATATTCAGGAAAAGAATGTAAATATTGATTAAAGAGTTCTGTATCACTTCATTGTACTGCTTGAATGTGTTGATGTGGCTTCAGTTCTATGTTAAACCCATTATGCATTTCAAAGTTTGTACATTCCCGGAAAGCTAGTGCCATTGCTGGCGGTCATGTTGAAATGCAGACCATGCAGACTGCAGATTGCAGACTGCAGACTGCAGACTGTGCAGACTGTGCGGACTGTGCAGACTGAGTGTAATTTTTTTTACTTGTACGTTAATTTTCTAGTAAAACTTTTACTTTAGTTTCCCGAAGGAGTGAGCACGATGGAGGAAGGCAAGCTGTTTCTTTCTGTAACTGTATTATATTGCCACGATTATTTAAATTTTTTTAGTAGAAGAAGCTTTTTCAGGTTAAGTGACTTAAAATGTCTAAAATAAAACCCTTTTCGGCTTCCTACAACGGCTACGAGAGAGACATTTCCTCAATTTCCTTGATTGTTGATGATCGTCTTTGGTTTCACTCTGTAATTCAAACCGGTGACTTGCCGTCATTTCTTCAAATCTTACAGATACCAATGTCATCGTTGTTAGCTCGGAAGATTTATGTATTTTTTTATTCGAGTCTCAAGAGTGTCCTTCTGGGCGGGTTTTCACTCATTAGTAACAAATGTATTATTTGTACAACTCGAAGATGTGGAGGGGGTTTTAATGCGCATTGAACTAGATCCCCCGCCGTGCATTTTAGGTATATTTAGTCTCAATTTTCATTGAATATTATCTGTGAGAAGTTTCAAGTCGCTGCCCTTCTTCTCTTAATTCTGACGCTTACGAAACCGCCAAACATGTGGAAATCAGAATGTTTATTTTTAGATATACCGATTTTTAGATATACCAACGATATACCGTTGAGTTATTTACACATTTTAAAGCAAGGGCCATCTCTCAAACGTCTCGGTTTGATATCCCGAGCTAACAGCGATGACATCGGTATTTGTAAGATTTGAAGAAATGACGGCAAGTTGCCAGTTTGAATTACAGAGTGAAACCAAAGACGATCATCAACAATCAAGGAAATTGAGGAAATCTCTCTCTCGTAGCCGTTTTAAGAAGCCGAAAAGGGTTTTATTTTAAGTCACTTAACCTGAAAAATCTTCTACTAAAAAAATAAATAATTGTGGCAATATAATAGTTACAGAAAGAAACAGCTTACCTTCCTCCATCGTGCTTGCTCCTGCGTGAAAGCGGTGCAGCTAATTAATAAAAGTACGCAAAACTGCTTTTACATCTGCCGGTAAACATGAGCCTGTGATTTTCTCATATCCTAACCATGACCCTTGCAGGTACGCATCAGTGCACATATGATGGTGATGCACAGTGCACATAATGAGAGTAAGCAGCAAGCCATAGTAAAAATTTTAGTAGAAAATTAAGGTACAAGTAAAAAAAATCACACTCAGTCTGTACGGTCTGCACAGTCTGCAGTCTGCATGGTCTGAGTTTCAACATGACCGCATTGCTGGCAGTGGAACACGTTTCCACCTTAGTCTAGCTTTGGGAAAAGTTCCAAGCATTTATGGAACAAAATGTCAACCAAGTATGGATATCATAAGAAATTTTCCACATTCCACAAGGTTGAAATTTTCTTGATTATCCACATTTAGAAAATAGGCATTCCACCTTCGGATGCTGCAAATCCAAGATTGGAAATCAATTTTCCACGGCGTTTTTCCTTCTTTGGAAATATGAAATTCTGCTTTTGGATAAGTAGTTAACCATATATGGAGATACAGCTTTTCAAACTTTAGCAAATAGAAAATCCCTTTATGGATGTTAACAAACCCAAAATTGGAAATTACATTTTCCATGTTCTCTTACATTTTGTGTGGAAATACTTTCCACCTTTGGAAGATCGCAAATCCTAGCATGGAAATGTAGAATAACCCACTTTGGAAAAAAGGCACTTTTTCCAAAGAGAGATTTCCTTGAAAAACCAAACAAAAACTATGTTTTTTTCCATATGGAAAATGGTTAATTTTTCCAGTGTATGGAGCTCAAGAACAATAAACTATGACATCTTCATGACCAAGTAGGGACACGATATCACTTTTCTATCCATAGATTATGATCTCAACATTATT
This sequence comes from Porites cylindrica, assembly GCA_964035525.1. Classification (NCBI taxonomy): domain Eukaryota; kingdom Metazoa; phylum Cnidaria; class Anthozoa; order Scleractinia; family Poritidae; genus Porites; species Porites cylindrica. Next base: position 18,608,604 of record OZ037776.1, on the reverse strand, counting down.
TTGATAACATGAACCCCTAGGATATTCTGACGTCACTTGCTCTTCGCCTACTGAAAACAAAGTATGGCATCATCCATCTAAAAATAGCACATGACCTTATCTTTATGAGATTCCTGCGCATTTTATTCATGAGATAAAGACAAAAGGTTATGACGTCATTAGCCTTAATTTATTCCACTTCAAACTAATGAGATTCCACATAAAAAAAGGGGAGTAACCGATCCCTCCTGTACTACTCATGGAGTGATCAGAGGCAGCTGTATTCAGTTCTACCCTTAATCTTATTATACTCTAACACACGCCCCTTATAGGCCAATATGACAACTTTTGATTATGAATTAACTAGGAGTAATCGGAGCTTAGAAGAGTGCATTCGATATGTTTGTAAGGCATACAGGTAGCAGTTGAGGAGGAAGGGTGGATGGTTATTGCGATAGATTAAGCCCGGTTTCCATATGATCGCTACGATCCCTGTGATCATTGCGATCACTGAGAAAGAAAAAGTTAATTAATTATTATAGGCGAATCTTTGCTGACGTCATTGTTTACATTTTTCCTCATTACCATACTGCTTAACTCATAGAAGCCGTGACTGTATACACCTAATTGCAATAACGTTGTCATAGAAAAAAGCAAAAAGCAAAAAGCAAAAAGCCAAATAGGAATTAATTAGCCATGTGATTTACATTTGCGTATTTTAATAATATAACAATTATTTAAGAAGTCAGTCACAATAACGAAATAATTCTGTAATTCCGCGCTGTAAGATTCCGCAGATGAAACACTGATGTGTTTAACAAAAGGGTCCTGACAAACGAAGCTTAGTTTGTGGCGCGGGAGAGGGACTGGCTGAGGAACGCCTCACCCTCTCCGCGATGGAAAGTCCTGCGTACGCCCCTGATTTGTTGCTTGAAAATTGTGATCTGATGGTGTGGTGCACTACAAACCATACGCAGACTGGCTTTTCTATTTAGCATTAAACGAAAAGACGCGTCGCGTTCCTGGAATTTACCCTAGGCTATATTTATTGAAAAAAAAAATGGAGCCATTTTTTCTTTAGTAGTTATCCGATGTACGTTTGTCATTAGAGCACGTTTGAAATCCGCTAGATGAATCAGCCTCGAATTGCATTAGAATGACACCAAGAAACTGATGCAAATGATTTCTCTCATGTTACGTGATTAATAGTCAGCTATAAGCGTGTGTGTTGGGAATGTTGCAAGCAATGATAATTAAATGCTAATTAATTCCTATTTGGCTTTTTGCCTTTTGCTTTTTGCTTTTTCTATGACAACCTTATTGCAAATAGGTGTATATGAATTAAATGCAAAAGTCGAAAGAGCTGATAAAGTTGGGCAATTTGTGCAATTTTCAGCTCTTTGCGAGCAATATTGACGGAAATATCAGCCATCAAAAATTGCGAAATTGCTGTGTGGCAAAAAAGTTAATGAGCCATACATTCTACATCCTTTTCCAGTGGATCATTTCCAAGTCGTTGGAAAACAGCTAAAGTTTCTCCTCTGTACAAGAATGGTGACTCACGTGACGTTCAGAATTTTCGACCAATATCTGTGCTACCTGTCCTTTCTAAAGTTATCGAGAGACATGTGCATGAATCCTTATACAGTTATCTAACTGAAAACACTCTGATTTATCCTCGCCAGTCTGGTTTTCAGAAGAATCACAGTACAGACACCGCTCTCATACAGATAATTGACGAATTGCTCTTCAATTTAGATAAGAATAGAGTTAGTGACATGGTGCTAGTAGACTACTGTAAAGCCTTTGACATGGTAGATCATGGTCTTCTTCTGGATAAGCTGAAAGTATATGGTGTTGCTGGCGAAACAATGAAGTGGCGCCAGTCTTATTTGGCGGACAGACACCAGCTTGTCCATTTGGGTGGTTGCGTCTCAGAAGTGGCGCTTATGAAACATGGGATCCCCCAGGGCAGTATACTCGGCCCCTTGTTTTTCAGTTTTTATTAATGACCGGCCACTTCATGTCAGCTCCTCTGAAATCGATCTTTATGCAGACGATACTACAATCACATCGTCAGCAGATTGTGGCAGGATGGGAAGACTGCAGGAATCTCTTAATACATCTGTATCAGAAGTTTTTAACTGGGCATTGGCCAACAGGCTTCCACTCAACGAAAAAAAGACCAAGGTCCTCACCGTGAAGGGAAAGCGACTCTCGACCAAAATAAACAATAACCCTGAGATTACTTGCAATGGCAGTTTATTAACTAACGTTATGAACGTTAAGCTACTAGGTCTTGAGATTGATGAAGAGCTATCTTTCTCTGAGCATATTACGACTGTTTGTAAGAAAGTTTCACAGCGCATCGGCTTGTTAAAGAGAATTATGAATTATCTGCCCCTTAAACAAAGATTACTTTATTACAATGCTTTGATCAGGCCAGTGATTAATTATGCAAGCGTCCTTTGGACTAATTGTGATAAGGAAAGCCTTGGGCGGGTCCTGAAGCTCCAAAAACGAGCAGCTAGAGTAATCCTGAATGCCCCCCCTCAAGCACCATCAGTTCCCTTGTTTAATCGGCTGAAATGGTTGCCTTTTTATAAAGACGCTTTCATATCTAAATGTATTATTGCTTATAAGCGATTACAAGGTGACGTCCCTGTTTATCTCAACGATCTACTTAAATTAAACAGTAACATCCACAGTAGAAAAACCTGGTACTGTAATTTTAACCTAACCTCTCCGAGGTATAATCGCGAAACAGAAGGAGGCAGAACTTTTACCGTAACAACTTGCAAAGCGTGGAACAGCTTATCTTTGTCTGTAAGGCAAAGGGACTCAGTTGACTCTTTAAAAAAAGCATTGTGGAATGGATTTTTTAAACAACAGCAGAATCTTGATCATTTTTCTATTTAAGTTACTTGATGAACTGTGAGATTATTATAACGCTATATTTTATCTTTTAAATAATTTAGTAGATTCTATAGTATCTGTATTCTTAATTGGTTTTAATCTTGTATTTTTAGAGGGCCACAAGTTTATTAGCCCCGGCTATTTCGTGCTAACCCTCATAAAATAAAGTCTTTACTTACTTACTTACTTACTCTCTGTAAAATTTCGAGTTTTTAGAAGAGAATTTCTCCGAAACCATTCGGTGTATTGGGCTCAAATTTTCAGAGATAACTGAAACTGTTATGCCCTTTCAATATTCAGAGTTTTTATTCTATTAGCGTCATCAGACAGTGATAAGCATACGTTAATGAGGCAAAAAGTGTAAACAAAGATTCGCCTATTAGACTGCTGCAAAAAATAATTTAACACCAATAAATTAAATCTGGATATTTAAAATGCATTTTAGTTTATCTGAGAACAGTTTTGTGATGCAAACGCAATGTGTGGTAGAGAAGTTGGAACACTGTCTACGTCAACAGTTGAGAATGGTGAATGTCTATAGTCATGTCAGGAAGAACTATAAAAGTGCTGAACTTTTGATGCTTTCAGCAACTAAGGCTTATTTCTGCTGTGTCTTTATGCAGTGGGCCGGTTTAGAGGAGTTGCGTGGTACCTTAGCGAACATCACACGTCCCAAAGAAACCAGTAGCAAAGAAGAGAGATAAAAATTTATCATGGACACCATCGTTAAATTTGTTGAAGAATTTCTGCTGCTGGAATGTAACATAGAGAAAGTACGGCGAGAACAACATGAACAGCCAGACCTTCAGCTCACCTTCCACTTGTACTTCTTCTACATCCATTCCTCAGATACAAAGGGGTAATAATAAATACATGAGCATCTATTCAGCCCTTCACTCCCAGAGTGGGTAAGGACATATTTGTTAGGTTGCTCCAACTTTGAGGCTGTTTTGACCATTTCAAGGAAACTCTTCAGTAATATGTCAGGTACAAAACAATTAAAGTTGGCATTTTTTACTGAAATTGATTTTGGCTACTTGTGGCAGTGAAAGGGTTAGCAATTTTGGTTGTAAGTATTGTAATTATGTATTTATATGATATGTATGTAAGTATGTATAAATATGTAATTTCAACATTTAATTTAAACACATAAGATAAGAAATACAGAAGTCGTCCATTTCAAAGTTTGGAATTTTTTAGAATGCAATACTAACACTTCAAACAGCTTACCTGTAAACGATTGCATGGAGATCCTAAAGGACCAAGACGAATATCTTGAACTGCTCGGCCAGCATTCCTCAGCAACTGAACTTCTTTTAGTAATTTACCCTTTTTGGTAGTGGCGCTCAATAAAATGTCTTACTCAATTAGTCTTTGTTTTGCCTTTAACCTATTTTCTACGCATTTTATTTTTACGAATCTACTTAACTCTTTTTACACACCCGCCTCGAAAAACCTTTGCCACCAATACTTCTAATTAAGCGACTAGTTTTAGACCTGTGCCAAGCATAGCTTCATTTTCCATGTACGTATTTTCTCTCCTTTAAGGTCAGGTTGTGATCCTAGTGCAACCAAAAGCATCTGGAGCAGGCTATATGGTTATTGGTGTTGGAAAAGTGGTTACATTACAAGGTAAAACTGGTGGTTTTCTCCCCCATGATGTAGTTCATGTAGTCCGTGGAGTGTTTGTCGAAGTTCAATAAGATCCTCCCTAAGTTTTCTGTTCAGTGTTGAGGACATTGTGAGGTGCTGTGGTTTCCTCCATTTGAGGTGGAATGCTATGCAAAGTCAATTGCATATATTAACACCTTAAAACACCCTGAGGATATGTTAATTATAAATATATAGGACCACGTTGTGCCCACCCCTTGCACTCTACTCTAGGCCGCCGTTTTGAATAAGATCTAGCTGCTTAGCTGGCACTTCAAAACCCTTTTCCTCGCTTCATGGATGAACAAGTGCCTGCCCCTCTGGCGCCAAACCAAGTGCTAGATGTTGTAAATAGCGCTCCCTCTCCAGCAGTACCAGCTCCAGTGTTACCAGTTCTGGAGCCGGTCCTTGCAGTTCCATTAGCTCAAGTAGAAAACCCACTTCCTGATGCAGCTGACAACGTTTCCCAGAACGTAGCGCCTGAGATAATCCTTAGCCTGTTTTTAGTTGGGGTTAAGTACACGTATTCTTTGTAGTCACTTAGCAGGAGTGACTTTATTTCCGCCGTCACAGTTGGTTTCGCCTCGGCTCTCATAGCAGTAGTAGTTTCTGTCATGTTCAGGTTTGTTCTAACCTTTGCAGGTCGCTAGCGTTATATTGCCTATGGTGTTAGTAACGCAGTGTTATTGTAATTTCATATTTGCGTTTCCCCTTTTTGTCTTCATTGTCAACTCTTTAATTCGTCGTTTTTTATTACCGGCTCTGTTATTTATATCCACTTTTATTCAGTCGGTTGTCTCTACACCTTGTAAAAGACCTGTGTGACCTTAAAGCATTCAATAACCCCTTTGGGGAAGATAGTCCTGTGTGGCAAATGAGGAATGCAATATTTTGACCTTGGTATCTTAGAATAAACGTGCAAGTGCTGTTAAAGTCTCCAAACTTCTGTAAGGGCCAGGTTCCGTATGGTCTATCTGATCTCCAAGGAGAGGAACCACTAGAATGCAGAATTCTATAGCTCTGTATTTCAAGGAATGTCCCAGAAAGCTGCTATCCCAGATGATGACTTTAAAGAATACCTGGACGTCCTCCTCGGAAACAAGGATAATGAAAAGGTTATAGAGCTTATGTCTAAGGCTGAGACGGCAATGCGAAATTCAAGGCCAAAGCCGAGGGATAATGGGCATCCCTGCTATAGCTGTGGCGGCTATGGCCATTTCCAAGCGACCTGTTAACTTAAGGCATCACGAGTGGAGCCCCTCTTTTCGACAGCCAAACTCTTCTCCCTACAAAAGCGGGCAGTCAGAATGGCAGGGGTCTGCTATAGTTGGATGGCTATTAAGAAAATGACTAATTGTTGTACATAAAGGTTATTGATTTGTAGAATAAGGATACTTTGCATAGATACCTGTAAGTGATTTGCTATAATCAAGTTATTTTTCGTTGCATTACATCTACGTCGCAGTTATGTAACAGTTATTAACACAGATATTATCGTGGACAATCGTATACTTGGGAGAGACGTCTTATTTGGAAGAAAGAAAGATGCGTTTATTTTAGAGTTTTAAAGAGTTTAGATAGGAAAAAGAGGTACGTTTTCATTATCCTTTACTTACACATGTCATGCTGTTTGATTGTACTCCGAATTATGGTGCTGATTATCCTTAAACCTTTTACGCCTCGAATTGTATATTTTATTTTGGGTTCCGCCCCCATATTTCGTTTCTAGATAAATTTTTGTTAGTTACAGATATTTCGCTGTATTGTTATTTCAGTTTTTACGTGATTCAGAGCCACATCGTTAAATAATTATAAAAGAGTAGACTGGCTTTTGGTTCAAATCGTAGTAAAGGCCCTCATCCTTGCGTGGTCAAAGAGTGAATTTGTGCTTGTATCAATCGACTCACCTCCGCCCCCGCTACAATACCTCTGCTTTCTTTCATTTAGGACTGTAGTCAAGGGGTATCTGAATCTGGGCAATTCTCAGTCCAACATGTCTAGCTCCAGAGGCTACTATGCCTTTTTTCTTTTTGAAGAGACTAAGTATAGTAGAGTTCCTATACCGTATTCGCCACGAAGACTAGTTTCTTGGCCCTGAATTGTTATTCAAGGTGGCCTAGCCCCAGTTCTACAGCCTTTAGACAAGTGCCTAAACAAGTCCTTCCAGGAGAATATGAAAAGAAAGTACCTGTCATGGATGATAAGGGGGGCATTCACGTTTACTGCTGCTGGGAAGAAGAGAACGCTGTCAAGAATTCTTGTTCTATGTTGGATAAAGCAGTCTTGGAGGGAGATCCCACAGGAGATGCTAAGGAAATCATTTCTTACTTGCGGCATCTCCAATGTGCTTGACGGCACGGAGGATGACGCCATCTATAAGGAAGAGCCAAAAATTCACGCCGAAGAAGATGAGATGAATGAAGAATTTGATGCGGAAAGCAAAGATGAGCTATAAGCTGACATTAACTCGATTGTGCAGTCCTCAACGAAAAACAAATGGCTCCTTTAGGAGCCACCACATATTAAAAATTATCTTAGTTTTATTAAGTCCACAATTTTTGTTTAGGTTAAACTCTCAGCTAAAAGCCGAATCCCCCTCTACATTTCAGATTTAATTCAAGTTAGGGTAAACTTGTCTTGCTTATAGCCAATAGTTAAACATGCACCAGATGAAGACAGAAGTAATTCGTAATTAAACAACATCCTAATGACTAGAAAGTTTAACTGTACCTTGATTTTCTCGCTCGCAGACAAACACCCTCTTCCCGTCTGATGGACTTCAATGCCAAAATTAAGTACTTAGTGTGAAATTGGGACTCAAATCTCATCATTCTTTAAACACAAACTGAACACTTTACATTTAGGAAAGTAATTTTTCAGTGCAGCATCATACGATTGAAAAGTATTTTTAATGATACCTTTATGCAACAAACTCTGTATATATTCCTTCACAATAAGAATTTTCAAAGAAAATTCCAATAGAGCTTTCTGAGATGTCCCCATTATGTAAAGTAGCAGATACCACAACTCTCTATAGCCCTCACCGGAGCAGGGTTGGCGTAGTTGTGAGAGCACTCGCCTTTCACCAATGTGGCCCAGGATCAATTCCCGGACTAGACGTCATATGAGGGTCGAGTTAGTTGGTTATAATCTGCTCCGAGAGGATTTTCCCCTCTCATCATAAACCAACATTTGATTTGATTGATTTGTTGTAGTCTCCGCCATCAGCAGAGCACATGCATTCGGCTTAGCGATTTATTATCATTATTATAACATTTACTTTTATGTGCAAAGAAATTCAGAAAATTCAGAAAATAACCTCAGGGGATTATATTTTTCAAAGGACCATTTTACTGGCTTATTTTTGGCATGGCTTATCTTCGGAGGGGCTTACATACGGAGGGAAATTTGCGTTTAAAAATCGGCTAGGCTAGCTTATACTTGGAAGGAAATTTATGTCAGTAATCTGCGCGAAGTTTTTACTGAAACTTGCGTGAGGTCTATGACACACGAGGTCGTATAGAGTGTTTTCACATGACGTCACGGCGGCCATATTGGTGTCCCAAAACAATAAAACGGCGACCATGTTGGTGTCCCAAATCAATCCTCTGGGAGTTGAACTTTTTTCTTATGCAAACGCTTTCTTTTGTTCCAATAAATTAGCATAGATGCTGGCCACGTGAGTGAAAACACTCTATATCTTATTTTTAAAACTCAGCATAAAAATACAATGGCGAATTACTTTATTGAAACGCAATACTCAATTCAAAGGTAAGGTAACGTCAATAATAACTGATTACACGAAAAAAAATGAACCTTAACAGATCAGACTTGTCGCCAACAGTATCAACAGCTTCCTCTGCATCGGTCAGTTCAAAATTCCCCTACCACATCTGATGTGTCCATGGGCTCATATTCGGAGGGGTTTCTGTGTTACAAGTTTGGGGGACTTATATTTGATGTACGTGACCTTTGGTCTTTTGTCTGTCCTTCGGAAACAATAAGTGTTTAATTCCCACGTAAAACAATCAGCACTCCTTGACCAGATTCTGGACAAATCTATGTCAGCAGTATGGAATTTTCCATTCACTCGAATATGCTCCCCTTCCATTTTCTAAAGTTGTGCCTTTAAGGTGATTCCCTTGTTTTGAACTGCGCAACCTCTTCTGCACATAACATTGCGACATTCAAGATGGCGGCAGTTCTTCTCGCGTTAGCGAACAAGGGCCGCTTTTGTGGAGCTAAACCCTTCATTCGTAATAATAATGCTGCAAATCGGCTGACAGCTTCCTGGTCAGGGATCGAAAAAGAAGAAAATGAAAAAAATGTGCCTGATCCGGAAGTCCACAGTGAATTTTCGCTTCGCGGCCGTCGAGTTGTAGAATTAAATGTCCTCGCTGAGGCTTTGGATGGGGGCTGTGAAGCCTGTGGGGCAGTTCTACGGCTCTCTGACTGCATAAAAGAAACACTGTCTGGGCTAGGATCACTACTCTACGTGTGCTGTTCGAATTCCGAGTGTGGAGAGACAAATATCTGTCGAACAAATAAGACCCACCATAGCACCGGAACAACGCGAGGGAGACCGACATTTGATGTAAACACGAAGCTCGCTGCCGGTTTGTTTACTTTTAATGTTGTTAAAAATGTTGTTTTCCACAATTAAAGCATCCATTTAACACCTAGCCAATTTTTTAATAAGTTGAATCGACGTATTCATAGGAATGCTACACGCAGGCATAGGTCCTACCCACGTAAACGAGTTGTTGTCATGTATCAATGTACCATCAGTTGGAGAGTCACGCTGAAGGCTCGCGAGAGGGAAGTAGGGTCGCAAATTGAAAAGTTGGCAAAGGAATCATCGCTGGAAAGTTTAGAAAGCGAAAGAAACCTGTGGAAAGAGGATAGTGAAAAGGAAAATGTGGCGATAGGAGCGTCATATGACATGGGATGGCAAAAAAGGGGAAAAGCCCACAACAGCCTGACAGGTACACTGTAAATTCTACATCTGAAAAAATTGAAAAGGGTACATTTGGATATGCATTTTCATAGAATGCTTCTATTTTTTCTCCCGATTGTTCTTTAGCTTACTGACAGTTTTCGTGTCCTGGCCAATAGTCAAAGTTAATTAAATTAATAAGAAATAAATAAATAAAATATATCCTTATTTTCACCACTAGGTGTTGGCTCCATGGTTGGTCTAAAAACTGGCAAGGTGATTTGCTATGGTTCTAGGTCGACAAGGTAATGTATATACATATATTTTGTCTACTAGGACCTCATTGTAAACAACAAGAGCAAAGTTTTTTTTTTTCAATTTGACCACAAAAAGTACAAAATTATTTAACAAATGATAACTCCCTTATTTGCCTCCTCTTGAAAGTGTTACCCAGGACCTTTACTCATGTCTTTTGTAAAGGTGTGCAACATGTGAAGCTGCTAGCAGACAGTCAAAAACGCCTCGCATACACGACTGCAGGGTCAACTGGGACGGCTCGTCAAAAGCTATGGAAGCTGATGTTTGTGTTGATCTAGTCAAAAGGTAATTACTAACCGATATGCAATGATAAAAATAACAAATAAAATAATAATAATAGTAACAATAATAATAATAATAGTTGTTAAAATGTTAAATTCACAGTTTTATTGCTGCAAAGAGAGACTTGTGGAATCTGTTCTTATGATATCAGTTTTACAGTGATGACAACCTTACACCCTTGGTAATAATGATTGAAAATTTGACAATAAAGTAAACAGGAAAATGCACTTTTATTTTTGAACATGAGTATGTTGAAAATGCAGGAAAGAAAATGCTTTAAAATAATGTCTAGGTGTAGTTTGAATGCCCTCATTTTTTAAGACACAAAATGTTAATTTTGTGGTTTTACTCTACTTAACAGTTGTGGGGAAAAAATGCAGTTGTATCTGTTCTTGTTGGGGATGATGATTCGTCCACCTTAAGCAAAGTGAGGCAAAATGTTGAGCATGAGGTTGAAAAATGGTCAGACGTAGTCCATGCTAAAAGATCCTTTGGTAGCTCACTATACAGCATCAAGAACCAAAACAAAAGCCTGACAGATATGGTGATACGGTATTTCCAGCGATGCTTCGGTTATGCACTAAAGCAGAATAAGGATGATGAAGAAGGTTTACGAAATGGTCTGAAGTCTATTGTGCCCCATGCATATGGTGACCATTCTTCCTGTGGCAACTGGTGTGGCTACTTAAAAAATCCTGCATCCTACAAACACAGAGACCTTCCCCATGGCAAGGATCTGACAGACAGAGGCTTACTTCTATGATCTTTTCCAGGGACTGCCTCAAGTACAATGTGGATGTATGGTGGCACAACTCGCTCCTCACAAATTCCCAATTTCCACCATTTTAGTAGAGGAATACACCTGTAAGAAAATAGTGTTAGTGCTCATGATTGTGTTCTAAATAAGGATGATTGCATTCTAAATAATAACTGCAAGGGAAAAAGCTATAAGTGTTAAAGGACTATCAACCTCTCTTAGTTTCACAAGCTTTATAGGATACCAAATTTTAGTGAATAAAAACCATTTGCTTCTTCAGTTTAGGTTTATGCTTCAAATGCCAAGAAACTAGCTCCCCTTGGATCAAGCCAGGCAAATGAAGCGCTCAACAACACTATAGGAAGCAAAGCTCCAAAGATCAGACACTACGGATCTAGTGAAAGCAATGACTTCCGTGTTGCATGTGCTGTTGGCCAAAAGAACTTAGGCCATTCTTATGTTTCTCAAGTGAGAAGATATAATATTATGAGCATTTTCACACTCCCCAATTTGTGAGATCCATTGAACATTGCACATTATTATAATATTGTTTTGGCTAAGACAGGTGAATTTCTTTTAGGCTTTTATGAAGACTCAACTATCTCCAGGTTCCAATTCTTTAAAGTTTGCAAAGAAAATGGACAAGAGAATTCTGAGTTTGAAAGAGAAACAGAAAACAAAAGAGTACAAGAAGAGAAGAATTGAGAAGAAAGAGAAGCGGTTGAAAAAGACAAAACAGCTTGAGAACAGAGAAGGACAACAGTATAGTTCAGGAATGGGCTTTGATGGAGACGATGCCACTCAGGAAATTCCAGCACCACCTGCAGCCTCAAAGACTGAGAGAGTATCATTAACCAAAGACTACCATCAAATCATATTTGATTTGGAAACATCTGGAAGGGGTAATTAGCTTTGCAGGGTGGAGTGAAGCAAAAAAGTAACAATATAACCTGGGTTGTCTTAGCAGGGTGTTTATGAATTCCACATTAGAGAATAATATATTTGATAATAATTAATATATAGATTTAGCCAGGGCTAAAAGCGAAGCTCCAATTAATAAATTAATAATTTAAATCAAAAAATTAACTTTTAATCCACATATCACTTAACTTAAGGAGCTTTAAGAGAACATTCATGTGATTTTTGAGGGAAAGGCTAAGTTATTTTAGAATGAAACATCTTACATCGATTTGATAACCTTATATGTACACCCAAAGAAATAGCAAACATCTTCGATCACATTCAAGATCACAGTAGATTAGGCCTCGAAAACAAATTCTTGGAAAACAAATCACGCCAATTTTTTTTGCGTTCGACAGGTTTACTTTACAAATTCTTGCCAACAAATCTGGGATGTTTAAATCAACGTTTTATAATTTTTATACATCACGTTTGAGGTGAAACAGTACTATTTACCATATACACCTAGGACAGAATGCGGTATTTCACAATTGTTCAAGACAAATTGCACTCAGTCAATATTCAGGGCGATCAATCGTGGGCTTTAACCGAAACCGTTCAAAAATTTCCAAAATCATCCATACGGCCAGCTGGTTCTCGTTTCTATAGTGCGAGCTGTCAGTGTGGTTGAGTTTTTGAATGAACTTTAAGAGAGTTACACTTCCACATAATAGCGAATTTATCATTATTTGTTTTGTTATTTAATGGTTTCAGTGATAACGTTGAGTAATCTTATAAAGCGTTTGATACGCGGGACATTTTTGAGTACTCCTGCAAGCGATGGTCATGAATGATGAAAACAAACGGCACGAACAAGCGATTAAAATTGCAAGAGAGATTACTAATGATCAAAAAAAGAGATATAATTCCGTGAAACATTTACAGAGACAACAATTTTCATTCACGAAGACAAGTATTAAAGTGTCTCTAAAAACCCTGAGTCTTTAAGCGTAAAGCTAAGCCTGCTTCCCGGCGCGGTGTTTACTGTTTTCGAAGAAAAACTCCTTGAAGCAAGAAAATCGCTTAAAGTTTTCTTTCTTCAGCCAAATTTATAACTAAACATTCTTCGGAAAGTTTTCTTTCTATTTGTGGTGAGCAAATATATCTGAAGGCTTTTTAACGTTCTGTAAGCTTATATCAAACCTGATACTAGGTCAGATCATTGACTCAAATCCTACAAACGTGCATAAACTTGCCTCATAAACTGTCAGCGTGAACTATGCAAGACTTCAAAAACAAACATCAAATACAACAATTACTTAGGCTTACCATTCGAGATTCAGTTCCTGAAAGCTATCAAGGAAGGCCACGGTTGCTTGAGACTTTTAAACCCTCTTACGCATTAAGCAAGGTGAAAAACGAAAACGATGCCATCCGAAATCGAATTACCGAATTTTGACAAGCCACGCATTTCTCAACCAAAAACCCAGTAAACAAACCAGCCATGAATAACAGAAGACTCTTGATAGCAGCTGTATTTCATTTTGTACATCCAGAGGGAAAAAAAACGTTAAAAACATCACAAGTTGACACAAAACTCTGTCAGCTTCAGCTGTCAAAGTAAACAACTTTCAAGATGCTGCATAATTTTTCCGCATGAACTCACCTGTCAAATTGTGACCAATCGAAGTATAAAAATTGAACGTAGAGCGTGACCAACGCGTGACCATGGTAAGATAAGTCTTCCCCGCCTGTACCTTTAAAAAAACTGGATGAATTTTCCCTTCCGAGGTCAGTTTGAAATCAAAATCCTAATAGTGCAGGGCCAAAGTGACATAAACACAACAAATTTGATATGAATCCTTGGAAAAAATAAACTTGAGCCTACGATCATTTCAAACTGGTAATTTGTCAGCGGATAACTTTAAAAAATACTAGACTTCGATGGGTCGACACTTGAGCCCGCGCTACGGTCAGGTGATACTGGTCAGCGGATGCCCTGTTTTGATAGCTTTCAATTGATCACAACGTTGATGTGCAATTAGTTTTCTCCTGGGCTCCCAAACTTGCTAAAAGTGTGAGAGTAAACATTGGTTTTCCTGTGGTGCGGACGGACGGTTGGCGGGCGGTCGGTCGGTGTACGGTCATGGGATTACCAAATTTTCTGGGATGGGTAGATTTACTTAGCTATGGGATTGCTTTTCTATTTTGCTAGATTGCTGAATACCTGTCCTGCTAATTTGCATCACATATAATTAGATTCCTTTGTTTTATCATGCCTTATTCTTAAAGAAAATAGGTGAGATGCAAATTAGCTGGACAGGTATTCAGTAATCGCTCCTTCTGTTTTTATTTCAGATATACCCTGCATAGATGCACTAAGCTTTTTTGTTACATTTTTCCTTAAATATCTTTGTAAAGTAATAATTGGATTACAATACCTTAAAATGGGTTTATCTTTGTTGACATCAGGTAATGATGCTGAAATCCTACAAATTGCAGCAACAGATGGTAAAGATGAGTTCTCTATTTATGTCAAGCCTTGTTATACAATATCACCAGAAGCATCTGCTGTGAACAAACTCACATTCCAAAGAGGAATGCTGTTTTATGATGGGAAGCCAATCACTGATGCTGTTGCAATTGATGTGGCCCTGAAGAACTTCATTGAGTGGCTTAAATCAAGAATGTCTTGCATTTTAGTGGCACACAACTGCAAATCCTTTGATGCCAAGTTCTTGGTGCAAGCAGCAGAGAAAAAATAGATTCATGGATGACTTAGCTCAAACTGTTTCTGGCTTTACAGACTCTCTTCCACCATTCAGGGAATTGCTTCCAGAAAGGAAATCCCACAGCCAGGAAAACCTTGTACAAGATCTTCTTGGTAAATCCTATGAAGCTCACAATGCTCTTGCAGATGTGCAAACACTCTACCAGCTGGTGAACAAGTTTCTAAACGTCAAACTGCTACAAAAGCACAGTTTCAAAGTTTCATGGGTGGCATCCTATCAGAAGCTCCTAAAAGAAAAGAAACTTCTGGTTAATACCCTGCAGCCATTAGTCAGTGAGAAGTACATGTAAGCCTCAATGGCCATTAAGTGTGCAAGCTCAGGTTTGGGTCTCCATCACCTACAAGTGATATACAAAAGAGGAGAAGCAAGTTCTGATGGAGAGGTTTGACAACAAACCCAGAGTCTCCTCAAACAAGTGGGTGCTGGCACAAATTTGTCAATACTTCAAAGATAATGCAGATTAAGATTGCAATATGTACAATTAATGTTTTGTAAAACTAATATTTACTCTGTTGGTTTGGTTGCAAACCGGAATACAAACAGTAATTCTGAAAGGGTCTATATTAATATTACATGAAATTCGATTCTATGGAACCAATGACCAAGAGGATTAACTTAATTTAGTGACATTTTGAAGCATGAAAGTGAAACAAAATGTAAATAGTTTGAAAATCATTCTTGTACGGAAAATGTAGCAGTCAGAATGAGGACCAGCGAGACACTGAAGTGTGATTCTGAAGTATAAAAAAGTAAATTTTAAAGTACAGTTTATATTTTTCACAATGCATTGTACTGTATACATCACTCCTGTTAGAGTGATGGGTGAAGAATTCACATTTTGCTGTGTATAGAAACCAAAAAAGAAAACATATAAAGAATAGGAATCAACAGTCTTTTCTTCAAGTTTCTTTGTCAAGCCTTTACTGGGAAAAAGCGAAAAAAATCGAACCCTAGTTCAATGTAATTAACAGAACGCCAGCGCTACAAAATAGTTTAAAAATAAAGGTTCATAACTTCAAAATCTCATCAAATCTTGACTTACCTCATTCTTAGTTATTTGTGCATTCTTTCCAAGTATGGATTTCTGTGTTGGCGATATAAAACACATAAAAACAACCGAAAACAAGCTTGATCTCGAGTGCATGCTTCGAACTTCCACGATGGGCGCCATTTTGTGTCTCGTCCCAGTCCCCACCGCGCAAATTCTTCATCCCGACAGCGATATCAAATCTTTGTCCACCTTTCGCGGCAGTTTGTGGGGAAAGAAGCACGGTGACCTCCGATTTTTTTTTTCAAGTATTTCCTAAGAACAGTCTAATAAATAACATGTTTGAAGAAGAAAAAAAGTTTGATAGTAGAAAATGATTTTCTTTTGGAAAATAGTTCCGTACTTGGTGTATTTTGGCCAAAGCGAGGACTACAAGCTTTTAATACCACGGAACTGTCCGAAAATTTGCAATATCCCCAAAACCAGGCAATCAAAAACGGCTTGAATGAAGCAACTCTGTTTATGTGAATATAAGAAGCTTTACTTTCAAGATAAAATTCTGTGTCTTTCAAGTAACCAAGACTTAATTCCCTATGAAGGTGATTGGAATTTTTAACGCACAACCAGTAAAAATACCCCGTTTTAAGAGCCTGCTGACGCGTAAACAAGCACGGTGAACCCATATTTTTTTATTGCATTTTTTTAATGTTCATATCATGAACGTTAATTATGCCAAGTTTCAAAAAAAGTTTGATAGTAGAACAATTTCAACGGAATTAACTTAATTGAAAATCATTTCAATATGCATTCCTCGACCCACCTTTTCCCAAAAGTGCTCTTCTCCATGGGAGGGGGAGTTGCCCTTTTCATTTGTCCCTTTGTTGAATACTTACTTGCTTGAAAAACAAAAAAACAATAAAAACATACCCGAAGCGACTAACTAGCAGCTGTCCAGCATTTCCTCCGATCCGAGGTTTTTAATGAAGCGGTGGCTCCGTATCAGGAACCGTTACGGAAGAGTGTCTATACATTTAAACTAGAATTCAAGCCACCACCGCAGCAACCACCATAACAGAAATGAAA
>OZ037776.1:18567003-18587003 GCA_964035525.1 Porites cylindrica | reverse complement strand
GCTCGCCGAATTTACCCCAGAAGCTGTTGAGCATCAGTTTGGCCATGGCCTTGCGACCGGGATTTTTGGCAATGCTGGCAATGTCCAGTCGGATGCCCTCCCGTTCCTGGTAGCGAAGAATATAGTCTCGTTTTTGCTCTAGGGTCTGACACCAACTGGGCCACCCCGCCGATTCTTGTTTGATTTTTAACCAGGTGTTCACGTAATTGGCGAAAAGACCCATTTGGCGTTGCTCGGGGGGAAAATTCCAGACTTCGTGGATCTGGATGAGGGTGTACCCCTTTTCGACGGCTTTGAACAGCTCGGGCGTGCACCAGGTCCCACGTAGCATGCGGTCATTATCGGAATGGGGGCAATAATGGGTTCTGGTCAACACAGGTTGGGCCTGCTCCTCCTGGACACAGGAACGGCAGAGAGAAAACGTGAGCTTTTGGCCACAGCGTACGGGCAAGACGGGGTGGAACAGGTCAGCCGGAGGAAGAATGTCCACGGTGGCCAGGCCAAAATACGATTCAAGGGATTGGTCGACGGGTTGGGTGATGATTTTTGGATGACCGATGGGGTAAGGGCAGTTTTTATTCACCCACGGGTACAGGGAGGTGACATCCACATAGCGTATCTCTTCGCCCTCCTCAGCCACGGCATGCAGAGCTACTGCGCTGGTTCGACCTCCAAAAAAGGCCTCGCGGGGTTCCAAGGGTGCGACCAGATCGAAGGAAGCCAGAAACTGAGATACAGCAGGCTCGTTGTCGACCTATCGGTCCCAGTCACACTCCCACATTTCGATGACTGTGTAGCCCGCTCGGAGCAGAGCCATACGTTTGGAGAGCGTGGCTTGATACAGTTCCTCCACGGTTCGATCAGGCGTGGCATAATGTTTGGCTTGCCTGTTGGGATAACAGCGGGGACAACCATGGTAGAGACACCTATGAAACTCGTAGACGGTTCGGGTCAGGGGATCGTAGCCATCAACGAAATAACTGTTGACGATGGTCCGGACAGACTGTTCGCCCCTGTTACGGAGGTGTCGAATGCGGTCGCCACTGGCCCCCTCCTTGGGAATTTGGTGTTCTTGGTAGTACAACCATTGTAGGGCCTTGAGGGATTGGTTGACTTGGGCCCCTCTCCAACCCCCTAGAGGTTCGACGGCAATGGTGTCGGGGGTCAAATGGTGCTTGCGCCAATACAGATTGCAGGCACTGGCAATGGTGATACACTTGGCCATGGGATTGAAGCCAGCCTGCCGTTCGAATTCTTGCTGAAAGGCTTCACAACCGGCTTTCAACAGAGCCACATCAGACTTGCAATAGTCAATCATTTCTTGCTTAAAATTGAACGTAACATTACGACGGACTTGATCCGCATGCCAACGAGTCAGTTCCTCTTTTTTTTGGCCATCATATCATCGGGATCGTAAAATTCCAAATCGGGGATGCGGCCCACGTATTGTTGGTGGTCGGGGGTATTGAACAAGTGAGGAAAGAATCCCTTTTTTAATTCGGTCAAATTGAAGGTGCTGGGAAAAGAGGCTAGCGGCATGGGCAAGAAACACAGCGAGTCAATGAACTTGACGGGTCCGCTCTTGAAGGACAAGACTTTGGCCCCCACCGTCAGTTGGTCTGTCACCTCGCGTTGTTGCTGGTAGAGTTCGTGCAGAATAAACATACCGTCGAAGCTTTTCAAATTGTGAAACACCACGAGAATCTCCCGCTCGCCCTCGACATAAGGGGCTATAATCAGTAGGCCGGGTACTGCGCACATAATCCTGACAATCAAATCGGCCACACGCGCTGCAGCGTCTCCCTTGACAAATGTGATTGGGTCGGTCGTTGGTGTTGAACCCCCGTTCACAGTCCACGCAATAATAGGAGCGGTTGACAAAAGCAGGAAAGGACGTGCAGCCATCAAAATGATCATTGGATTTCAGTAAACGGATCTGATGAGGGGCGGCGGGTCCTTTGAAGATCAGAAATAACGGTTTATCCGGGTCATCACCAGCAATTGATATTGTGGCCCCAAAGCCTGTTGAAATTGGCGAAGCTCTGGCAAACCACAGGGTCCTTCAGCTACTCCCGCTTGCTGATGTAATGCCTGGGCTTGACGTTGCTGCACTGGGTACCCTTTCTTTAAACTATCCCATTGGCGAAGTTCGTCCACGCCTTGATCTTTATGGCAGTGGGCTCCCATGGTGACAATGTGGCGAGCACAGCATAAAGCGTCTCTGTTTTTGATGGTGATGATGCATTTTTTTTTCTTATTGTCTCGATCCAAGCATAGACGTCCCGCATTGCGTTGTTTATGTCGACCGGACCCTGGGCCGGGCATCGATACAAACACCACATCCACTTGGAAACCGCGATCGGGGTTGAAGGCTTCATTGCTGTTTAATTTACTGGCCAGGGTGGCCAACATCTCATCCAAACGAGCAGTGCGTTGTAAAAATTCCCCCACGGTAAAATTAGTTGTTTGGTAGGCGTGGGTAAAACCATGAGCCGTGATGGAAAAATTAACAAAACGATGGGCGGGTCGCTGCTCTCGGTCGAGTTCAGCCTCGATGGCATGATGCAACGCTTCAGTTAAAGCCATCCCAATATTATCCCCAGCCACAGGATCCCGCAATTGACGCAATTGCGCATTGAATTGCGCCCGCTCCACCACCTTGCGCCAGCGGCGTTGTCGGCCAATAGGTTGCATATGGAATTGAAAGAGAGGACCGCGGGTGGTGGCGGCACCTCCCAACTGTTCCCACCGGTCATAGGCGCGGTCCAACAGAGCATCCTCGTCGTCATTAAAATGATACTAGTGGTCCTCCGCCATGACGGAGGAAAACAATTTGAATTTCCCGCGCCAGACGCTGGCTTTTATAGACTGAAAACCACGTGATGTCACATGAGCGTCAGGAGATTGGTGGAACGGACTCAGGTGAGAGTCAGGTGAGGGGTTTGATCGACAGGAGGAAGATCAGGGGTGGTTCCCCCCATGGGTACAGACTCCTTGGGTCTCTGAGCCTGGACCGAGATCTGTGATTGGCGGAGGGAACCCTAGATATAGTCCATTGTCCAGGACCGTTGTCAGTGTTGTTCGAGATGCCCAATAAAAATCCCGAGAAGGCGAAACAGCTAAAGCACGAGTGGTACCTCAAAAACAAAGAGAGACTGTTGCAACAGAAGCGTGAACAGCGGGTGGCTCAGAAAAAACTCAAACCACCCCGTCCGCCCAAACCAGCCCCCACATCAGAGCAGATTGCTAGAGCCCGAGAGGCGAACCGGCTGGCTTGCCACCGTTACCGAGCCAAGCATTTGGCCCAAATACGCCACCTCAACCGGGACTATTACCACCGGAACCGCGAACGAATCGTACAGCAGCAGCGGGACCGTCATGCCCGGGTTCAGCAGAACAAACAACACCAGTTCCGAAAGTTACGTGCGTTGGCGGACGTGTGTGCCGCCCGATTACTGGAACTAGATCATGGATACGCTAGGATCAAGCCAGCCCCGGAAAAAGCGGGACCCTGAAAAAGACAAAAAAAATCAAAAACTGTATCAGCAGCGGAAATATGCCGCCTTGAACGGCGTGGAGCACGTGAAGGCCGTTCACCGTCGACGCTACCACGAACGGAGAGTACGAGGCCTTCAAGGCCAAAAGGACCCAAGAGGGCATGCGACGCTACCATGCCATGTCGGAGTAGCAGCGGAGTGAGGTCAAACGTAAAAACGCCCAGTGTCAAAGAAATTGGATGCAGAAAATGGAGGAGGGGACCTACGAGGTCTACAAACAATGATTAAATGCGTGGCGGCGAGAGATACAGGTCGAGAAAAAACGAGCTTTGGGCATCGAGGGGTGGAAAGCCCTGCAAAGTCAGAGATATGAGAAGCGTGTAGAATCGATTCGGCGTCGAGAATGGCAATGGTTGGACGAGCAATTGGACCGTCCCTTTCCCCTACCGTGGTTGCCCTTGGACTGGGCCGACTCCGAGCCTGAGGAGGACAGGGCGCAAACCATTCGTGCTGATGCGTTACAACAAATGGACCACTATTTGAAAGAACAAAATGAGTTTATTGAAACAAGTGTATTGTGCAATTAAACAAGGTTGTCTTTTTTATGACTGTGTAAGGGGTTTACATGCCCAATCGGAGTTTGGTTTTCATAATGCGTCTGACAATGCGCTCTGTCAGGGATTTGCGGCCGGGGAGTTGATCAATCTTTGCAATCATCTTACGATCAGCCACCCATTTATCTTTCAAATTCTTGGCTTTATCATAGTCCATGTCATGTGCTTTGGCAATCCTGTCCAACCGGTTGATGCCGGGATCCCCACGGGCCAATCATTTTTTCAAATGGGTGCCGGGTCCCATATACTGATAGCCGGGCCAATGAAATTCAATGCCCGTCTTCTTGAGGGGTTTTGCACATGGAATAACTTGCCTCCACGTTGAGATCGTTCTCGACGTCGGGAGCGGGGCGCAGCACGGGGTCTCTGAGTCCGTTCCATCACGGGGTTTTCCACGTTTTCCAATCCAAGGCTTTCTTGGCCAGACCTGCGGCTTTTTTGCGAATCCCGCGCTTGACCGCTTTCTTGATGGAGTGCACACGTTCACTGGGGGTATCCCAAGGCTCCATTCCAGCTTCTTCTGAAAATGGCAACTCGTGCGCCAACTCGGCACTGCTCACCTGGGGCGTGAACTTGAGTTTCTTTTTGGCACTGAGAGTGATGTTCGGTTTGGGCAGGACAGGTGGTTTTCTGGGCCCTCCAGGCGTGGACCCTTGTTTTATACCCTGGGTCGCCTTGACCAATTGCGTAAACCACGCTTGCACGGGGCCCGCCTCAAAATCATCGTCGCCAGGGGTCGTGGCCCCTGTCGCGCTCACACCACCGGTTGGGGCCCTAAACAGTTGGCAAACTTTTTTGGTCCAATGGCGTAATTGACGCCTCACGACTTTGAGTTGAGGCCGTTTCCAGGCATCGGGGGCATCGCTGGTCAGGAGCACATGTTGTTTGGCCGCTAAATCGGCGGCTTTGGTCAAGCGGGTATCTTCCACCAATTCTTGTTTGTACTTGTCTCGTAATTGTAAAAAAGCAGGGGTGTTGTCCACCGTGGTGCTCACCATCTCGGGTTCCATGTGCAACTGAGGTGTCTTGTCTAGCGCATGCAACGTTTATAACATCGGTAGAGTTCAGGCAAGAGGGCGCCACCTTTTTGAGCCATCGTGATGGCGCGTCGTCGTTTGACGTAATGGGCGGGTTTGGCCATGGCGCGTAAGCTCTGTGCGTGGGGTTTGAGCAACGTAATGGTGTGTCGAGAACGGGGCACCATGCCACGGAGGGTGTTCATCACCAATTCACTAATAGCATTGATCTGATCCGCATTCGCCATCTGCAACAATTCTTGTCGTTTGTGTTGATTGGCTTCTTGTAAGACACTTTTCAAGAACGGGGCTTAACGTTCCATGGGCCACTCCATGATGAATCTTAAGTTCAGGCAACGACCAAGGTCTATTTATGGTAAAAATGGCTCCACACCTGCCACACAATTCGCCATGATCATGCGTTTGCATGTGACCTCGACACCGTGAACACAGGACCGCTTCATACTGTTCGTCCCAGTCCAAAGGAAACGTGACGGCTTTTCTTTTCTTGGGATAGGTCACTTTAGCGTCGGCACGCCTGCCGTTTCTTCTTCTTGAACGCCCAAGGCGAGAGAGCCACTGCCAACATGGGGAGCACGCCTCCGCGTTGCAATCCACGTCGATGGCGTTGTATTCGGGGGACATAACGATGTCGGTGTCCATTGGGTCCACGGACCATCTTTCAACTAACCCCTGTTCAGGCCCACGAAGGTCTTTTTATACGTTTTCACATGATAGAACAATTAAAGGATTCCCCGCATAGCGTTTCGGTTTGCCACGTGCATAGGATTCGTCGACTTGCCGTCGGCGTTTGGCGGATATTTTCAAAGCTCGCTTTTGTTGATGCTCCTCCAAGGCTTTGGTGATCCCGTAGGCGGCTTTGCTAATCCCCACAATGAGACCCGGCGAGACACCCCCTACTTGACTATGGGTCATACGCCGTGGTCGTTTGGTGGGTGGTCGATGTCGAGTCGTGGTGCGTTTGCGTTTGCGCCTAGGGGCCATTGCGTTTCGACAACGGCCACACATGGTACTAGGATGGTGGGAGGAAGGACGCTGTTTTTATATCTTTTTTTTTTTGTTCACGGGCGTCGACCCCGTCCACGTGCTCGGCCACGGCCGCGGCGCCTTCCACGGCGTGGTGGCGGTGGACTTGGGCTGGACGTTCGGCGCACAGAAGGTCGCCCTCCCCCATCTTCGTAGACCGTGGTGACTGCATTGGTGTGCGTGATGTTGCGAATACGTCTTTCCCGAGCACGTTGTTAAGCATCTTCATTCAGCAAATCCAACCGTCGCCTTAATCCCCGTCGTCATCCTCGTCATCGTCCTCCGACGGAGGAGGGGAAGAATCAGGTGATAGCGGGGAGGGCACCCGGGGACGTCGTCGCGGTTGTTTGGCGGCGATGGTGAATCGTCCAGTGGGAATTGTCACCGTGGAGGTGGTGGTCCTGGTCCCTGCCCCAGCGCTCCGGCGAGCGGTGGTGGTCGTGGCGGTGGTGACGGGGTGTGTTCGGGTGGAGGTGACAAGTCGCGGTCGGCCGGTCGTGGGGCGTGTTCGGGTCGACGTGACAGGTCGTGTTTGGGTGGCCGTGGTGAGGGGTTGGGTGGTGGCGGGGGCGGTGCCAGTGCCTGCCACGGGCGGTAATGTAAATGCATTCAAGGCATCGTCCACATTGACCGGGTAGGTCAAATGGAAAGTCTCAATCTCTTGATCCAATTGGGCACGATCCACCGGTCGAGTCAATTCGGTCACCATGTCCGTCATGCTGCTGAGATCCTGGAGGGGAGGGGGCGCCGTGGGGGAGCCCACGCCAGCGGGCGAGAGGGTTGGAGTGTCCATGCGGGCCGCTAAGTCAGTATGTTTTCCGCCTTCTCTTTGCCGGCGGACCCTTGCGAGTTCTCGTTGCAGCGCGTTGTCGAACGGCCATCCACGGGCAGGGTGTGGACTTGCGCCTTGCCTTCTCGGGGCGTTAAATGACTCCACAGGTGGTAGCGATCATCCGACGCAGGATGCATATCCAACATCAAATAGCCAAAGGGGCGGGACGTGATGCGTTTAAATAGGCGCAAGACTTGATGCCACCGGTCGGGAAAGGCTTGAAGTAAAATGGTCCGTATGCCCGTTTGATCCCGGGGTTTTTGAACGCCACGATATAATGCGCGTTGCGATTGATGGTCTTGGAAAATTTGCCAGGCGGGAATAAATCTTGCGTCAAATACAGCACAGTGATGTTGCGATGATGAGAATCTTTGGTGAACAAATCCAACACGCGTTTGTCTTGTCCCCCTTCTTCCATCAGATCATCGAAGACCAACACGCCTCCGCGCGTCCGGTAACCCGCGATGAAACTGAATCCCATCCTTTTTTTGCATACGGTCAAATCGGGGTCGCCATCGGTCGTACGCATAGTCGATGTTGTTGGGTTTGACTTGAAAAACGTTGAGGTACAGTAACCATTGTTCCACCAACTCGCTCTTGCCACTGCCCGACGTGCCATCGATGATCACACTACTGGGTTGTCGGATCATGATTCCCACGGTCGAGGGTGACGTCGATAATGACCCGTGACCCCTTTGGCGCCCATGCATTTATACCGTTTGCTGCGTCCCAATTTATAACCGATTTTGGCCGATTTGGCCAACACACTCATCATGCCCCGCCCGTTTTGGCAAAAGCGGGGTCGTCTGGAAGAGGCACGTCGTCGTTGTCTGCTACTGGGCATGCCGTCCAATATTCGTGGTATAATCGTGGCGATTCGGACTGAATCAGACCTTCCATGGTCTCTCTTAAATACGTTTCACCCATCGTGTCCATGTAGTGTTTGAGGAAGACCCAGTCTTGGTCTTGCGCCAATTGTCAGGCCACTAACCAATGATACCCATCCCACGCATCGATGCCTTGGACTGTGTTGACCTGTTCGATCGGGTGTACCCACCAATACAAGGTTTCTTCTAAGAGGAACGCATCCACCACGCGCTGCACATCGCCTCGAGTAATCATGATGATACAAATGACCTCTCATTCACAGAACGTGTCGTTTTTATGATTTTTTATTGGACCTAATGATCACATTGATGGCAAAGCATAAAGGCCTGGCGGCTGACATTCTTTTGCCCGTCGGGTTGGGCATCGAGTTCATCTTGTAATTCCTGTTTGATTACACGTTTCAACTGTTCGGCCACTTTATGATCATTCAACACTAAATTGTCGCAACTCCATGGACTCAAAAATTCTTGATACGACCGTCCTTGCGCTCGGGCTTTCAAGAAAAATAAAGCATAATGGCCACAGGTCTGACTATCCATGGCTTGCAGGGTCATGTCACTGGGAGTCAGGTACTTCCATTGACCCCACCACTGGTGCAACTCCGGGTTGGTGTACACGTGCGGGGTAGACCATAACTGTCAAAGACCTTGCACTTGTTCTGTTCCGTCCACAAGCCCAACCAATGCTGTCCCCGTTCTCCCGCAGCGTCGGTGTTGACAATGTACGCTTGACGGACACTCCTGGGGGGTGATCAGGGTAGCTGGTCGGCAAGGTACACCCCGTGAAACACGCGCCGTAATTCAGGATCCTC
This sequence comes from Porites cylindrica, assembly GCA_964035525.1. Classification (NCBI taxonomy): domain Eukaryota; kingdom Metazoa; phylum Cnidaria; class Anthozoa; order Scleractinia; family Poritidae; genus Porites; species Porites cylindrica. Next base: position 18,578,298 of record OZ037776.1, on the reverse strand, counting down.
CAGGGCCAAGGTCCGTAACGCAGTATCACTGAGTGCCACAAACTCCATGGCCGGTGTCTTCTGACTTCTGAGCCTACATCAGCCGTTGATGTTGTACTTTATACCTCCCAGATGATTGATCTCATACATGTTTTCATACTCGCTCCATACCAACACGGTAATGTTGTGATTGACCGCGGCAGCAAAATCAATGATCAGTCGCACATTGCCCGATTGACGGGGGTTGCGATACTGGGGGTCATCTGCTTTCCCACTGGGCAAATTGTTGAACATGAACAACGTGCAGTTCTTGCCTTTTCCCTAATCACCAGGCAGCATCATAGGAATCTTATCTTCATTGTAGGCACCCATGGCTTGTAGAAATCGATCGTAGCCCAGTAGATCTTCATAGGCTTCTCCTCCAGTCAGTTGCAGGGTTCTGTATGGGTATTCTTCTCCATTCAAGGTCTGACGTATTTGGGTGACGCCAAACTTTTCAAAGGCAAAGGGGTATCTGTGTAGGTCTCCATTGAAGGTATTGGAATGCAATAACCCGACAATCACTCTGTCAGGAAATCGACCCACAAACACATTGTCTTGTTCCCACTGGGTGGTTCATCCATCGAAGGAAAACGTGCGAATTTCGCTCCGCACGACTGGGTAGCGGGCAATCTGTTTGCCCAGCTGTCTTTCTTTCTGCAGTCTGACATAGACGCTGGCATTCAGGGTCACTTTTCTCATCAACAGGGTGACTTTGATGTCTTCACTGTGGATGGCTGGAAATTTCTTGTCAGTCAAGGTCCCTTTGTTAGGGGTGCCCATCAAGTAGCCGGTGTTGGGGTTGAGGAATAGTTCAAAGTCCATCTGGACATTGGGGACCAACAATTTGCCTGTCTTGAGGGGTGGCAAATGGGGATGAATGATGAAGGTGTGCCAATTCTCGTCTAGCAACCGGCTGGTCAAGGCTCGCAAGTCTGTATTCCCACTCCAATTCGCATTGGTGGGCACACCAGAATTGGCTCCTGTGGCTCCCATTTCTTCAATCACATTGAGCTGATTGACCCATCCTTGAGGGGCTAGCTTGGTGGCTCCTTCGTCTCGGCTGTAATTCAGGAGGGTTTCTAGGTAGGCTCTGTTAAGGTAGGTGTTGCTCTGTTTAGTCATGAGGACCCCATTCATGCTCAGGGTGATATCTCGAAAGATGGTGTGACCGAAATTGTTGATGCAGTAGGTGTTTCTGGTATTGTTGGCATCGGAGTTGGCCAAATTGGCTTTCAATCCTGCATACCCAGCCACTGGATCCGTCAGGCGCACTTTGACTTTGAATCAGAGGGAATTGGGATCGTAATAATCATCTGAGCCTGGAATGGAGAAGGTGATGGGCTGGATGCCCGTAAAGCAGGTTGAAACTCCACCTACCGAGAGGTTTCGTACCGATAATCCACATCGGGCACGTCAAACAGTTGGAGCGACATGATGCGGAGTGTCGACGATGGTTCAACGTCGTCCCCTTTTTATACCCTTTCGCCTACGTTGCCTCCTGGCTTTTGCTTGGTTGGCCCACAAAACCTTCCCGGGATCCCCCATGCCAAAAATCGTGCCCCCTTTCATACGTTGCCGGATCCAGCGTGTCATTCTGGCTTTTTCTTGGTCTGCCGCGAGGACCTTCATGGGATCCCCCATGCGCATGTGAGTGGACGTGCCAAAAATCGTACCCCCTTTCATCTTGCGACGTTAGCGTTGATCCAACCGCCAGGGCTCCAACAGGCGGGAGGACGTGTACATCAGGGGATAGCGCGCCATGGTCGACTTGCCAAAAATCGTGCCCCCTACTTGATACGGCGAGATGAAACGTCCATGGGCGCGTTGCTGTCGAATACGATTTTGCGTTTTGAGAAAGCCCCCTACACGTACCATCTTGTCCAAAGATGTCCCGTACGCGTTGCGTGGCTCTTTTATAGGTATTTTGGGCGGTCCGTTTGGCCTTGTTTTTGCCGATCGTGCAGGCCATGGCGGGGGCTTTGCGTTTCAATCCACGGCTGAGTTGTGCACTTCGATCGGCCCACGTGTCCGCCGCACTCTTTCCTCGTTGAATATCTTGCAGTCCCGCTTGCGCTTGCTGCACGATCAGGGGTTCCGCCAGTTTGATCAAATCTTCGGCCAAACCCTTGCCCTCTTGCTGGGTGACCAGGGGCGTCTGGTACCGCGTTAAACTTCCTCCGCGCATTGTCGGTTTGCGTCGAGGTGCTTTTTGACCCTCCAGAACACGTGGGGTGGCTTTTTATAGCTGTTTGAGACCGATGGTCACCAGGGTTTTGCCAGGGGGTAGGGTGGCCAGGGGTCCACTGGTACTCGCAATCTCCACTTCCAAGATCTCTAGTTGATTTCCTCGCACTCTGATCCATTGGTGGTGCAGGGGTTCCGCCGTACTTTCACCATCGCCGGTTCTCAACAATTGCACTTTCCGCAACAGGGGAAACTTGCCACTTCCCACCACGGTGGATTCGACTAGATCCGAATAGACCATTACAGTGCGTTTGCGGGTCCCCGCCACTTTTTCAAACGAGGCATCTAGGTTATTCAACTGCCATTCCACCATCAAGGACAATTGCAAAAACTTCACACCACCATGGGTCACCACTTGCAGGGGATCATTGACAATACTGCCTGTATTGCCAAACAGTAAGGTGGGATTGACGCCCATGTACTGCTCGCCCTACCAGTTGTATGCCGTGCGAAACTGACTGCCGGTGGGTTGGGTGGTCGAATCGTATGTCTTGGTGGGCAGCGTGTATTGCATATTGGGCCCCAATGGATACCAGGTCCTGTTTTGACTAGTCTTTTCGACCACCAACCCACACTTGAGCGCAATGTCCAGGTTGATGAAAAGGTCACTGATAGCGCTCTTGTCCTCTTTAATCAAATCCATTTGGGGAATGGCATGAATCACCAAGGCATCCTCTTTCCATGACAGTCGGGGCATGGCGTTTTGTTTGGCGGTGACAATAGGTCTTTCGTCGGGCTCCTTGACCAAACGCTGCATTTGTTCATTCATCACATTGTGCATGATTTTATTGTGCACTTCTTGCATCACTCGGTTCCAAAACTGACTCCCCGTCACCACGATTTGATTCGCATTCATGATCTCTTCCAATTCCAATGTGCAGTCCACGGTTTTGATTTCCATCCGTCAATAGGTGCCCAACTGAAAATTGCGGACCACATCGACATTTTGAATTTCATCACTTTGGTATGAGGATCCGTGGCAATGACGGCATTGCTCTGTCCTTGGTCCGGAACGGTCAGGGACATCAACGAGGCATGCCAACCCTCGCCCGGTAAGGAGAGGCGTTCGGGCAGTCGGACCTTAAAACTGTTGTTGGCATTTTTAGGAAACTCGTCGGTCGGATCGCTGATGAGCGTCAAGCGTTTAATCTCACTCATGATGATGAACAAGAGGCGCGTCCGAGAGGGTGCAGGGTCCTTTTATAGCCACTGGTCCACCTTCTGTTTGCTGCGAGGGACGCGTCCCACCAACGAATTGAAGGTCGATTGTTTGGGATGAAAACACATTTGCTGGGAAATGTTGGGAAACGCCCGTCACAGTTCCATCAGGGTCATGCAGGTCTTTTGTTTGGGGGGTTTCTTCTTGCGCATGGGTGGATGACGACCCGGGCGTCGGCGTTGTTTGGCTGTTTTCTTGGGTGGGGAATGCAGGGCACCCCATTTCTTGGCATACTCTTCGGCTCGATGGTAGGCATTGGCATACGCCCATTGCTGCTTAGTGGGGCTGGCCAACTTTTCCCACCACTGCAAGGGTCGGGCTTGCCGTTGTTCGGCCACTTTCTTCTGGATGAATTTCATAATGTCCGCGTCACTGGTGGGTGGTGGGGTCTAACTTGCCCGCAATCGGCTGGAATCCGCCTGGACCTCATCCAGAAACCTCACCCCCTTTTTTCTTTTTCGAGGCGTTATTTTGACGCGTACCATGTTGCGCGGGAATCCAACTATCGTACTTGGCAGGCCACCCTTTCCACCGGACCAACACGTGGCGTCCTTTACGTTTCAAGACTTTTTCGACTGGAAATAACGAGTCGTCCGACACTTGCACTATTTGGACATCGGGTTCGTAAAACGTGCCTTTTATAGGCGTGCCGTCCCATTCACTGAGTAGATAGCTGACCACAGGATGACGACGGATGTACGTGACCACAAACACTTCTTCCGTCCAGCCAGGGAAATACCCTTTTTTGAAGGGGCAATATTTCTTGTTGAGACGTACACGATCGCCCACTCGACATTTGGGAGGTGGGATCTTGGGGTTCAAACGCGACCCGTAGAGTATATCCCACACGTTGGGCACCGTTTTGGGGGTGACTTGATTCGGGGCCATCCCAATACTGCGATGATAGGCATGATTGTACGTATGGATCAAGGGTTGTAAGACGTCCACGTACCGTAACGTATTGTGCGCGGTGAAATAACGGTACATGCACTGTTTCAAGGTGCGATGCCATCGTTCCACCACCGAGGCCTTGCTATCCCCATACGTGGAAAAATGATGCGTCCCCTGTTTCTTGAACCAGGCTTGCACCCCTCGATTGTAGAATTCTTTGCCTTGATCTGTCTGCACGCGGAGCGGTCGCCGCGGCGAGGCTTGCTGGTAAATGCGTGTCAACCCTCGGATCATCTCTCGCGTGCTTTTGGATTTGATGGGGACGGCCCAGGCATACTTGGACAGGACGTCGATCACGGTCAACAAATATTTGTTCCCCTGATTCCATCGACTGAGTTTTTGCATGTCTACCAAATCCACCTGCCATTGTTCTTCTCGGTCAAAGACCAATGTGGGCGTGGTGGGAAACCGCGTCCATCAGGGTTTGTGGAGCGTATAACTCAACACCGATTGAAGAATCCGTTGCACTTGCGGGGTTTTCAATTTATGGGCTTTGGCAAAGGGTTGGACCCCACCCAAAGCCCCAGGTTCCTGGGGATCTTCCTAAGCGCGTGGCAACGACATCAAGACACTGACACACTATCAGAGCCAATTTCTTTCTTTAATAGTTTTTTTCACACACCTACATGTTTTCAAAACAAACACATGCTACCAAAGTTCTTATGCAAATGGTGCCTTTTCTCATACTCTCTCTCCTGGGCTTTGGCGGATTCCGCAAACTGATTCATCCACGGACTACTCCTCATCATCTCCCAGGGTGGGGATCCCTCCATCTCTGGGCCTTTTCCTTTCAGAAGAGGGACAGGTAAACACTCCTCTTTGTATTGGATCCCAGGGGGTGTGTCTTTCACCCATCGTCTCAGGGTGGGTTGCGCTTGCTCTCGGGGACACCACAGGGGCCCATGGAGCCATTGAAAGTAGCCACAGGGTTTGGCATGGGTGAGAAAGCTCCCACAACTGAAAAACACTTTGTTGTAATTCTTGGCACTGCGACTCAATTTCATCTTGGGGACGAACCCACATCGGCACTTGAGCTCCCCTCGTTGCAATCGGGCACGTACTTGAGGATGCATGTCTTCTTTCAATGTCTCCATCATCACCTCCCGAGTGTCTTCAAACAAATAGACGGGACACCCTTCTTGGGGACACTTGAACCTCAATGGACCAAAATTGGTTCGGGGGTTGACACATTCAATGAATCGATGGGGATGAAAGGGGCATGATTCATACAGGAGATGGTTGAACTGGGTTTCCATCTGGTCCAGTCCTTTACTTCCCATTCCCCCACTTCAGTCGCAGGATCCGAATGAAACGTCCCTTCCTCTACACATTCTTCTTCATAGTCTTTCAGGGTTCCCTCCATCAGCTCGTTGACGGAACATACAGGGGATGGTGTGGGGGGTGGCGGTGGGTCATCAGCTCGGGGCAGGGCCTTCAGAGCCACCATGAGTTCACTGGTAGGGGGCTGAGTGGCTTTCATGTCTAGGGCTTCAGCTCGGGACAAACCGATCTGGGCCATCTCGAGTTCACGGGTGGTTCTCATGTCTGAGGCTGGCGCTTGAGCTTCCTCTTCCCCCTTTGGTTTCTTACTACTCACTCGACGTCGTTTGCGTCCCGAGGGCACAGCAGCAGGTTGAGTGGCTTGATGCTCCACCCCTCGTCTGAAATGACTCTGGGTGAACGTCTTGCCTGCCTTTTATAACCCAAGACCTGTCCAGTCTCGTGATGCTCATAGGATCTTTTTCTCCACCAATCCTGACTCAACCCGTGCTCTCGTGAGGGTGGTGTGATCAGACGGTCCGCCAATCAGAGCCCACGCCTTCCGCTATAAAACCAGAGGTGGTTCGAAGGTCGTCTCATTCGGTCTTCTCTTATCGACGGTAAGCAATCATGTCTTTACGCGAAGTAGGTCTCTTGGTGTACAGTCAGGGCATTGCCATCTCCCGAGACGAGACTATTATTCGAGAACTGGCTTTCTGTGATTGGACGGGGCATCAGGCTTGGACTCCTTTTTTTTTTTTCACAGATCATGCCCTTGACCATTTACACAGGAGGTGCCAAACGCGTGGACACGCATGGTGAACGATTATGTCACTTGCATGGTCATGCGTGTGTGGTCCTCATCCCACCCTGTCACCCTCGAACCAAGTCCCTCGCGCCCTTGACCCAGTACGATTTGGACGCTGCCACACCCACCGTCACCCAGGTGGCGTTTCGATTGGCTCGACAAATCCATCATCCCATCAGCCTCCAGTATATACAACGCAATTATCACGTGATCCAGCCTGCGTCCTTGGTGTTGGCGATGGGCCATTTTGACGAGTATCGCAAGCATCTGTTGGACGGAACAGGATGGAGTGTGGTCATGGCTCAGCTCTTAGGCAAACCCCTGTATGTGTTTGATGTGGATATGGAACAATGGTCTTGGTGGAATCCCACCTCCCAACAATATCTACCCTGTGAAGGCATGACTGAGGAACAAATCGCTCTACCCACCCTCCAAGACAAGACCGCCATTGTAGGCACCCGAGAAGAAGACCAGGCCATCTATCCCACCCTGGAAGCTTTATTTAAAAACAACTAAGAAAACACTGTCATAGAATAAACCACTTGTTTTTTAATCACAATCTCTTATTGTACATCGACAACAATAAAATTAATGGCTGACATGACATTGATGATCAAGTCCAAGCGTTTCATCACTTTGTCGATCGTGTCATAGGCGGGCTGGGCTTCCTTCTGCTAATTATGACGGGGCGCTGACCAATGGGACAGTCCGGGATCTCACTCTTGTATCGCTCGATGATGAACGCAATGCCCTCGTTCATCAGGTTGTCCAGCTTCGGGGGCTGACGCGCCATTTCCGCCATCATGCCAATCTGAAACCAGAAAAAAAGACTCTCACCCATTTTTTCAACCCATCACCACCAAAACACCCTTTTTTCACTCACCGACAACCGGTGATCCATCATACGGTGGCAGTGGTGACAGCCATTTCTCCGGGGTGCGTGCAAACGAAACACCACTTGGTTCCAGCATTGGTCCTCGCCCAGGTGTTGTGACAAGCCTGTCAAGTCGCACTTGGGCAACCCCTTGAACTCCTGCACCACCTTCTTTCGTTGGTCCATGGTGTAGAAACAATGGACCCAAAACATAATCTTGACTTGCACTTCCAAGGGCAGCACGTTGCCAAACGGCTTGTTCTGGGGATCGACCAACCCTCGGCAGTCCATGTTGACAGGCAAGGCATGAATGTGGTCTCTCTGCTCTGTTCCACCTTATTCATCTGTTCCTTGGACCAATCACCCACTCGCACCAGGACTTCGGGTCCAAACCAAAAAAAGTGTACCCATGGGGGGTACCCCCTAGAGTCTCCTCTCGTGTTCAATCTCCTCACGTGATGTCTCTCCACCAATCAGCTCCTCTCGTTGATTCTGTAAATCACGTTGCGCGCCCAGTGTTGGCTCATTCCGCTTTGTTCAGTGTTGCTGTTCAACATGGTGAATTCACTCCAAGCCCTGGTGTTGTACTCCGTACCCATCGCGATCCTGTTTGACATGTTAAAGATTCTCCATCACCTTCCGATGGGTCACGAATGTTTCTGCGCCCTCTTCAGACGCTGCACTCATGAAGAACTGAGGGATTGGTCCAAAACGCTGCCGTGGGACCACCCTATCGCCCGGAAACTCGATCACGAGGTTCATCGCCGTCGCATGGCGGGTGAGTCTTATTTTTGCTTTTTTCCATGGCCCAGGGCGTGGGTTTCCTCATTCCCCCTTTTTCTTGATTCATAGACGTGTTCCCGGGGGTTGATTTTCTACGAAAAGTGCTGTGGCCTGTCCACCTGTGTCTTTGCCCTCGACGAGCCAGACTCAATTGGGCCGCGCGGTTTTGGGTTCCAACCTGTTCGTGTTAATTTTTGTTTGATAGATTCCTTGGATTTTATGGAAAACCAACCCATTTGCCACATTTACCAGTGGGTCGCCCATCCCACCCATGGCGGGGTCTGTAATCATTGTGAACGCATGATGGATGGCTTAAGACTAGATGACCTGATTTCTGGCAACAGGGTGGGGTCCCTAACCGAAGACGAGATTGTGGAGTTTGTACAGAATGGGGACCCCAACCATCGAGACTGGGACGATTGGCCTTTGCGCATGACGTTTAGGATTAATTAGTTTCTCCGGGCCCAGGGTCCTGTGGGTGAACCGGATTTAGCCCTGTTAGGGTTTTTAGACGTTTAATTTTTTAATTTTTTCAGGCAGGCATTGCCTCCTACGTCATCACACGCAATGGATCCGCCCTTTGCAATCCGGGTTCTTTCGCACCAGTATTCCCATCCTGATTCGACTTTCCAGCTCTTTGTAGGCTTTCATTATACGTTAAAACAATATGGAGGATGGATAAGACCCGTTCAACTAAGATGTCATTATAATACTGTCAAATGTATAATCAGTCTTCATTAAACGTTTCAGATGTAAATTCCACTATTGAACAAGCGGGGTGGATCCTCCCCTTGCAACACAGATGCTATATTCACAGTGTTCCACATCTCATTCAGTTCTGCAATCACACCGCTTTTTAGGCACGCATTTCCACCTCAAGAACAACCGCTGGATCCGAGACCGCATTGCTTACTTATTAATGAGCTTACAACATGATCATTATTAATTTTTTCGTAGATTCGCATGCCATTCTCAGCACCCACCGGGTTCATGGTACCTCCGCTGCATGGTGTTTCCTCGGCAGTATCGTGCAGTGGTACACTGGATCAGGGGTCCCTCTTCCATTTCCGAGTCCACTCAAATTACTCTGTTGTCGTTGTTAGTTGAACTTTCGGCGTGTGAGCGATTTACACGTGCCATGTTATTGGTGTGAGATGTTGCGAGGCATGGGATATCCACCCCGTTCTTAAAAATGTTTTTTTCTTTTCAGATTCTCGTTTTGTCATACGAGCCATTTATCTCCCTTCCCTTTTTCAGCCACTACCCAGGTGATGACCAATCACACGAGGAATAACGTACAAACTCTGACGGGAAAATTATATTTTGTCTGCAAACACTGTTGGATTTATTTACGTCACGTGTCCACCCTCCATGAACCCTGTCGGGGCTGTGCTATCATGAACAGCATGGGATGGGAACTTTGAACACCCGGCAGGGGGAGGTCTGCATGGTGGCACCACCTCTGCTGGATGTTCATTCTTATTTTTTTCATTGAATTAGATTCCCATTGGATCATTCAACGTGTGATGATTTTCAAAAGCTGGCCCATCCCTCATAAACTTTGTATCGTCAATTATCAAGGATGGTCCAGCTTACTCCATTTGTTCAAACTAAGACGTTGATTTTTTATTAGAATGTCATTGGATCCTAGACCATTTTGACTTTACTCAAGACTGGATTTTAATACAACTTTTTTGTGTACAATCATTCAAGGGCGTGACGCCACGAGGGCGTCACACACGTCCCGCTGGTAATTAAGTCCTGTTTTCTTTGTCTTCCAGTCAATCAATGGATAATAAACCACCGCCTCGTGCGTGGCAATGGTCGACTTTTTCTCATTCAGTTTGCTTCTTGGATCTAACCACCCCTCCTTCTGATTTGTTTCAGACACCTTTGCCAATTTCCAATTCCATTTAATCAAACCATGGTCCAGGTTAGAGTTCAACCATTATATTCCATGGCCTCATCCATTGCTCATGACTCCTTCCTCCAAGAGGCAAACACCATTTCTTATGTTCACCTATTAATGTCAAGGGCGTGACGTCACTTGGACGTCACACACGTTCCGCTTGTCACCAGGCTCTATTTGAGATTGTCATTAAAAAAAGTTGATTTTGACCTGCATATAGTGTGTTTTTCATGGACTTCTGGGGATGCGAGGGGTCTGGGGCTTCTTCTCATGGTTTGCGCATGCGCAGTAGGTCTACGCGGAAATGTGCTTATAGGAATGCGGGCGACCTGGGGAGTGGTTTGGTGGTCTGCGCATGTGCCTACGATCCCATTCACGTGACTGTGCAGGGCAAAAGCCTTGGGCCCAACTGCACATGCGTCCAACCACCACGCCACTATAGGGGTCTTCCTATGAATGCCTATGTTCTTTACCCTATGCTCCCTATCTGCACGCTGATTGGTCGAGAGGTCACGTGAATTTTTTGATGACGTTTTCATGCTAATGAGTCATGTGACCACTTTCTCGCTCTCTGATTGGCTAAGAGCAACATTTGCTGCGCTCTGATTGGTTACCGACTGAAGTAGCCATGTATACTACTATCGTGCTATTCTTTAGAAGGTACTTTTTAGTTTTAGAAGCACTATAAATTGTTTCAAACCTTGCTCTGATGTAGAATGACTTGTTCTTCGACATTTTTAAAATATCCCTTGGCAGTTTTGGTTCAAACTCCTGCTGCATACATTTTGATGGATTGCAATGCATTTCCAATGACTTTTACTGCTGCTCGTTGCTTCCAACTCAGGAAAAAAGTATTGAGATTGGACACTACCTCGTATCAGAGTTCAGATAGAACTGTCCAGCGCCTTTGTTTATGACTACAAAATGAGCACGAGTGGCAGTTCTGTGAGGAATTTGCACCTCACCCAGGGGGGACGAATAGATAGCTTCAGATAGCTTCGACCTTTATTTCAAGCCAGAGCCAAAGGCAAACTCCAGAAGACGAGTTTGGAACATGAAGATAGTAAAAGAGCAGTTAGGTGATGATGTCTGTCACGACTTATTATTTCTTCACGCCATTTTGGGATGCGACACCACCTCCCGCGTACATGGCATAGGCAAGGCGGCAGCCTTACAGAAATATGCCAACTCGTTGCACTTCAGAGAGCAAGCAAAGGTTTTCGACT
>OZ037776.1:18562003-18564503 GCA_964035525.1 Porites cylindrica | reverse complement strand
AGGTAAGTCTAAGTGTACTATTACATGGAATGCCGAAAGCTGATTGGATAAGTAAACCCAAATCAGTTCAATTTGAATTTGTTCGATCACAACCAGGTTCACAACCTTGCTGTAGAAGCTTTGTAGAACACTGCATCATCTTAATCAGTTGAGTTTTATTATAATGGTTATGTACAGGTGCATTTATTTTGATGGGGATAAAAGCCTAAGTATAGTGCCCCAGAGTAAATGCATTTTAAGGCAAAGTTTTGAAGAGGGTAATGAGGTGGAAGTTTCATGGAAGGAGAAAGGCGCCAAACAAATTTGGTTAGGAGTTATTGTGAAAATAGCATCAAAAGGTAAGTCTGAGATTCTGTAATTTCTATTATTTAGTAATTTGTAAATGAGTGATAACAGCTAAAGGTGCAAAACAAGATAAAACGCCGCTACAAAACTATTTACAGGCTTGCTAATGTATATGTAGGTCGTTAAAACGCGAGGGTGGAAGCCGCTAGAAAACCGAAAATTGTCGATATTACAGGACTATGACTTAGCCTTCAACTTTACAAGACCAAAGACCCCTTGTCTTTTATAATCAATTCAAAAGTACCATTATCGTTAAGATCGCAATTAATTTACGTACAGCGATCGATCGTATAATCAGAGGACTTTGAAATTGTGTTAATGTTTTGTATGCTATTATACCTTAAATAAATGAGCTGTTTGCTGTCGTTACACTGGAATTTCATCTTATTTTTATGGTCTGTCAATCAGCGATGATATAGCATCAATCTTGCCCTGTAATGTTTACATTTAGCTCCGCGGCAACCGTGTGCCTATTAATTCTGCACTGTTGACCGAGTTCGGCTGTGTTCATTCCTTTGGTACACCTACTGGATACGGCTTCGAAAATTACGCATTTGTAAACAGTTGTTGAATATCTGCAAGTCTGGAGTTCCAGAAGGTTTCTAAGTCGCTATAAAACAGTTATGTCACAAACAGCTTGGCACGTGAAGGTATGTGTTGCGCAATTGTGTAAAAGCAATCCTCATGTCACACGAACCATGAGACGCGTTTCATCAAGCTGCTACATAATTTTGCTTTTTCAAGCCGCTTAAGATTTTAAGCCTAACAAGCCTGCCTTTTAAGTCTAACAAGCCTGCGTTTTTAAGCCAAATAAGCCCGCTTTTTTAAGCTTACTTTTGCTAAATGTAAGCCTTAAAGATAACCATTTTCAGGCCATATTTCCGCTCTACCGTTCCCTCCGTGCGAGCCTTAAGAAATTAAGGTCCATTTTTAAGGTTCACACGTGGCTTAAAACGGTCAAGGTTAGGCTATTAAAATTTGGTCTCTGTTAGGTTAAAAAATCAGACCAAAATTAGGTTATTGTCAGGCCAGACATTTTCGTACAGGACCATATACCAAAAACGTCAAAACCAACATCAGACGGGCGTTTATCAGCCTTATTGAAAGATCCTTTTTAGTGGGTCACAAACTGAGGAAAATTTTCAACAGGAACACCATAAAGCTCAGCTACAGCTGCATGCCCAATGTCAAGCAAATAATAGATGGCCACAACAAAGCCATCCTGAAGATAGCAGGAACGGCTCAACCACAGAAAGACGGAGGGAAAACGTGTAGCCGTAGGAAAAAAGACGACAGCCCACTAAAAGGAGAGTTAAGTCGTGTACCAAGCCATGATAACAACCTGAGACAAAAAAGAGACATACACTAGTCTCACAGCTACTCAGTTCAAGGTAAGATACGGAAACCATCTAATGTCATTTAGACATGAACAGAGAAGGAATGAGACTGAGCTGAGTAAGTGTTAGTTTTGAAACGCTCTTTTGTTCATTTGTCCTATAATATTTTTTAGTTGCTTTAAGACAGTTTTATTTTTAGGTTATAGAACGTGATTATACCAATCTTTCTAGAAACATTTCGTAGGTTTTCAAGCTTATGTCACGGTGCGGTAGTTTCCGCTAGGAAACGCGTAAAGCGTAGGTACAGTTTTACTTAGTTAACGCCCTAGGCATAATACACGTATACTCTATTATAAAAGAGGCAACGCAATACTAGAAATTATAAGTTATCCCGCTATCATTGGAGCTGCTATCAGAAGATATTTTGCTGCTGCCAGATTGCTATTTTTTGCTACTTTTGGTGCGAGTCGTCGACCAAAGTAAGTCTTTTATTTTCTTATAGTTATTTAGTACTGTAATTCGTGGAACTATCAAGTCTTTATGCTATCTCATGCAAAGGACATTGATTTGAAGACAAATCTGCTGGAATCAAACAGGATTGATTATTGTTGCTGTTACCAAAGTATTTTATATAATCTAGTTTAGTGTTTCTAAGATAAGTTCTGTTCAAGCGGAATCGCTACGATATAGTTTTTTGATTGTTTTCACGCTGAGAGTTAAATGTTATTGTCTCGGTTAATTAGTTCAAGTATCAATAATCGGATTTTTCAGTTGTCTGCTTCTTGCATCATAGTTTTATGTCGTTTAGATTATTCTAC
>OZ037776.1:18542003-18552003 GCA_964035525.1 Porites cylindrica | reverse complement strand
TTTAAGCCAGTTGAGACAGAATATGATCTGGATAGGTCATTTGAACCGGTTGAAGCAGAATATGATCTGGATGGGTCATTCGAGCCGGTTGAGGCAAAATATGATCTGGATGAGTCATTTGAGCTGGTTGAAGCAGAATATGATCTCGATGGGTCATTTGAGCCGGTTGAGGTAGAGTATGATTCGCATGGGTCATTCGAGCCGGTTGAGGCAGAATATGATCTGGATGGGTCATTTAAGCCAGTTGAGGCAGAATATGATCTGGATGGGTCATTCGAGCCGCTTGAGGCAAAATATGATCTGGATGAGTCATTTGAGCCGGTTGAGGCAGAATATGATCTGAATGAGTCATTTAAGCCGGTTCAGGCAGAATATGATCTGGAGTGGTCATTCGAGCCGCTTGAGGCAAAATATGATCTGGATGAGTCATTTGAGCCGGTTGAGGCAGAATATGATCTGAATGAGTCATTGAAGCCGCTTGAGGCAGAATATGATCTGAATGAGTCATTTAAGCCGGTTGAGACAGAATATGATCTGGAGTGGTCATTCGAGCCGGTTGAGGCAAAATATGATCTGGATGAGTCATTTGAGCCGGTTGAAGCAGAATATGATCTTGATGGGTCATTTCAGCTGGTTGAGGCAGAATATGATCTGAATGAGTCATTTAAGCCGGTTGAGACAGAATATGATCTGGATGAGTCATTTGAGCCGGTTGAAGCAGAATATGATCTGGATGGGTCATTTCTGCTGGTTGAGACAGAATATGATCTGGATGGGTCATTTGAGCCGGTTGAGGCAGAATATGATCTGGATGGGTCATTCGAGCCGGTTGAGGCAAAATATGATCTGGATAGGTCATTTGAACCGGTTGAGGCAAAATATGATCTGGATGAGTCATTTGAGCCGGTTGAGGCAGAATATGATCTGGATGAGTCATTTGAACCGGTTGAAACAGAATATGATCTGGATGGGTCATTCGAGCCGGTTGAGGCAAAATATGATCTGGATGAGTCATTTGAGCCGGTTGAGGCAGAATATGATCTGAATGAGTCATTGAAGCCGCTTGAGGCAGAATATGATCTGAATGAGTCATTTAAGCCGGTTGAGACAGAATATGATCTGGATAGGTCATTTGAGCCCGTTGAGGCAGAATATGATCTGGATGGGTCATTTAAGCTGGTTGAGACAGAATATGATCTGAATGGGTCATTTAAGCCGGTTCAGACAGAATATGATCTGGATAGGTCATTTCAGCCCATTGAGGCAGAATATAATCTGGATGGGTCATTCAAGCTGGTTGAGGCAGAATATGATCTGGATGGGTCATTTGAGCCACTTGAGGCAGAATATGATCTGGATGAGTCATTTAAGCCAGTTGAGACAGAATATGATCTGGATAGGTCATTTGAACCGGTTGAAGCAGAATATGATCTGGATGGGTCATTCGAGCCGGTTGAGGCAAAATATGATCTGGATGAGTCATTTGAGCTGGTTGAAGCAGAATATGATCTCGATGGGTCATTTGAGCCGGTTGAGGTAGAGTATGATTCGCATGGGTCATTCGAGCCGGTTGTGGCAGAATATGATCTGGATGGGTCATTTAAGCCGGTTGAGGCAGAATATGATCTGGATGGGTCATTCGAGCCGCTTGAGGCAAAATATGATCTGGATGAGTCATTTGAGCCGGTTGAGGCAGAATATGATCTGAATGAGTCATTTAAGCCGGTTCAGGCAGAATATGATCTGGAGTGGTCATTCGAGCCGCTTGAGGCAAAATATGATCTGGATGAGTCATTTGAGCCGGTTGAGGCAGAATATGATCTGAATGAGTCATTGAAGCCGCTTGAGGCAGAATATGATCTGAATGAGTCATTTAAGCCGGTTGAGACAGAATATGATCTGGAGTGGTCATTCGAGCCGGTTGAGGCAAAATATGATCTGGATGAGTCATTTGAGCCGGTTGAAGCAGAATATGATCTTGATGGGTCATTTCAGCTGGTTGAGGCAGAATATGATCTGAATGAGTCATTTAAGCCGGTTGAGACAGAATATGATCTGGATGAGTCATTTGAGCCGGTTGAAGCAGAATATGATCTGGATGGGTCATTTCTGCTGGTTGAGACAGAATATGATCTGGATGGGTCATTTGAGCCGGTTGAGGCAGAATATGATCTGGATGGGTCATTCGAGCCGGTTGAGGCAAAATATGATCTGGATAGGTCATTTGAACCGGTTGAGGCAAAATATGATCTGGATGAGTCATTTGAGCCGGTTGAGGCAGAATATGATCTGGATGAGTCATTTGAACCGGTTGAAACAGAATATGATCTGGATGGGTCATTCGAGCCGGTTGAGGCAAAATATGATCTGGATGAGTCATTTGAGCCGGTTGAGGCAGAATATGATCTGAATGAGTCATTGAAGCCGCTTGAGGCAGAATATGATCTGAATGAGTCATTTAAGCCGGTTGAGACAGAATATGATCTGGATAGGTCATTTGAGCCCGTTGAGGCAGAATATGATCTGGATGGGTCATTTAAGCTGGTTGAGACAGAATATGATCTGAATGGGTCATTTAAGCCGGTTCAGACAGAATATGATCTGGATAGGTCATTTCAGCCCATTGAGGCAGAATATAATCTGGATGGGTCATTCAAGCTGGTTGAGGCAGAATATGATCTGGATGGGTCATTTGAGCCACTTGAGGCAGAATATGATCTGGATGAGTCATTTAAGCCAGTTGAGACAGAATATGATCTGGATAGGTCATTTGAACCGGTTGAAGCAGAATATGATCTGGATGGGTCATTCGAGCCGGTTGAGGCAAAATATGATCTGGATGAGTCATTTGAGCTGGTTGAAGCAGAATATGATCTCGATGGGTCATTTGAGCCGGTTGAGGTAGAGTATGATTCGCATGGGTCATTCGAGCCGGTTGTGGCAGAATATGATCTGGATGGGTCATTTAAGCCGGTTGAGGCAGAATATGATCTGGATGGGTCATTCGAGCCGCTTGAGGCAAAATATGATCTGGATGAGTCATTTGAGCCGGTTGAGGCAGAATATGATCTGAATGAGTCATTTAAGCCGGTTCAGGCAGAATATGATCTGGAGTGGTCATTCGAGCCGCTTGAGGCAAAATATGATCTGGATGAGTCATTTGAGCCGGTTGAGGCAGAATATGATCTGAATGAGTCATTGAAGCCGCTTGAGGCAGAATATGATCTGAATGAGTCATTTAAGCCGGTTGAGACAGAATATGATCTGGAGTGGTCATTCGAGCCGGTTGAGGCAAAATATGATCTGGATGAGTCATTTGAGCCGGTTGAAGCAGAATATGATCTTGATGGGTCATTTCAGCTGGTTGAGGCAGAATATGATCTGAATGAGTCATTTAAGCCGGTTGAGACAGAATATGATCTGGATGAGTCATTTGAGCCGGTTGAAGCAGAATATGATCTGGATGGGTCATTTCTGCTGGTTGAGACAGAATATGATCTGGATGGGTCATTTGAGCCGGTTGAGGCAGAATATGATCTGGATGGGTCATTCGAGCCGGTTGAGGCAAAATATGATCTGGATAGGTCATTTGAACCGGTTGAGGCAAAATATGATCTGGATGAGTCATTTGAGCCGGTTGAGGCAGAATATGATCTGGATGAGTCATTTGAACCGGTTGAAACAGAATATGATCTGGATGGGTCATTCGAGCCGGTTGAGGCAAAATATGATCTGGATGAGTCATTTGAGCCGGTTGAGGCAGAATATGATCTGAATGAGTCATTGAAGCCGCTTGAGGCAGAATATGATCTGAATGAGTCATTTAAGCCGGTTGAGACAGAATATGATCTGGATAGGTCATTTGAGCCCGTTGAGGCAGAATATGATCTGGATGGGTCATTTAAGCTGGTTGAGACAGAATATGATCTGAATGGGTCATTTAAGCCGGTTCAGACAGAATATGATCTGGATAGGTCATTTCAGCCCATTGAGGCAGAATATAATCTGGATGGGTCATTCAAGCTGGTTGAGGCAGAATATGATCTGGATGGGTCATTTGAGCCACTTGAGGCAGAATATGATCTGGATGAGTCATTTAAGCCAGTTGAGACAGAATATGATCTGGATAGGTCATTTGAACCGGTTGAAGCAGAATATGATCTGGATGGGTCATTCGAGCCGGTTGAGGCAAAATATGATCTGGATGAGTCATTTGAGCTGGTTGAAGCAGAATATGATCTCGATGGGTCATTTGAGCCGGTTGAGGTAGAGTATGATTCGCATGGGTCATTCGAGCCGGTTGTGGCAGAATATGATCTGGATGGGTCATTTAAGCCGGTTGAGGCAGAATATGATCTGGATGGGTCATTCGAGCCGCTTGAGGCAAAATATGATCTGGATGAGTCATTTGAGCCGGTTGAGGCAGAATATGATCTGAATGAGTCATTTAAGCCGGTTCAGGCAGAATATGATCTGGAGTGGTCATTCGAGCCGCTTGAGGCAAAATATGATCTGGATGAGTCATTTGAGCCGGTTGAGGCAGAATATGATCTGAATGAGTCATTGAAGCCGCTTGAGGCAGAATATGATCTGAATGAGTCATTTAAGCCGGTTGAGACAGAATATGATCTGGAGTGGTCATTCGAGCCGGTTGAGGCAAAATATGATCTGGATGAGTCATTTGAGCCGGTTGAAGCAGAATATGATCTTGATGGGTCATTTCAGCTGGTTGAGGCAGAATATGATCTGAATGAGTCATTTAAGCCGGTTGAGACAGAATATGATCTGGATAGGTCATTTGAGCCCGTTGAGGCAGAATATAATCTGGATGGGTCATTCAAGCTGGTTGAGGCAGAATATGATCTGGAGTGGTCATTCGAGCCGGTTGAGGCAAAATATGATCTGGATGAGTCATTTGAGCCGGTTGAAGCAGAATATGATCTGGATGGGTCATTTCTGCTGGTTGAGACAGAATATGATCTGGATGGGTCATTTGAGCCGGTTGAGGCAGAATATGATTTGCATGGGTCATTTAAGCCGGTTGAGGCAGAATATGATCTGGATCGGTCATTTAAGCCGGTTGAGGCAGAATATGATCTAGATGGGTCATTCGAGCCGGTTGAGGCAGAATATGATCTGGATGAGTCATTTGAGCCGGTTGAGGCAGAATATGATCTGGATGAGTCATTTAAGCCTGTTGAGACAATATGATCTGGATAGGTCATTTGAGCCCATTGAGGCAGAATATGATCTGGATGGGTCATTTAAGCCGGTTGAGACAGAATATGATCTGGATAGGTCATTTGAGCCCGTTGAGGCAGAATATGATCTGGATAGGTCATTTGAGCCCATTGAGGCAGAATATGATCTGGATAGGTCATTTGAGCCCATTGAGGCAGAATATGATCTGGATGGGTCATTCAAGCTGGTTGAGGCAGAATATGATCTGGAGTGGTCATTCGAGCCGGTTGAGGCAGAATATGATCTGGATGAGTCATTTGAGCCCATTGAGGCAGAATATGATCTGGATGGGTCATTCAAGCTGGTTGAGGCAAAATATTATCTGGATGGGTCATTCGAGCCAGTGGAGGCAAAATATGATCTGGATAGGTCATTTGAGCCCGTTGAGGCAGAATATGATCTAGATAGGTCATTTGAGCCGATTGAGGCAGAATATGATCTGGATAGGTCATTTGAGCCCATTGAGGCAGAATATGATCTGGATGGGTCATTCGAGCCCATTGAGGCAGAATATGATCTGGATGGGTCATTCGAGCCCATTGTGGCAGAATATGATCTGGATGGGTCATTTGAGCCTGTTGAGGCAGAATATGATCTGGATAGGTCATTTGAGCCCATTGAGGCAGAATATGATCTGGATAGGTCATTTGAGCCCGTTGAGGCAGAATATGATCTGAATGGGTCATTTAAGCCGGTTGAGGCAGAATATGATCTGAATGGGTCATTTGAGCCTGTTGAGGCAGAATATAATCTGGATGGGTCATTCAAGCTGGTTGAGGCAGAATATGATCTGGAGTGGTCATTCGAACCGGTTGAGGCAGAATATGATCTGGATGGGTCATTTGAGCCACTTGAGGCAAAATATGATCTGGATGGGTCATTTGAGCCTGTTGAGACAGAATATGATCTGGATAGGTCATTTGAGCCTGTTGAGGCAGAATAAAATCTGGAAGGGTCATTCAAGCTGGTTGAGGCAGAATATGATCTGGAGTGGTCATTCAAGCCGGTTGAGGCAAAATATGATCTGGATGAGTCATTTGAGCCGGTTGAAGCAGAATATGATCTGGATGGGTCATTCGAGCCATATTGAGCCAATAAGACAGTAAACACAATCAATAAGGACTAATTTTATGTTGGAGATTTTGTATTTACAAGTGAGAGCCCCTCATAATTCAGGGGTATTGTCTCTAAGTTAAATCTTCGTGGAACAGCAGGAACAATCAATGCATTTGAAATATGTGGAGAAATATGTGCCATTCGTAAACACTGGAGATCTGTTCGAGACGATGAGACAAGAAAAGCCAAAGGAAAATTTGAGGAGCACCGGCGACAAGCAAAGAGTGGCAATTGTTTAAAGAGGGTGAGTATAAGAACCTACTTAAACCTCGACCAAACGTTTAACTGGATGGAATAGACACAAATTTCCCGTTAAGTTACTACATTGTACATATGTATTTTGTAGTAATTGTTACACCAATTGACCACACTGCAGCTGTGCGTCGATTAAACAGGAACGGTTTAAAAGAGTAAGATACTTTTCTCTGTCATCATTTGTTTAGAAACTTTCAAGACGCCTCTCCAGTCTTGAAAATAACACAGCCCTTTCAGGAGGGACAAGGCCAAGGCCAGGGAGATTTTGTCATCCCCTAATGCGGTGGAATATATGTCGTCAGAGGAAAGTGATCCGGGGGATACGACAGAGGAATGATCAAGAGGCCCCAAGCCAAGAAAGATAAAAAAGCTGTCGTGGGAATGAAGCAAACTAAAAAAACATCAAAGAAATACTGGACGAATGTTATTTGTCAGCACTTAATGCTAAGCAGCATAGGACCAGCGTGCATGGAAGCAGATGCGAAGAAGTGTCTGCACTGCCTTGCCCTGTTGATGGCCCTCGTTGGGCAGTTTGCAGTCAATGAAATCATGCACAGTAATGACCGTGTTTTATTAAATGGAAGTGAAGACTTCCTTTTTTTGTTAATTCATTTTGTGCATTGGAATCTTTGGACTAGTTTTACGCTATGAGTTCGGAGTATTCTTTTTTCAACTTTTGCTGTGCAACGAAATTAATCAACATTCAAACACTAACAGTGGGAATAACTGCCAACATGTAACGAGTAAAACATAAAATAAGCCTCAAAACATTTATAAAAGAAGACATGAATGCCAAGCTAAATAAAGATTCGGTATGGATTGCAATTGTGGTTTTTAAAACTTGCTAGGCTGACGTTTGTGGTGTTTGGTATAATACTGTTGAGACACGAAGATATAATTTTGTTACGTGTTATTTCTTCGCTAACTTTTACAAGTTCCGTAACGAATCTTGTATGTGCAATGGAAATAAATACAGCAAGGAAATGATGAATTTCTAATGTTGATGTATATTTAAGTGACCATATAAAATGGATTATGATTATGGATTATTATTAACGTGAGCCTCAGGCCATTCCCCCCATGAGATCATGGGGCATGCTTAAAAGATCGTGCAAGCGATCGTCAGGCCTCCCTGATGATAATAGTGATGATGATGGTTCGCATCTTCGCCGCTTGCGTGCATAGAGAGACTGCTTGCAGTCTAGAAATAAAAACCCGCTCGGAGGATAATTGTACGACATAATTCGTCAAGGTTGAATTTATAAATGTTAACGACGAGAACAATTGGCATCTGCATTGACATCCATTGCTGAGAGTGTCGCAGCAGCAGTTACTGCAACTATGGCTGCTATAGTAACACGAAAGCAAGAGCAACTAAGCACTACAAACAACGTTACTGTTTTCACTTGCAAGAATTTCAGTGAAAACTCGTACGCTTCCTCTAAAACAACTGTTGAAAACTAGATCAGTTTCCAAATGGTCTCTTTAATTCTTTGCGTTTATTTTTCAGATTGAGAAAAAGGGGTCAGCGCATAAAGCACCTTAAGGATTTGACGATGTTGCTGGATGATAACGTGTTGACCGAGGAAGAATACCAAGCTCAAAAGGTGCAAATTTTAAACAAAATGCAAAATTGAGAGACAAAAGAGTTTTTGTTGTTTTGATATCATATGTATTCAACTCATTGTGTATTGCCTTTAATTACATGTATCAGCAACATAAATTTCATAAGTATTAGAAGAATGTATCGATAAAATTAGCAGTTACTTATTGTTGATGTATTAAATAAAGGTTATACTTTTTTGCTCTCGATTTGGCTTGCTGTTAGTCCTCTGGCTTGCCATCCATCATCTGGCAGAAATATAACTTGACATTATATCTTTCATTGACATAAAAAGTGTCTAGTTGGGCATCACCTTTTTCTCTGCCGGTCAGACAGCACCATTTCATTGATGAGCGTGGTGAGTATAGGAGAACTAAACACTAGATATACTCTGCAGGCTCAAAGTAAGAAGGGCAGTCCTCACTTAAGTTACATTGAAGAAACTTTCAACAATAAAGGCCTCTGGACTGCCTGTGGCTTGAAAGACGACACCGTTTTGTAGGATGTGTGATTTAACTTCGCTAAATAGTTCCTCTAGCGCATTGAAGTCAGGGCTATGTGGTGGCAGGTAAATGAGCCATGCTCCAGCACCTTCTATCCCTTAAAGTCCCAATGGTGACCGACATCAATTTTCTCCTAATGATACCAATACATTGTCAAGAGATTAGGTTATGAGAATTAATAAAATGATCACCAAAAAGAATATGCTTTGATCTTCCATCAAATTTTCTAAACACATTCTTTAAGGGAATATATAGAGATCAGTTGGGAGAATTTGTTTCTGGACATTGGGATTTAAAGGGCTACAGTGTTCCTGACCTCAGGAACGTGGTGTCATGATCGTGAAGCCTGGAGAGATAATGCCTTCCAATTTTAAAGCAACTGATATCACCTTTGAGTGAAAATTTCGTCACAATTTGCTTCACAGTGCTTTTATGAATATTCAACAGACAAGATAACCGTCTCTTACCAAAATTCTAATGATATTTGAGGTAGATTACTCGCCATTGCAAGTCCACACTATACATTGGAGCACTATTCTTTCTCAATGTGCTTCTGTTGTTTCTTTCGCCAATCATCAGTTATCTACCAAGCGATCATCAAACACAAGGACAATAACACTTCTGAAACGTACATCAGAAAACGACTACAAGACAAATACAGAAACCACACTGCATCATTTCGTCACAAAAAACACAGAAACTCGAGCGAGCGCAGCAAACATATCTGGACTCTTAAAGACAAGAACATTGACCACTCCATTTCATGGCATATCATTTCATCAAGCTCAACCTACAATAGTTCAAGTAAAAGATGCAATCTCTGCCTTGAAGAGAGATTTTTCACAATCTGCCGACCTGATTTGTCATCACTTAACAAACGTATTGAAATTGTACCTTCTTGCCGCCACAGGAACAAAGCATTGCTGCGTAACAACTAAACATTCCATTATTTAAATTAACTGCATTATTTAATTACGTAAATCTTATGGTATAAGAACGACGGTTATGAATATTCTTGTCATTAAAATCCCCTGAAGAGTGAGCAGTCACGAAACAGGCTTGTAGGATGAAAGTGTAGTTTTTCTCTATTTTTCAATATATATATATATATATACCGCGAACAAGGACAAAGTCGTTATGAAACTTATGAAGGAGTTAGCAGGTAATCACAGTCACAGCCTTACAGAGAAAGAGGTTAACTACCTCTGTCACTTCGATTTTAAAACCAGTGGTTTCTACGGCCTTCCAAAGATACATAAAAGCAAGATCATTTGTCAGGAAG
>OZ037776.1:18469503-18524503 GCA_964035525.1 Porites cylindrica | reverse complement strand
AATTAAATGTAAAGTGTTTGTGTCCAGCATTGCTGCAATTGAACAGGAGAAGTATGCAAAGGAAATCAGGGATGCCAGATTTCTGTGTGTTTTGGCAGATGGTGCCACAGACAAGAGTGTCACAGAGCAGTTGACTGTTTTTGTACGTTATACTGATTCAAATGGGAGACCATCGACACAGTTTTCTGACCTTGTCTCTCTTCAGTCTGCAGATGCTACAGGTATAACAGATGCTATTACTTAAGGACTGGAAGCTGTACAGGTTGATGAAAGTGTGTTGAGTGAAAAGTTAGTAGGCTGCAATTTTGATGGGGCCAATGTTATGATTGGGGCCAAGGGTGGAGTGAGTAAGAAGCTGGAGGATGAAGTTAGCCACCCAATATGCATCATCCACTGTGTAAGATCCAAGTGTAACATTTTTTCTATTATTCGTTCTTGCGTAATTTGTTTTTCCTTTGCGTACGCAAATTAGTTTATACTTCTTTTCGTCCTTTTGTTTAGTCTTTTTTTTGCGTTAATTTAGGTGTTTATTCCTTTCTGTCAGTTTTCGCGCCCTCGTTAGCGTTTCTTTGCTGTTTCATCTTCATTAGCGCCTTTCTAAGTTTCTATAGTTTTATTTTCCGCATGTTCTAGCGTATTTTTCATATCGTAATTTGCAGTACAGTTTGTGCAGTTTTTTTTGGTCCGCGCTTAGCGCAGTTCTGTTTAGTTTCTTGCAAGTCCCTAGCTTTGCATTATTTGCAGTCCGCTTCAGCAGTTTTCTCTGGCCGAAACAATGTAAGTGTATTTCACAGTCCTCGTTTTGCAGTTTTGTTATTTCTTTACTCTAATTTACCTTAGTCGCAACTTGTAACTTTTTTACTCTTTTACCGTTTTAGTTTCAACCCATGTCGTTTATATGCGCACTCAATAAATCTTCATTTGAATTTGGTTTGTGGCGTTGTCATTAAAGGCCAAGAGACTTTACGCTTATTGCAGTTTTATCGTTGAAAATTGTTGGTGACATGTCGTTTCGTCATGAGCTTTAGCCGCAAGCAGCTTACAGATCCCGTCGCCCGGCGAGGTGGAACACGCGTACGACAACCAAACCGTTCGCTGGATTTTGAAGCGTCTAACCTGGAAAGACTTTGTTTAAAGAAAAATTCAAGGTCTGGTCACCTATCTACCATAACCGCCATTTCCAATGAAATTTCTGGCTTGCTTACTGGTGATCATAATCTTCAGGAGGTTAAAGAGAAGCTTCCTTACTTCGACAACGCCTTTGAAAGATTTAAAGAGGCCCATCGCGATTACGTCGAAGAAATTCTGGATGAGAACGCCATCATTGAGGGTCAACGCTATCTTGAAGACAAAGAGAGAAAGGTTCGTGTGTTCCGTCAGGAGATCGTCGATTGGATAATTAATATTGAACACAAGTTATTAGCAGAATCGCTCCAAGTAGATTCGGCAGTGAATCCCGAGGATTCAATTAGTTGTGCTGGCACACAAATTCCTTCAGGTGCTTCCAAGGTTTCAAAACATTCAAGTCGAGCAAGTTCACGTGGTGTTCGTGCTTCATCAGTTGCAGCCGCGAGAGCCAAAGAAGCCGCAAGAATTGCCGAGTTAAAAGCTGAAATTTCTATGCTCGAAAAGCGCCAAACACTTGAAGAGAAAAAGTTTCGTTTACAGCAGGAAGAATTACGCCTTAACCTCGAAGCCGAAATGGTCAAGACAACAGCTAAGGAGAGGGTCTACGCAGCAATGACCTCCCCTTCTCTACCGGAGGTGAAGCCTTTAAAATTGGAGAAAGAGCTCCAGGATCAGAATCCCCCTCGTACCAGCCCCCGCGCGAAAAGGTCTTTTCCAGGCGAGGTGCATCACCCAGGCCAGGGCGTGTCCATCGATTCTGTTCCTTACGGCCAGTTTGATTATCAAGCGTGTACAGTCGGCGAGGATCTGAGAAAGGAAACGATTGGTTTGCAGTGGCAACAGACTGCTCTTCAGTCTCAGCAGAATAGAATAATGCAATTGCTAGCGCATAATCAGAATAGGAACAAACTTCCGCAGCCCCGTGTTCCTGTGTTTGACGGAAACCCTATTGAGTACCGCACCTTCGTTCACGCTTTTGAAAATTTGGTTGAATCCAGAACATTTAGCAGTACTGATAGACTCTATTACCTTAAGCAGTTCATCGCAGGGGACGTTAAGGAACTTGTAAGATCCTGTCATCATTTACCAGCGGAAGAAGGTTACGACGAGGCTCGTAGACTTTTGAGAAGGAAGTATGGTGACGATTATGGCATAGCATCCGCTTACGAGACGAAGGCCCTGGACTGGCCGAGCATAAAGGCAGAAGATGGTGTGGCTTTGAATTGTTTTTCAGTCTTTCTCGCAAGTTGCAAGAACGCATTGGCAGGTAGCCAGTACATTTCTAAGTTTGATCAGCCAGCAAACATTCAAAAGTTGGTGCTCAAGATTCCTTACAGCATGAGAGAAAGATGGCGTCGCTTAGCTGATGACATCATGGACAGACAGTTAAGGCCAGGACAGTTCAGTGACTTCGTTGCCTTTGTTGATCGCGAAGCAAGAATACTAACCAACCCAGTCTTTGGCAAGATATCCGATACCGTAAGATCGGCGCCTGGTCAGCGGTCCTCTGGTGGCAAGACATCCAATCCCAAGAATCTCAGTCTCTTAGCACATGTAGGCGATAGTGAAGGACATACCAGTGAAACGGTTCCGCAGGGTGTAAAGGAGCCAAGTCAACGCGCCGATGGAGAGCAGAGACCTCAGACTCGTAAGGTTCAGCCATCTGGAATCGATCAGGGTCCCTCACAAGGGAGAAATCGGTGTCTCTATTGTAGCAGAAACCACGCCCTTGAGGATTGTCAGTCATTGCGGTGGAAACCCTACCAAGAGAGAATTCAATTCCTGTTGTCCAAAAAGCTGTGCTTTGGATGTTTATCCACCGAACACGTCGCAAAGTTTTGCCCGCAGAGGAAAAATTGCAAGATTGCGAACTGTAAAGGTCGGCATCCTACTGTTTTACATACAAACCCTCGTGAGAGACCAGCTGTCGACGTTGGAGTGGGCACGGAAGACGTAATCAGCACTCAAGTTTGTAGTCCCATGGTAAAAACGGGCACCAGTGCCAACAGTGAGACTTCAGGAGAGGGTCGAGGACAGGCATGGCCGTAATACCAGTCAGAGTAAGAGCGAAAGATAGTGATAAGAGCGTCATCACCTACGCCTTCTTGGATAACGGTAGCAACTCCAGTTTCTGTACTGAATCGCTCATGAAGCAGCTCGGGATTAATGGTCAGCAAGTTAAGATATCCCTGTCTACTCTTGAGAAGAAAAACAGCATCACCAACAGCTTCCTGGTTCGCGACCTTCTTGTATCCGATTTGGATGAGAACGAGTGGATTAGCCTCCGGACCCTTTACACCAGGCCGGACATTCCTGTGTCCAGCAGCGACATTCCAACTCAGGACGACGTTGATCAGTGGCCCCACTTGCAAGGAGTTTTTCTGCCTCGTCTCAACGCTGAGG
Organism: Porites cylindrica; assembly: GCA_964035525.1. Taxonomy (NCBI): domain Eukaryota; kingdom Metazoa; phylum Cnidaria; class Anthozoa; order Scleractinia; family Poritidae; genus Porites; species Porites cylindrica. The sequence goes on along the minus strand of OZ037776.1, from coordinate 18,520,972 downwards.
TTGGCCTTTTGATTGCTAGTGACGTTCCCAGGGCTCTCGATCCACTTGATGTCAAACACAGTGAAGACGGTGGTCCTTATGCTTCAAGAACTCGAATCGGCTGGGCGGTAAATGGTCCCTTAGGCCGTCGTCACCGTAGTTCATGGTCATCCACTTTTGTTGCTTAAGTCGATCACCGGCTCCAACAGATGATAGAAGACTTCTACAATCGCGATTTTACCGATCCCACCGTTGATAGCAAGACAGAGATGTCTCAAGACGAACGTAGATTTATGCAAATCACCGAACAGACGGTGGAGTTGAGAATCTCTTTACCGTTTAAGGATCGCCAAAAGCCTGTACCTAGCAACAAGGCTCAGGCCTGGCAGCGCGCCATTTGGTTGAAGAAAAGGCTGGAAAGAGACCCGAAGTTGTACCAAGATTATAAGGCCTTTATGGAAGACATTCTCTCCAAAGGATATGCACGCAGTGTCCCCTGATCAGAAGAGCCCTGCGAAGGGCACCGCCTGGTACATACCGCACCATGGTGTTTACCACCGTCGCAAGCCAGGAAATATCCGCGTCGTGTTTGACTGTTCGGCCAAATTTATGGGAAAGTCTCTCAATGACATGCTGTACAAGGGCCCGGACCTAACCAGTTCGCTTGTAGGAGTCCTGTTGAGGTTTCGTGAAGAGAAAGTGGCCATTATGGCGGACATAGAATCCATGTTCCACCAAGTGAGAGTTCCCGATCCTGACAGTTCCTTTCTGCGTTTTCTTTGGTGGCAGGATGGCAACATGGCGAGCAAATTACAAGAATATCAGATGGTCGTTCACTTATTTGGAGCCATTTCATCACCGGCTTGCGCAAATCTCGCACTCCGCAAGACAGCAGAAGATAACCGTCACAGTTTCCCTCCTGACGTCATTAACACAGTTAAAAGAAACTTTTATGTTGATGATTGTTTGAAGTCCCTCCCTGGCGAGCAGAAAGCCATTGAGCATGTTGGCAGTTTATGCACTTTACTATCACGTGGTGGTTTCAAGCTAACCAAATGGGTCAGCAATAGCCGTGGTGTTCTGCAAGCCATCCCTGAGAAGGAGCGAGCAAAGGACATCAAGGACATGGACATAAGGAAGGACGAGTTGCCTGTTCAGCGAGCCCTAGGAGTTCAATGGTGTGTAGAATCCGACTCGTTCCGCTTCAACGTCAACATTAGCTCCCATCCACCAACGCGTAGGGGTATCTTGTCTCTAGCGAGTGCTATTTTCGATCCGTTGGGATTCCTGGCACCGTTCGTTCTGACCGCAAAGAAAATCCTTCAAGATCTTTGTCGCATTAAGCTTGGATGGGATGATGAGATCCCGACTGAGTACGCTGCACGTTGGGAAGATTGGCTAGCAGATGTTCCAAAGCTCTCGGAGTTTGCTGTGAGTCGCTGTTTAAAACCAGAGGATTTTGGTCCCGTTAAATCCAGTCAGCTGCATCACTTCTCTGATGCCTCAGAAGCTGCTTATGGTTCAGTGACTTACCTTCGACTGGTTAGCCATGAGGACCGAGTTCATTGTTCCTTCCTGTTTGGAAAATCACGCGTTGCTCCTTCGAAAGCTATTTCTGTTCCTCGTTTAGAGCTCTCGGCCGCAACCGTCTCTGTGCAACAAGACAAGATGCTCAAGGAAGAGCTGGAGATGCCTCCTAATTGCGAATCCGTGTTTTGGTCAGACAGCATGTCAGTGCTTCGTTATGTGAAGAACGAAAGTACGCGGTTCCACACGTTTGTTGCCAATCGGGTTGCCGTGCTACGAGAGGGCTCAAGTCCAGATCAATGGTGCTATGTGGAAGGTGTAGCGAATCCTGGAGATTGCGCTTCAAGAGCGTTGACTGCCAATGCATTGTTGAGCTGCCAAAGATGGTTACTGGGGCCGGAGTTTCTCTGGAAGTCAGAAGAAGATTGGCCTAGGAACCCCTCATCACTTGGATGTCTTCAAGACGGAGACCCAGAAGTGAAGATGGTTTATAAGGTTTGTCACGCCTCTGTTTCCGAGTCGGAGCATCCTTTGGTTGAGTACATTCAATGCGCGTCTTCCTGGCACCGATTGAAGAAGTCAGTTGCATGGTTTTTACGGTACCGTGGAAACTTGCAAAGGTTAAGTAAACGCGGAAAATCGAGAGAGCCGATCCATTCAACTCCCATCCTTTCTTTACCACCAATTACCGTTACGGAGTTGGAAATCGCGGAGCTAGAAATCCTCAGGAACGTCCAGCAGTTTAATTTTCCGGATGAGCTTGAGCTGTTAAGCAAGTCTGAAAACGGTACGCAAGTCAAGAAAAGCAGCAGCCTTCAAAGTCGGGATCCAATCTTAGTGAACGGCGTCTTACGTGTCAGTGGGAGGTTAAGTTTAGCATCCACTGCATTTGAGGCCAAACATCAGATTATTTTGCCCAAGAAGGATCACGTGACCAACCTTGTAGTAGAAACTTGCAAAGGTTAAGTAAACGAGGAAAATCGAGAGAGCCGATCCATTCAACTCCCTTCCTTTCTTTACCACCAATTACCGTTACGGAGTTGGAAATCGCGGAGCTAGAAATCCTCAGGAACGTCCAGCAGTTTAATTTTCCGGATGAGCTTGAGCTGTTAAGCAAGTCTGAAAACGGTACGCAAGTCAAGAAAAGCAGCAGCCTTCGAAGTCTGGATCCAATCTTAGTGAACGGCGTCTTACGTGTCGGTGGGAGGTTAAGTTTAGCGTCCACTGCATTTCAGGCCAAACATCAGATTATTTTGCCCAAGAAGGATCACGTGACCGACCTTGTAGTAGAATATTACCACCAGATCTCTGGTCACTCTGGAAGAGAGTACGTTATCAGTCTTGCGCGTGAGAAGTTTTGGATCGTAAACGCAAGTTCTGTTGTCAGGAAAGTTCTTTCGAAATGTTTTAGTTGCCGGCGGCGTCAAGGCCCGTTCTGTGAGCAGAAAGTGGCTGACCTTCCCGTGGATGGTGTTACCCCAGGTCAGCCACCTTTTACATCTGTCGGCATTGATTGTTTTGGTCCTCTTCAGGTACGCTGTGGGCGAAGTCTTGTGAAAAGATATGGGGTCATTTTCACGTGTCTTTCTATCCGCGCAGTACACATTGAAGTGGCACACAGTTTGGAAACTGATTCTTTCCTGATGGCGCTCAGAAGGTTTATAGCAAGGAGGGGCCAGGTAAAGGAGATCAGATCCGATAATGGCACCAATTTCACCAGTGGAGAGAGGGAGCTCAGGGAATCCATCAACGCATGGAATCTCAACAAGATTCACGAAGCTCTACTTCAGAAGGGTATCAAGTAGAACTTCAATCCCCCCCTATGGCTCCCATTATGGAGGTGTTTGGGAGCGCTGCATTCGAACAACGCGCAAGGTCCTTCGAGCTTTGCTTCAAACTCAAGCTGTTGACGACGAAGGTTTAGCCACCCTCCTTTGCGAAGTGGAAAGCATTATTAATGGTCGTCCAATCACCACAGTTTCAGGTGACCCCAATGATCCGGAGCCCCTTACACCAAACCATTTGCTTCTTTTACGCTCGGAGCCTCAGATGCCCCCTGGGTTATTCCATAAGGAAGACTCCTCTCGACGCAGATGGAGACAAGTGCAATATCTCGCAGATATCTTTTGGAAGAGATGGTCTAAGGAGTACTTGTCTCTGCTCCAAAGTAGGCAGAAATGGACGACGATTCGCAGGAACGTGGCCGTTGGGGATATTGTTCTAGTGAGCGTGGAAAATTCCCCTCGCAATTCATGGCCCCTTGGTAGAGTGGTAGAAGTCTTCGCCGACAAGAAAGGTTTGGTGCGCCGTACCAGGGTGAAAGTAAAAGGAGCAGTGTTGGAGAGGCCAATTGACAAACTTTGCTTGCTGATAGAAGCTTGAACTTTCCCTTTGGAGTTATTTTCTGTGCAATTTTCTGAATTCAGAAGAAGAGAACATTAAGAACTCTTAGAAAGACACTTAGATCTTTAATTGTTTAATTTAAGTGCCTCGTGTGTGCTCCTCACTTATGGGGCCGGTATGTAAGATCCAAGTGTAACATTTTTTCTATTATTCGTTCTTGCGTAATTTGTTTTTCCTTTGCGTACGCAAATTAGTTTATACTTCTTTTCGTCCTTTTGTTTAGTCTTTTTTTTTGCGTTAATTTAGGTGTTTATTCCTTTCTGTCAGTTTTCGCACGCTCGTTAGCGTTTCTTTGCTGTTTCATCTTCATTAGCGCCTTTCTAAGTTTCTATAGTTTTATTTTCCACATGTTCTAGCGTATTTTTCATATCGTAATTTTGCAGTACAGTTTGTGCAGTTTTTTTTGGTCCGCGCTTAGCGCAGTTCTGTTTAGTTTCTCACAAGTCCCTAGCTTCGCGTTATTCGCAGTCCGCTTCAGCAGTTTTCTCTGGCCGAAACAATGTAAGTGTATTTCACAGTCCTCGTTTTGCAGTTTTGTTATTTCTTTACTCTAATTTACCTTAGTCGCAACTTGTAACTTTTTTACTCTTTCACCGTTTTAGTTTCAACCCACGCCGTTTATATGCGCACTCAATAAATCTTCATTCGAATTTGGTTTGTGGCGTTGTCATTAAAGGCCAAGAGACTTTACACTTATTGCAGTTTTACACTGTGTAGCTCACAGACTGGAACTGGCAATACTTGATGCTGTGAAGAGGTGCCCTTACCTTTCAACATTTGAGGACACAGTTAAAGAGGTATACAAGTGTTATTATTATTCTCCAAAACGACGAAGAGAGGTTAATGAGATTGCCAATATAATCCATGAAGATGCGGTCTATTACAACGGTCTGCAGAAGACCAGGTGGCTGGCAAGCAGATACCGCGCTATTACTGCCTTGGAGAAGCACTATGTCACTATTGTTATGCACCTGCAGCATAAACAGGATCCACTGGTGAAGATGGGGCACGTGCCAAGGGAATTCTGAAACAATTACTGTCCGAGAAGTTTGTCAAACACCTGTACTTCTTGTTGGATGTGATGAAGATTTTGTCAGAACTGAGTAAATCATTCCAACGGGATAAACTTTGCATAACAGACGTAGTTGCCAATCTAGAGACGACTGTGATCACGTTAGAGGACTTGAAGCTGCAAAGGGGAGCTCATTACAGAAAGTTTGTGAAGAGTTATTCCGAGGAAACGGCAGTGTTCATGTGTGGCAAGGACAAAGGACACCAACTAAAACTGACAAATGCAGGCAATATGCTTGATCAACAGTTTGACACTTTTCTTACGGAAGTCCTGAATTACTTGAAGACAAGGTTTGGAAATCTTCAGGAGAGACCCTACAACTTGTTCAGAATATTCGACCCACGAGAGATGCCACAGACCCTAGCGGCCTATGGGTATAATGAAATTCGTTCCCTTGTTCAGTACGTTGGGTACCTCCTTACTGAGAAAGAGAAGGAAAACATCCTTGACCAGTGGCCCATGCTGCGTACCAGACTCAGCAGACAAAAGGCAAACAATCCAGTTGATGTATTTGCAAACCTTCTAGCTTCAAAACCTGATGACGTGAAAGACTGCCTCGTACTTGTTGACATTATGATGACATTGTCACCATCCACAGCCAAGTATGAAAGGAGCTTCTCGGCCATGAACCAGCTTAAGAGTAATGTACGTACACGAATCTCACAAGGAAGCTTGGTAGATTTAATGAGGGTTCGTTCCCCTGATGTTTCTACCAAGGAATACTGTCCTGGTCCTGCCATTTCCCACTGGATTTTGGATGCAAAGACAAAGAGACACATACTGTAAATAGTGATTTAACTCGTGGTTCGGGAACGTTTACTGTACATATTGTCATATTTTAAGCACAGTACTGTTGTAAATTGACTTTGCTGACTGAGATTCTTACATACACATCAGTTGTTATTGTAGCTTTGTAGGACCGTTCTATTAGCTTCAAGTAGCCTGTTGTACCTTGTAATGATTTCACGATGTAATGAGAGTATTTGAACTGGTTGTAAATACAGCATGAACCTCTATTTAGTATGGACATTTTCACAAGAGGTTTACCATTAATATGTAGTTTTTTGGATTGTGTTCAAAGAAAAACGTTTGTCTGATATTTGGACCTTCATTCCGTTAGCTTCACTTAAATTCCTTATTTTATTGTTAAATAACTACAGCTGATTGTAAGGAATAAATCAAGCCATTACTTGTTTAACTTACAGGGTCATTAAGAATGGAATAATTAATAATTATCTTTTCATTCTGCTCATGAAAAATTTTTTTCGGGTTAGTGAAAATGACTTTCAGGCTAGTAGATGTTGGTTACAGCTTGCCCAAAGGGCAAGCTGTAAAATTAATTTTCTTTGCACCCTGTCAATGCTTTGTTGGCCTACGAAACAGTTCTGTATTAACCCTTTAAGCCCTAAGAGCGATCAGCATCAAATTTCTCCTTGTAATATCAATGCTTTGTAAAACAGAGTGGTTATGAGACTTATGGACATGATCACACAAGATGAATTTGCTTGATATTCTCTCAACTTCTCCTCACTACTTCTACAGGAAATGAATAGGGGCAACAAATGAGATTTCAAATTTTGATCTTAGGGTTTAAAGTCCATATGAAACAAAATTGAGTAGAGTAATTGCATAGACTAAAATATTGAAAAATGTCTGTTAAACATTGGAAAGCTAGGTCATACGCTTATTGAATGAGGTGCATGGCTGTTATAAGACAGGATTCTGCACAAAGTGTGGTCATTGTAGAAAAAAAAAACTACAACTACAACGCAGTAATATTAACTCAAAGTCACTCTATAACAGAGTGCCTGGTAGGATCATCCGCTTTAACTACACTTAAGACCCAAATCATTCAGACAATGATGGTGGAAGGGAGACAAGACTCATTGCCTTTATGGACAGCGATAAGGTATGAGTCAGCTAAATATGGTTACCAAGAAGTAGTTTCATAAAAAAAATAACTTTTTAATTTCTTGTACGACGTTAATAAAAATGTAGACATCTACTGTTCTCCAAGTGGAGATACAGCGAGCTGTACTAAACTCGATTATTAAATCGAGGAAGAAAAAGTTAATTATTATAAGCTTTCTTGTTTTTCTGCACAGGAAGCAAGCAACAAAATTTTGCTTATTTCATTCAATGGAACTCAATAAACTGAGAGTGATTTTCAGGGAAGCGGATTAGATCTTGATTTTTTTGGGGACAGGGTAACACGACTAATGTAGAAGAATACCTAAACAGATTAAAATCCTATAGAAACATTACTTAAGACAAACTTGTAATTTACCCAAACAGTGGCTGTTTGTGGTGTGGGCCATTAGGTATCTCCCTTTGTGTGAGATTTTGTTCGATCATGGCGACCGGCTAAGGCGGCTAATAAAGAGAGCTGTACCAATCAGCAGGCTAGATGGGTGAAAGGGATTACATTTTGCCTAATAGCAAATATAATGGTAAGAACAGAATAACAACATTTCATAAAAACCGGTGAAATTATTTTTTTTGGTGGAAGTAATACAGTATTGTATTCCTGAAAATAGGAAAACAGCAATATTATGACTAATAACATCCCTGAGAGGATCCAGAGTTTCAAGAAAATATATGCCTTGCCAGTACGACACGTGCAGGCTCAATTATAAAGATTGCATGCATGTTTATACTGATGTGTGAGAATTAATATTGTTAATTATTAGTGTATAGACATCCAGTGATCCTGGTGATTCAAGAAATCTGATTGGTTCACTATCTCCGACTATGACGTTATATTCACCGTGCTAGGCAGTGAATATCACTGTCACAAAGACGTCTTCTAGGCGGTCAAAATCGCTATCGTGAACTGGGTGTTTTGCCAAAGTTTCATGGTAAGACAGGCCCGTAACCAGGGGGGGTGCACGGGGTGCGTTCGCACCTCCCCACAGGCCCCAAAGGTCCGCATTTTGATACTCAATATCCAAGTTAAGGCGTGCAGTCGGTTAAACTGAAGTTTCAAACTTAACAGTGCAGTGATATTTAAACAAAATCAAAGAATGGAAAAAGCAGTGGTGTATTCACTGGGAAAATAAAACCAGCTACACTCTAGTAGCCCGAGCCATTCAAAGCATTTCAATGAGCGCAGAGATGTCCGAGCTTATGTAAATGAATAATGAAATTAACGTGCGCAGGCCCCGGGGCGCAGGCTTTGCACGGGAGTTTACGACGAGCGAGACAATGACAAGGGAGCGATCTCACGATTTTTGTCAGACACGTCCGCTAACACGTCGGGTAGTATTCTCTATTTGTACGAGCGCATGAACGCCTGAAGATGCAAAATTAGTTTTTTGTGTAATACGTTATGGGTAGGAGAGAACAGGAAAATAGAGAGAGGAAGGGTGCAGCTAAATCTTGCCAGTCTCTCGATACAATTCAATGGGTCAGTAAAGTACCCGGTCAAGAGCTATCAGATGCTGACAATGACAGTGCAGTCTGCGATGACAGCCCAGCTAAAACCACGACTTCAGATCTATCTCAGTTAACTACAGTTTTACAGCAAGATATAAACGGTAAATCATACTCATTTTCGCAATGTCCACCAGTCTTGATCCCATTATTATGCTCTGAGATTTAGTCGCTACACCCACGGAGGCTGGAGCTCGGAACTGTTCTGACGGATTAGTTCCGCAGTATTTTGATGTATCATTTTACATCGTAAAATTACGCCTTTATAACTAAATTCAAACAGTTGTATTCGAAAAATGTAATATTCAGTTCCTACCGCGTTCTTTTCCGTTACAATTTCTCATGTATTGCTAGTTTCCTAAATAAACGGATCAGACGATAAAAAATACATTTCCGTAGTTGGTCCGCTTTGGCCTCGTTAGCACCCCCCCACATAAAATCCTGGTTACGGGCCTGCAAGAACTTATTAAAAATACAAGAATATGACTTTGAAGGTAAGAAAAGACTTCATGGTGTTTAAACAGCGTGATTTATTGTGAGGTGGTTTACTGTAGCTGACGTTTTGTACGCTCGAAGCTATAATCACCACTATAGAGGAAAACGAGGTCGTTTTGCACTGTTTTGTGATTTCAGGATTTTCTCGCAAGACCAATTTTGCCGATAAATAGAAGTTGATTTATGGAGAAGAAAGAAAAGCAAATATTTTCGAAAATTGTATGTGCCAGCAAGTTAACAAGGCAAAGAACACTGCAGATATACAACATTCACCTTGATTGTAGCCACTGTTGACAGCATTGGAAGTGCCAAAAAAAACTTTCTCATTCATGGTGAGTTGACAGAAACAAATAAAGCTCTACTACCCGTCAAACAAACTAATAGTTTTTTAATGGTTTCCTTTCTGATTTTGTTGAGGTCACTTCGTGTGAATATACTAAAACAATTATTCACCTTAGGCTCAATAAAGTTGTTGAATAATCCGCTCGACTTCTTCTCGGGGATTATTCAACAATATTAACTTCGCCTTGGGCCAATAATTGTTAAATAGCGGTAGATGCTTTTAATACACTGTAATTTACAAAGTCAAATCCAAACTGAGACTAAATTATCTTCTTTAGATAAAGGTTCATGCATCAGCTAACATGGTGGTGGATTTGGAGAAACTAATCTCCCAGATTGTTGCTGACAATGCAACCAAACAAGAGCGGCCTACATTCTTACCAAGAGTGCAACAAGATATTCTTGAGAAATTAAGCCATAACGGACCAGGCAAGGTAAACCTAATGGAACATCATGTGCTTACAGTTCTAGACTGTTTGTTTTGAACTTATTGAATATTTTAAAATGTTTGTCATGAGTATGAACACTGTTCAGCAAAAAAATAAACGAAAGAAGAAAGACTAAACCCAAGAACAATAGGTAACTCTGCCACAAAATTATAAACACCTAATCGGGAAAAGAAAGAGAGATTAGAAATAGTCCTCAAAAAATGACTGTTAAATAGTTTTACAATGAAAATATTAAAATGATGGGAAAAACACAATACATGTTTATCACTTAAAACTCTAATAGGTTTATAAGGTAGTACTAAATTAATTTAAACGTAGAGTTGCATTTATTATAACTAAAAGTAAATTCTTTTCAAATTTTAAAGGTTCTGAAATGGCTGAATACAGCTTGAAACGTGAAAAGGTTAGAGGATGAGGATTTTGAGCCTGCCCTAGCTATAAAGTCAGACACAATAAGCAAATTTGACGGTGTATCTCGAACGGTAAGTAGCAAAAAATCAACCTTTTACAGCTGGTCTTATAGGAACGTCAATTTGTTATTACTTAATCAACTGTCTGTTATGCAGAAATCCACACCATTTCCTTTGGTGTCCGCTTGTGGGAATAAGTTTCCCACAAGCGAAGAGCTCTCCTAGTGGAAACTTTTTCCAATTTCTGAAGGGGGTCTGCCCACAATGGAAATCACTGTACCAACGATGGCTTGCTAGAATAATTGACACAATTTGCTACGATGACCATTTAACCCTTGTATTTTCTTTTTGTGTCTATTAAGGAGGTGACAGAAGAAATTAAGAGGATGACAGTGAACGGATTCAGCGTCACATGCAATTTTGCCTGAAATGAAAGGGCCACACTGAGAAATATTAGGAAAAAGGCTGACAGAAAACTGATGGGTAATTTAAAGGCCTACAAAATTCCATACCATCTGTTGAATCCATCATTTGTTGAGCACATTAGACACGGTAAGTCCCTGCCATCATTGCATATTAACAACAGTAAGAGACCAACCATTAGACTCCACAGTAGTGTATCGTCAAGAAGCTAACAAGTAAGATAACTTACTCTAACTTTGGTCGCTTATGTACTATCAATAACGAATATTAAAAACAACATCAAATTCTTCCACAACATATCATAATAAATTAATTAATTCAAATTAAGCTCCAATAATTATAATAATAATCATAATATATTGTTCTGCAACCATAGTTGGTCGGTTTTATAAAATCTTTGAATTCACTGAAAATGCTTTTTTTCCGGCAATTTTGATCAGGTCCTAGGACAAGGAAATCCCTTTTTAGTCCCTTAGAAACTGCGGTTCACAAGAAGGTACTAATGAGATCAAAATCCCCGTTTCTAAAGCTATTTTCAAAAAACCAAGAATGAAAGGTCGTACCAGTTACTATTTGCCATCAAGAGCTTGCTTTAATAATTGAAGAGCAATTAGCATTCTTAGTTATCAGGTATCCTTAGGTTCCAATACAGTTTTTTTATACCTCAAGATAATGAAGGAATAGTGTTCATTTGCTTTATTGAAATAATCAGCATTTTGGCCAAAAAACTTGTGCAGCTTAAACAAGCAGCAAACGAAACGGCTTCTAATTTCTTACCGTGAGGTTTAAAAATGAAATTCTTCTGCTCGCTCACTCCAAAAGTTTTTTTCAAATGATGCATGGACTCCATTATTCTAATGAACACTTCTCGCTACAAAAAGGTTTACCATAGTGCATTGCAAGCTATGAAACATGGATCATCTATCATTGATCATGCTTCACTGGAGCAACCTTGATTGAACTAGGTGTATATAAAAAGGTTCAACTGTTTATTTGATGAATTTCCAGAGCTTAGAACTTACAGTAAATACTTCCAAAAAAAGACCGAGATTCCTCTAATACTGGGAGGGTACTGGTCAGCAGTTACAGCCTGTGGAGATGTGAAGGTACCTCAAGTGATCTAATGGCAGGCAAAGCAGACTGCCTAAAACAGCTCAATATAGAGGATGATGTAACTCCATAAGGGAGCAGCTTCCAGCCTCTCAGACCCTTGGGAAACATGAATAATTGAAAAATGAGACATTTGCCTGTAAATGGCAATAGGTAAGTTGGTGAGATCTAGTAGACCTGATTTTGTCCATAGATTTAACTGGACTAGGAATTTGACAATTTACTAAATTATTATGAAATTTCTAAAAAAGCACTGATTCGTTGAACAAACGCTGGTGTATGAGAGTATCCCAGCCTAAGGACTTAACAAGGCTGGAGGTACTTGTTGCAATGTTATAATCATTGCATACCAAGCAAGCCACATTCTTCTGAATTTGCTCAAGGTGCTTTATGTCAGTTTCAATGTAAGGATTCCCAAAGAGGATGCATATTCAAGCGTAGGTCTAACTAGTGTCATTTAAGATCTCTCTACAACTGCTATGCTGCATGGTTTCAGTGATCTTCTAGCAACACCAAGGGACTTATTTGCCTTTGCAGCTATCTTAGAGCAGTGAGCACCCCACCGATGGGGTTTCAGTGCACGTAACCATCCCTTCAGGGACTTTTGTTAATGCCTCCGAATTTGCAACTTGTGTGAAGTTAAACGATCAAACGATTTCCCCTCCACCTTTAGGATTGGCAGCATGGATCATGCCAAAACCTCTAGCTGGAGCGGTGGGTGTTTTGCCAAGGACAGAAGGTAAATTATTACTACACTAATTTCGCGTTTTAACTCAAAGAAAAAATACCTCGACAGCAATAAAAAAAGGAACCCTAGTCAGGCCTTTCATAAAATTTGATATAATTTTATAACTTTTTGTAAAATTTTATAAAAGTTTACAAAATATATTTTACAAACCTCTGTTGTTCGTAAAATTTTATAAAATTATTATAAGTTTTATAAGAATTGTTTTTCCTTTTTTTCCTGGTTTGTAAATTTTAGCAAATTTTATAAAATTATACCTTTACTAAAATTAAAATAATATACCGTTCTGCACTTCACAACCTTTACCTCAATTGTGTTATAAATCTTTTCAAGATGTTAAAAGTAACATTCACTGACAGATTAAGACATGCAATTTGCATTCCACATTTCAAATTATCATAATCATTGTCACTCAAACTTGTTGGAGTACTTTTAAGTATAAACCAGTTTATTTTCTTTTGTATCCATGTACTGATCTAAATCTTAATATTTGAGACTCCACTACTCATGGGTTGATTTTCTTGAGTATTAAAATAATTTATTTCACTCTCAAATCATCTGCCCTTTAAGGTCCAGCTAATCCACAGGTTTTTTGTCATCACTAAAATGTAGAACAGTTTCATTGTTATAACAATTAAGATCATTTGCAGTGATTTATCTACATATTTCTTTCCTCTTTTAGTGGGAGGAGTGAAATGTAAATTTTAGTCCTTTTCATATCGGTTTGGCACGCTGGCTACAAAGCAACTGTTTTTGTTTTCCTTCCAAAAGTGCTGCTTTTCTGATGATATATGTCACAGGAATCACTTTAAAGCTGAAAAATAATACAGAAAGAAGGCAAATTATAGAAATTAACATATTGGATTAAGATGTAGACCTACATACTACATGCCTAATAGGGTTTCCGCTGGGGCATATCTACTCATGTGACATGTTTAGATCTGTCCTAAACAACCTAAAATATTTGATGGATTATAAACATGAATATTTATAGCATGTATTATTATGTACATGACTCCATGTACATGTATGAATGCCTGTATGTTCAGGTACATACATGTATTATTAGTTGAATATAATTTTTACCTAATCATTATTATCTATTGTGTTTTGCAACATTGACAGGATTTGCATTTACCTGTTATCTACAACTGCCCTTTGTATGTGGCAGTCATAATCCTTGTCAAGTGACAGGGTTGGAAAAGCCTTGTCCAAAAGGTGAATAGGCTTAATAACTGCCACAGCATTTCCAGCAGCAACACAGTATAGGAAATACTGCACTTCCCCAAAATGATGTTTTGTCAAGTACTCAACACAATAGCCACAGGTCTTCAACTTGCCATTTTCAACACTATAAAAGACTTCCCCATTAAAAGCCATTCTGGTTACTTTCTCACTATTCATTGGTGTCGCCCCTGGCATGATTTCACCAACATCCTTCTCAATGTTTGCAGGGATACTTGGCACAGTCCGTTTTCCAAGTACACTCGATGCTTGTGAGGAAGCTAGCTTCAGCCCAACTACAAATCTTATAAAATGACATGAAAAACAAAAGTTAAGGCATGCCCTTCAGAACTTAAGACATGGCAACTTTAAAGCATCATTTTAATGGTGGTCACACTTTGAGTATTATAGGCTGACTTAGCAAGAGTACAGGAAAAGCAGTCTATGAAGGCACATGCATAAAAAATACCAAATTGTATAGGCATTTTCTATGCGCGCGCCTTTGTCAATTTACCATATATGGATATTGTTGGTATGTGCACTGTCATCAACTGACATTGCTATTCTCTTGCAAAATCAGCCTAATGCAAGTGATGTAGAAGAAATTATAATAAAAAAGAAATTGTTAAGGAAAGTATGGAGAGATATGAAGAAAAAAAACAACAACAAAAAAGCAGCAGTTAAAAATGTACGTAGCATATCAGTAGAAGTTATTTAAGTGCAAACCTCTTTGTAGTGCCAATCATCTTTTCAACATATGTTTGCACTTGTGTTCCTGGCCTTAAAAGTGGGGTCTGAGCCACCACTTGGCGGGACAAACAAACCATATAAAGAATCTGTCCGAAAGAAAAGTCAGATTAGTGAAAGAAAATGATAACAAAATTATTGTTACTCATCTACTGCGACGTACATTTTGTACAGGGCTGTGACAGATGCAAATTTATGCCATGAAAAATACATCTCATACTTAAAACACATGTATATACTGAGTTTTACAAACCAGTTGGTCTAACCAACTTTCATGAGCAAGTGAAAAACTAGTAAATTTTCAAAGTCTGACCATTTTGAATGTGCAAAAGAGCAACCTTGTGTAAAAATATTTGTCAGAAGGATAATAGATACACAGTGTCGAAAAGTGAGGAGATATGTTGTCCTTGGATAATATCTCTTCTCCAAGATTTGTAGATTTCCTTGAGCTTCGCTCTTGGAAAACTGTTTGCTTCTTGAATTAGGTTTAATGTCTACAGATGAATATCCCTGCTGAAAAAAAGAAATCATTACCTGTTCCACAGGATTTCTTGTTCCATGAACAAACTTAAGCAAATCACCATTTGCAGATTCAAAGGGGAAACAACTATAGGCCCAGAGTGGTTCCCAGTTCTTGACACATTCAGCAATGTGTTTTAAGTGGTGAACATTCAATCCACAAAAGGTTTTGCCTGTGGGTAAGGATTACTTTAGTTTAACTTCAAACAAGAACTTTGTGTGGAAACTGTTTCAATTCATGCTTACATAGAAGTGTTTGTTGAGCAATAAATCTGTATAATTCAGATAAATATACTGTCCATAATATCTCTATAATACTTCTACTTAACTAAATGTGTATATTCTTTTTAAATCTTAACAGATTTCTGTTTCTGGCTTTGACACCAAATATTTCTGTAATAGTTGTCTGCAAAGTGGAAAAACATTGTCTATTCCATTCCATTCCGTTCCATTCTCTTATTTATGACTACTTGTAGATCTGACAATTAACCATAATATAGTTCGGCATGAAGATAGAAATTCATCAGACAATAGTCTGCAATGATGATGTCTCTTTGGGTGATGTTCTCTTTCAGCAGTAGGTACACTGCATTTACAAGGTAGGTGAAGTTAATGAAGTATTTTTCAGGTAGAATTCCATCCAAGCAAGGGAGGCCATACTACAGGAGCCAATTTCTTAACTCTGATGCTGGAGACAACAAGCATAGCAGAAATAAAATTTATCAACTGAGTATCTGTGCTGTTAGCATGAGTGTGTTTAAGCCTAAATTTGAACAGTACACTGTTTATACCTTTCCAATACTTCCGTGATGTTTCAATTTTACTTGAAAGCCTTGTTATGAAGTCTGGTGGCCTCATGCCCATTAATCTCTTGTCAACATCCTCAACCTGAAAGGAAAATGGTTGCATCACAGCAAACTCATTCTGATTAATTATTTTATTATTGAAAACACTTAAAATATTAAGTCTACGACTCATATTATATAATTTGATGAATGGCACTTGCACTTTGTTACTATACAACTAAAGTAATGTATCCTCTTTCATTTTAGCAACAGTCATTTAAGCTGCCAGGTTTCACCTTTCTGTAAAAAATTGTTATACATATCCATCACTTTCTGTTCATAAGGGCACTTTTGCAGGCATTTGATGATTTCTCGGCCCCAAAGGTGCGGTAATTACCTTGTGTCCAATGAAGAAGTCATCTTTGTAATTCTTAGGAGAGAACCATTTGTCCAGCAGAGCACTAGTAATTCCAATAAGGATACCTGATAAAAAAGGAATTACAACTTCTCAAGAAATAGTTTTTTGCGTCTAGATTACAGTATGTACATTGCAACTCCACTGCAGAATAAATAGAGTATTAACAGTCATTTTTTGCATGTATTCAAATTGTGATAAAATTTTTATTTCGCTGAAGATTAACATTTGATATATTGTAGTCAATGCGATCTGCTAAGAATTTAATTTTCACTCTCTCTCTCTACTGACCATGCATGTAATCAATCACAAATCCCTGAACAACATCAAACCAGTCAGCCTCTGCCAACACACAAAGAGATTTGATTCCCTTCACCTGTAAAGTGAAATTATTTCAAGAAATACTAAAAAAATGTAATTTACAGTTGTGAAAATTATACACAAGGAAATCAAAGTGGTTATTAGCCACCAACATAATATTCGATAACAAGCAAATAACGAAATCCCAACCAACCATTTTTCCGCTTGCCATTGCTGCCTGTGCATCCATCTTCCACTGCTCTGAGCTTCTCAAGTTGCCTGTGCCATCATATGCATATGCATGCTGCTTTTTGCCCTTTTTGTTTTTTGGTGCATGCCCAGGATCATCACAGTACGAGCAACTGCAGTAGCCATTGTGCGCGATCATTTCAAGAATGATTGCTTTTGCTTGAAGGTCCGTAGTAAATAACAGAAATATTGCTCTGATGGTAATAGTTTCCGACTTTAAATCAACTGGCACACCTAGTAGTAGAGTGTAGAAGCAATGGTCAATATTTTTTACCTTCACTAAAATTAATTACCATTTAACTTTGCAATTAACTGGATCATTTAAAACTTTCTGGCAATTAAAAAAAATGAAAAAAAAGAAATCAGAACAAAACCAAAGCACTTACCCTCTTCTCTTAAAGCCTTCATGTCTTGCACAAAGGGGGAGAGGAAGGCATTCATTTTTGGTTTCTCTGGGCCAAACCAAACTCCCCACAGTAATATGTTTTCCTGCAAGAACCTCAGATGTGGAGGCAGTTCATTTACCACTTGGTACACTGGCCAAATGCCAAATTTGGTGGATTTAAAAACTGGAACACCATCTGAAAGTTGAAACATGAATTCCAGGGTTGTCACAACCAGCGCATTTCACCGTCTACTAAACTTAACTAACCCATAAACTATTTTAGCTATGAACATTTACCTGTGTTGACAATAAAGCTTATATTGTTCGGGCATGACAGAAACCCTTCACCCTGGTAAAATTTAACATATTCAGCTCCATCAGTGATGTCAGTTAGCAAAGACTCGTCACTATTCCTTCGTGCTGCAATTTTTTGTTTGTACTTTTTGATGGTGTCCCACACGTTGTCACCTGTGGAAAAAAAAAATCATTATTAAGTATACTAAAATAAAAGCACCTGAATCTGATATGGATTATAACATAACATAGATTTAAAATAACATTGAGATTAAAAAAGTTAAATCATTATAGGGTTTGTACAGATCACAGATTTGTTTTCAAGAATCACAAATTCTGAAGCAGGATTTCAAATCCATTTTATAAAAAAAATATGACAAACACAGGATTGTAAGAAACTCACGCTTCAGCAATGATGCAACTTGTGCTTTTATGTTTAGGGTATAGAAGAAAGCTTGTTTTGACGTCTTTGTCTGATCTGAAGAACGCCTGCTGTCGAGCAAAAACCAAAATATTAAAAAAAATTTGAACCTCCATTTTTGACACCTTACATGTAACTGTACTGAACACATGTACAAGGTAGATACTTCATTCCTTTAACCATTCCATGTTGTTTTACAATCCATCTCATTCCCTCTCATTATTTGGTTTATCAAAAAACATTCAAGTAGAGTGCTCAGGGCAGAAAACTTATTTCTACTCCACTTGTTCACTAGACGTAAGTACACTAGGATGTTGGTTGTTTGAAAGTAGAATGAACTCGTTTAAATTCTTAAAAACTAATTAAAATACATGTATAACATTGAAGTAATTCCAAACTGTATCCTTTGCAAACCGCAACATGGCCACGATTTACATCGTGTTTTTTAAGCCTCTATTCATTTTCCTTAATGATATGAAAAGTGGATGTCTTGGATGGCTGCCTTGACCTCAAAAATTAACATGTAGGAACTGTGACACAAATTATCTTCCAATAGTTAGTAAAATTACCCATTACATGATGTTGCACGACATTCCTCCTCTTCACCTGAGAACAATTTCTTGCACTTGTGACAGCAGTCATGTTTAATGACCTCGAACTCCTCACCCTTTGTCTGACAGAATACTTTTTTTAAGTAATCCACTGAGTTGGCACCTTCATTGACATCAGGCATATGGAGTTTGAGCAGTTTGAGGACACTACTAAGTTGCTGATTTGAGGCACAAGTGCCAACAGCCCAAGACATTGTTGCCAGGTAACTTTCCATCCTTGACAGTTGTGAAGTTGTTTCATATTCACTAGGCGATATTTTCCACAAAGGTCTTTTAAACTCTGGATTTATTAAGTCTTCCAGTGACCTGTAATATCATAACCAACAGGAAAAATTAGCCAGCACTGACATCATGTTGATCTACGCTGGTGGACGGCAGAATTTTGAGCAAGTCCCCAATGCAATCCTAAAAGTCCTGGTGTATTTGTAATCAAATTCCGACCCTGCTCGCCCTTAGAGTTCCAGTAGTTCAGTGGTAGAGTGTCCGAACTAGAACTGGGAGGGTCGTGAGCTTGATTCACACCCGGACCTCGGAAATTTTTCTGAGCTTTCTGATGTTTGGAATTTCTTTCTTCTTTAATATCTTTTTATGGTGGATTACCTCCCTGAGTGATATACTCGGCCATTTCACTGCTTACTTGTATAAATGACTGGGGTTCGTGCAGTCTATTTTAACGTAAATATATACAACAATAGTGGCAAACCTAAAATGGTTCAATGTACCAGCCAGAATTAAGCTCTCATCATGGTCTTAGAAACTCAGACAAATTCTGCCAATTATGCTACGGGCATAAAAGTAATTGCTAGTTTAAATAGTGCTCACCTAGACCTTTTTTCCATTTCATGCTCACTTTCTTGATCGTCGGACACAGTTAACGAATCGTCATCGTCGTCGCTGCTAAGATAGTAGCTGTCAGTTTCCGATGAAGAAATGCTGTGGTCCTCGTTATCACTGAAGTTAATTGACTCGTTATCATTGTCGTACAACAGTGAGAAGCTATGTTCAGTTTCAGTATACTCTGCTTCGGTTTCAATGCCTGAACCAGTTTCAATGACAGCTGAACAGTATGACTGTTCGTCTAACTCAGTACTTATGCTCAAATGCGGGCTGTGCACGTTCGTAGTACTTGATTCATTTGTATCTTCAGTTACCTTGCTCTTTTTCGCTCTCCATTTGCGTCTGCTAAGAACACTGACGTTAGGATTACAAAGAAACCATTTTCGCCGACGCTTCTCTACATTTATCAAGCTATCGTCGTCAGTTTCAACTTCGAGAGATGTCGCAGACAACGCTCTCTCCGGCATTTCAGACGCCATGTTTTTTCCCCAAAACGGCTGGTGGTGAACAAGTATCGCGGACACCAAACTAGGCGCTTACAAGTTTTGGTGCGCAAATTTGCAAACCTTGCGTTGCCCTTGCCTTGCCTTGCATTGATCTGCATTGTGAGCTGACTCATGGCTTGTGCTGTGATTTCAGCTTAGTTATCTGTCCGTTAAAATTTAACTCCCCCGATGACATATTTCTGAGCAATTTAAGCATGAATTCCTTCGCTCTGGTATATTTTGATAAAGAGAAGAGATACGGCACTGTAGCGGTCGCAACTATAAAAGGCAGCTGCAAAAATGTGAACAAAGGATCAGAAGTTATCGTCCTAGGTTCTACTTTTGACCCAGTGGCAAATGAAGAAATAGAGGAAGAGTGGCCAGCCAAGTTTGTTAAATTTGGTAAGAATAGACTCTTTTGTCTCTCTTGAATTGAAGCAGTCGTCTGTGATAATTGAACCAATCTGTGCAAGACCGGAGACACTTTTGTACTCTGCGCCTCGGCCAATACAATAGCAACAGCTTAAGAGAACTGTCTAATGTTTTTTTAATGATGTCTGTATTTTCATGATAATGGTAATTTAAAGTTATTCTTACTTACGCGTATATTATAAAATGCTCTTACCTAGGGAGCGAGAGAGATGTGAAAAGAGACGCGCCACGCTTTAACGAACAAGCCCGCCATTTCGAAGAACTAGAGAGTTTAAAATCATCAAGAAAAAGAAGAGCAAACCCAAGGTACAATGACGGCGCAGAAAATGCAAACGAGGAAGTTACATTGCCATCAAAGGTTAACAAAAAAAAAACGCAAAACAGGTAATATATTGAGTTTCATTCATGATAAATAAAAGTGATGCCAACTCTCCCGCTTTTGGCGGGAGACTTATGCTTTTTTTGCCTCGTCTCCAGCTCTCCTGCTTTGGTACATAAATCTCCCGCTTTTTACCTCCACTGTAATTAATATTGAATACTTAGTAAAAAATAAAACAGACTTAGTTTGAGATTTAGCCCATTTTTAGCTCAAAACTTAAATTTTTTTTATTCGCAGTCCGGTTTCTGGGGCATTTTTGCACGTATGTAGTCATTGACAAAGATTATTTCTAGCATCAAGTCATTCCCATTGGGGGCTGGGTCAATTTTTCGGGGGGGGGGGAGTGAAAAAAAGACAGTCTCCCGAGTTTAGGTCTCCAGAGGTTGGCATCTCTGTACATTGTACGCGCTTATTTCAGCGTGTGAAATTAGGTTTCCTCGGGGGGTACTCGCAGTAGACATGATGGGGGGGGGGGGGTCCCACGGAGCAGCTTCATATTGTGCACCAAAAAAAGTGACGTGAGCTTGATATTTTGCACCCAAAAAATACCTGACATCAAAATTTCCCACCCAAACAAATACAAGAAGACTGATTTATATACAATGTATTGCCTTCTTTATCAACGTTTTTCTGGAGCTCACACGTTGCTTAAAATATTTGAGTAAATAATTTTTCCCTGGCAGATGTGTAAACCCCCCAAAAATATGTTTTCTCTTAAGACCCCAAGAAAAACATGACAGATCTCGTGACCCCAAAAAATACCGGTGGTGTAAAAAATAGCTCAGACCCCTCCGCCCTGTTTAGTGGGAGTACCCCCCCTTCCCCCATGGGAAAGGTCCGTTCACCTTCACCAAAAGTTTAGCGTGCATTTGAAGGGGAGGGGGGATGACAAAAAAACAAATAAAAGGGAAAAATCCTACAAAACAAAAAATCCTGTATTGCAAATGATACTGGAAAAAATATCCAGCACCTAAAAATATCCTGCATAATAGGATTATGGCCAAAAAAAACCTGCAAAAAAAATTCCCACCCCCCACACCTTCCTCTTCACATTTCTAAATGGTGCCTCCCTTGCAAGGTGTTGAATATGACCAAATGAAAAAACATAACTAAGTGAATTCAATGAAAAAGTAACTGAAATGTTAAAAAATATATACTTAAAGTAAACTTATCAGCAGCTAGAACAAAGCCTAATATTGAATATATTTTTTCCAAACTAGCCATAAAAAGTTGTGTTTTTTTTCTTTTCTTTTGTAGCCTCTCCAAGAAAAAAACACCACCTCTATACCCTGCGAATCAGAGGATAACTCAGCGGATGAATACTTACCCTCATCGGATATAGAAGAAGATGAGAACATGTTCCTGGCAAAAATTACTAAAAGAGGTAAATTCTTTCAAGCAATGTGATTTAACAGACAACAATTTAAGTAAGTCAAAACAACTTCGGTGGAAAAAATTACTGTTTGACCTACAGATTTAATGCCTAACAAATTTCGTCTTTTTTATCTTTTTTTTATGTCCAGCACTTGTGCTTGCAGTAACATGTTTTTTCCGCCTTGTAGCTCGGGAAGGGAAAAAAAACTAAGAAGACCGTGCAAGTAAAAAAGCAGTACAAAAAGAAAAAGCCAGCACAACAACCAGAAGATACACATAAGGTATAAACCGAACTTGGGGGAATCCAGTGAGCCAACTGTAAAATGTAACAAATATATCAAATGTCAGTGATTGATCTTCCTTAAGTGATTCAACTCCAGAAATTATATTACAATTTACGTAAGTCACCTGGCTCATCAAAAGTCTGTTCCATTGGAAATTCTGCTGTTTGGAAAAAATTGGCATCTAGTTTTAAGATTCTGTGCAAAACTGGCTTCCTGGTAATCCTTTTGTTTTATGATTTCTGTAACTTGTGCAAGATAGATTCATATGATAGCTCAGATTGGTCAGGACCACCCTATAATATTATTATTTCGAAAGGTTGAGTTTGATCGTCCGGGTGAACGTAGTCCTGAATAGGACTGTTGTTGTCGACAGTAGTCACTGTCAACAACAGTAGTCACTGTCAACAACAACAGTCCTATTCAGGACTACGTTCACCCGAACGATCAAACTCAACCTTTTCAAATGACTTCTGGGTTCAAACCTTTCACAATATTATTATTATCATTTTTATGTCTACAATCTTGATGTACCAAAGGATCCCATTATTAACAGCAGTTAATGCAGGTCTTTAGAACCTGGGAATGGTGGTGTTAACATTGTTACTCAATGTTGGCAAGTACCTGATAATTAATGACCCTTTGTAGGATGACAGCAATGACAATTATAAGGAAAAATACTTGGAATTGCAGCTGCAGCTGCAGTTTCAAGAGCAGCTGCAAAAAGAAATTCGTAGAGAGAAAACTGCAGAGGGAAACGACAGAAAAGAAAGGGAAAGACAGGAATGGAAAGAAAACGAGAAATTAAAACAGAGAGAAAAGAAAAAAAAGAGAGAGAAGAATGGGAAAAATGTAGACTAGAAAGAGAGAAATTCCAACAATGGCAAGAGCAGCAAAACAGAAAACAGAAGGAAAGAGAACAGAGAGAAAAAGAAAAGAAAGAGAGGGAAGAAGAACAACGAAAGGTGAGATTAAAGGAAATAAAAACATTAAGAGAAAAAAAGGAAAGAGGAGAAAGAACGAGTGGAAAAACAGAGGCGCATGCAAGGGCATCATACTGGGGACAGCGGAGATGATGTTGGTCATATCAGTGATCCATCAGAAGAAGCAGAAGACAATGAGCTTGACTGGCTAACAGAACTGTCAGAAATAAAGCCCAAATGTGCAGGCTGCTCCTTCCTTGCAAAGCAAGTGTACCAGCTGCAAAAAGAACTGAAGGAGCTGAATGAAAAATGCCACAGGAGTAAGGTGATTTATACATCAACTTGAGTGCCCCCCATCCTTTCTTCATACCAAATGTCTTGCCTACAAAATTATAGGCAGCTGTTTATGGGAACGCATTGGCTAAGTTTTTTAACTCTTGTAATGACTTTATCTGTCCCACGAAAACTATTTGATTTACGCTGCTGTAACATCAGCTGCATTGCCTTCCAAGAATATTCAGGATGCATTGCTTTAAGTTATTTAAGAACTTAAAAGCCCTATTAAGAAGAGCTTACTTATGGGAGAGCTTGAAAAAAATCCTGAATATTAATATTATTTAGATCCAGGATTCAGTGATGTCATGAAACAGGGCTGCAAGATGGTTCGATTCAATAACGATTAATTGAAATGTTTTACTTAACTCACAGAAAACAGAGGCTTCAAAGTCAACAGAGGAAGATGAACAGGTATTTAAGTTGTCATAGACAGTGAAATAGGAATGAAAAAAAGAAACTGAGCAAATATGATTTCTAATCACCCTTGAATTTGAAAGTAAAAAAAATGAGTTATTTCTTTCGCCTACTTGAAGTTCTTGCCTATAAAAGGCACTCCTTTTCAAACCAAGGCCATCCTTGCATTTGATCAAGATTACCGTGCCACGAAAGCGCCGGATAATTTTGGATGGGGCAACAATTTAGATGACCTCAGTGTGCAGTATTTTTATGCCGCCGTGGCACAGTGCCCTCCCAGAAGCGAAAGTCGCGGGGATAGTCGCGGGTCAGGAAATGACCCTGGAACTTTAACCTAACTGGTTGCCCAAATCCACAGTCGTGTAGCCACAAGCACGTTTGTATTCACAGTTCCTCTACTCAGCATAAGGGCAAGAGTTGTTCAGGTTCCACGAACGCTGAGAAAAGCAAAAAATGAACCGATTCTTTAGAACAGTCCCCGCTCGAGGAAAATGATCTCTCAGCACCCTTTGCGCATCCTACTTCAATAAATTTTTCTATACCTCCGCTTGAGGATGGCCCTTTACATTTCCATGCTTGGGACAAGGAACTTTCTGACGACCCCAAAGGAATTTTTATCCTCGATGGTCTGCATTTTGACTTTAAGCTTATTCCAGAGTCCGATCCTTCTTGTATCATCACCTACGAATCCGACAATTACTCTAGTGCTACCTGCCCAGACTTTAAACCAGAAATGAATAGTTTATTCATAAAGGAACTTGCCCCAGGGCGCATCTCTATGGTTCAAACTAAACCGCGCTGAGTTCACCTAATTGCCCGTGTACTGAAAAACGACTCAGGAAAACCCCGCTCAATTACTGACTGCAGTCGTCCGCATGGTATTTCTTTGAATGATCATGTTAAGTGTGACCTAGAGTTCTTTCGCATGAATTCAATTGACAGCGTCGTGTCATTTTCTACACCTTATTGTTTTTACTCGATAGTTGATATCGAATCTGCTTGGTGCTGGATCCCGGATTTCCCCCCTCACCGCGAGTTACAAGGTTTTCGCTGGATGTTTGGCACACGACTCTTCCCAGCATAATTATTACGTGGACAACAGAATTTGTCTCGGTCTCTCGTGCGCACCGTTCATTTTCAACCGTATCTCTAACACTATTGTTCACATGATGGCTCGCTGTGGTTAATTATCTGGATGAATTTCTTATCATCGGAAGTACTAAGGAAGAATGTCAGCGGGGGCTTGTCACCTTTATCAATTTCCTGCATTATCTCGGATTTAACGCGAGTTGGCACAAAGCCATTTCTCCCTCGCAGCACATCACCTTCTTAGGCATTGAGCTAGATTCCTCAACTATGTCTCTCCGCCTTCCCGAGGACAAGTTAAACCGGCTGATCGATCTTGTTAACACTTTCTCACACAAGGCTTCTGTCTCCAAACGTCAACTGCAGTCCCTCGTAGGATCTTTAAACTTTGCGTGCCAAGTTGTCCACGGCGGTCACACATTCCTCCGTCATGTGATTGACTGCTTAAACAAATTAAATCACTCTTCTCATTGGTGTCATTAATCAACCGATTTCCGCGCAGATGTGTCATGGTGAAAACAATTTCTTGTCACGTTTATCGGGTGTCACATGATGCTCGATTTTCGCCAGCCTGTTTATATTCAAACGGACGCATCCTTTCGCGGTTTTGGAGCCGTCTCGCCTGATGACTGGTTTGCTGGTTCCTGGGCCCCTTCACGAGAAAGCGATCTTTACTCCCACTCATTGCCATCCCATTGGTGTGATGACGGTCACGCTATTGATCCATCACTTCATTGTAAAATCAATTATTTGGAACTCTTTCCGGTTCTTATCGCTGCCCGCAGCTGGGGCTCCTCTTGGACAAACAAACGCATTTGCGTTGAAACTGACAACACGCAAGCCATGGTTTTTATTAACAAAGGCTCTTGTAAAAACCCTATCGCTATGGCTCGGTTACGGGAGTTATTTTGGCTTAGTGTCCGTCACAACTTTCATCTCCGCACACGCCACTTGACTGGAATAAATAACATTAATGCGGACAGATTGAGTCGTCTTTTTCAATCTTGGACATTATCTAACGAAATTTTTTCTCCCCTCTAGGATACCTCAAGCGACTGGATTTCCAGGCCAAGTTTGTTTTTGCTGCGGCATATGCATATTCTAAGTTCAACACTCGTCGCTCTCAATGGCGCTCCTATCTTCGGTTCTGTACTACGTATCACCTGGTTCCCGTCCCCACCAAGGTGCAATCAATTATTCGTTTTCTAATTCACTTGTCTTATTATTGCAAATATTCTACAGTAATCAAGTAATTATCTGCTATTAATGTTCTTCACCGACATTTTGGCTTCAACGTCACGTTTCAGGAAGTGTTTTCTATCAAACCTATCTGACGCAGACTTCCGCGCATTCTTGGTGACGCCCCAGTTCAAAAACTTCCCATCATCTCAGATATTCTTTTGCGGCTTCACCCTCAGTTCACAGCACGATCTGATTCAGGCTTCTGGGCAGCGATGCTAATTGGGTTCTACACTTTCTTTCGTAAATCAAATCTCGTGCCCAAATCAGAGAAGGATTTTGATCCCGCCAAGAATTTATGCAGCCACGACATCGTTGTCAGACCGTGGGGTTTGGTATTTGCATTTGTTGGTCAAAAACAATTCAATTCCGAGAGCGTCAGTTCCTCATTCCCATTTTGCAGCTCTCCCACGGTCACCGTCTCTGGTCCCTGCATGCATATGAACGTCACATTTTAGAATTCCCAGTCTCCCAGCCTTCGCCTGCTTTCCTGCATTAGAGAAAAGATCACGACATTCCCATTACACACTCTACATTCACCGACAAATTGCGGAAGGTTCTCAGTCACGCAGGCTTCCCAGCCAACAAATTCTCGGGCCACCGTTTTCACCGTGGTGGAGCTTCCTACGCCTTCTGTTGCGGTGCTCCTGTGGAACTTATCAGTCTCCAAGGGGACTGGTCTTCGGACGCTGTTTTGCTTTGTATCGCACAACCACTTGAGCAGCGGCTCTCAGTGGTGAAACTGATTGCCTAAAACATTGACAATTCAGAACTTTTATCTTTAATTATTACAACATTTTTCTTTCTCTCTTCCCCTCCCACATTTTTGTTTTTTTTTCTTTCAGATTTTCTTTGTCTGGTGGTTTGGGCGAGGCGCATCAGGGGGGTAGGCCTTCGGTTTTGCTCCCCCCCCCCCCCGCTGTGGCTTGGCTTTTTTCCGGCAAACAATAAAGTCATTTTTGCTTATAGTTCCTGTTGTCCTTTGAATTGGTGTAAGATCTGTCACGGAGGATTACACTGGATAAATTTCTCCGGAGGTGTATGAAAGAGAAGCTGACTAGTGCTATGAGGGATTTAGAAGAAATAACTGAGATTTGTTTAAGTTCCAGACAGTGAAATGTTGATTTTTTTCTTTTACTGACCTACTTTCACAAATATAGCCTTATTATCTTAATTTTTTTGATAATAAACATAAGAGGATTATCAATATAGAATCAGATGGACCCCCTAAGAAACGTCTTTGTGTGGAAATGAGAAATGACTGTTTAAATATAATACATTGTACCAAAGATTCTGGTGACCTATCATCAGTGAAAGACTTGCAGCCATGGAAAACACTTGTAAGGGTCGCCGAAATTCGGCAGTACGCACCAATTTTAGATCTCACCAAAACAGTGGGTGGAGAAGAACTTCCAACCACTACGTACCACCATAAATGCCGCAATATACTTTGGAAAGAGATCTTGACAACATATGTAAAGAGAGAATTCAATGCAATGAACCAGAATTATCAGAATTTACAAAAATTAATGGACAAATGGACTTTGTAATCTAGGTAGTTTTTCTTCTTTTGAAAAAATGATTAGTTTCTTCTTTTTTGAATAGCACTTGTAAATAACAGTAGGCATTACCTTGTGTGTAATTGTGGAATTGCACGTGTGCTTAGATGTGTAGTAAGTTTGTGCATGTATGCTTTGTGATAATAATTGCAATTGTTGTAATTGTCGTACTTTGGAATAGCAAATGAAATCAAATAAAATAAAAAAAAGAAAGAAAGAAAGAGGATCGTCTATTCGGGAACCACCAACAAAAAGCACAACGTATAAACGAGTTTGCATTTTCTGTGACAAAGTTAGTAAGTACGCTAAAGGCAAAGATGTGCGGGGAAAACTGATACAGTGCATTGATCTGCGTGCAGACGAAAATATCAGAAAGACTGCGTTGGCAAACAATGATAGCAAGTTATTAGCTATTGTGTCACGAGATTTGGTAGCAGCTGAGGCATGCTATCACGGAACTTGCTACAGAGGATACACCAGACCAAAGCCAGAAACAGGCACATTCTCGACTTTATCATTTACATCTCAGGATGACAAATATGCTTGCACTGAGTCAGCATTGCATGAGAAGCTTTTCGATTACATCAGGAATAACGTGCTGGCTGTGACGCCTAATCTAATAGGGCTTACTGATCTTACTCAAACGATGATCTCCTACATGACAGATCTGGGCATTAAGGAAACTAAAGAGTCCTTCAGGACGCATCTTTGCAGGAAACTTGAACTGCCAATTTGTCACGACTTCAGTTGGCTAATATAAAGAAGTAGCGCGATTACAGTATCCGCAGTGCAAAGGTCAAGCATCATTAATAGATGACATCCAACGAGTTGCTCTAGAACTTTGGAAAGGCATATGTTGCGAAGAAAACGAGATGTCGTGGCCTCCTAAGCCTTCCCAACTCACCAAAGAGAAAATAAATCTCCCTGATGAAGCGAGTGTTTCTAGCTACCTTGTTAACAGGAAATTCAAAGTATCCAGAAGACTGTCAACTCATTTGGGCAGGACATGGTATTTGGAGTGACTTGCGGCCAAAAGAAGCCTCCAGAACACATATTACTACCCTATGCCATCAAGACCCTGACAAATAATGTGGAACTAATTTAGATCTTGAACCGATGCGGACATGGGGTAGCCTACTCACAAATCGAAGAATTGAACACAGCGTTGTGTCCACAGAAAATGGTAATGACCCCAGAAAATACCGTCCCATTTCCTGACAACATCAAGCCTCACATCAGTACATCCCTTGCCTGGGACAACATTGACAGATTACAGGAAACACTCTCAGGTGTGGGGACGTTGCATAGAGTTAATGGCATTGCAATACCAGCTCGACAAACGTCCTCAAACGTCATGGTTCTAGAATTTGCAAATGTCTTCCTTGTGTGCATGCTTTCACTGGATGTGATAGTGTCAGCACATTTTCTGGAAAAGGAAAACTGATGGTGTTAAAGTTAGGAACGCGACATCCAGCATACCAAGAGTTATTCCAACAGCTTGGCGGAATGGGAGTTATCGGATGAGCTATTTGTGCATCTCCAAGAGTTCACATACCCGATGTACTCTTGAAATCCCGGAACTAAGGATGTTAACGTGTTACGTTACCGTCTCTTCTGTGCCAGGAAAGGAGAGTTAGAGTCGCACCAGCTTCCACCATGCCAGGACACGTTACGAAAGCATTGTGAGAGAGCAAACTATCAGTCAGCAATATGGCACAGGGGTCTTCAAAGTTCACCCCAAATCCCTTTGCCCATTGGTTCTGGATTGTGTCTAAAGGATGGTAAGTTGAATATTGACTGGATGAGTGGAGAACCGGCACCCAAGGCTGTGTTTGAGCTCCTATCCTGCCAGTGTAAGAGAGTCTGCCAGTTGCCAAGCTGTACCTGTCTCGCTAACGGATTGTATTGGACTGACATGTGTCAGTTACAGGAGTGTACAAACCAGCCTGAGGAGCTACAGAGGATTTAACTACAGATGACTCTGATATTAGGTGGGTTCATACTAGCTTAGTAAGTAGACCTTAAGTATACTTCAATCTTACTTCAGATGTGAACGGGTGTAATTTCAACTTAAGTAGCCTACTTTGTGGCCGTGGCAACGTATCGAGTTCAAAAGAGCCGAAGTGCACTTCGAAGTCGAGTTCAACCATTCTTACCGGCGCACTTACGCACTATCAAAACAATTTCTGGAAATTGAATGTCAATCAAATGCGTTTTTCGATAGATATCAGAACATGCAAGACTTGTACGACACGCACATCATTTGCGAACTACTCTTTTACTTGACGCCTGGCTTTCAAGGACACGAACAACGTAGACGACGTACAAATGGAAAATAACTCCAACTTCAGTCAGTTTCGACCCTACTTTCGTGTGTTGGACCGTGAAGATGACAATTTAGACCACGCAGTCATGTATCTTTGTACATCGTTCCCAGTTCTTTTATTTGTCCAAAGAAAAATTGTATAAAGGAAATTCACACACACTCACAAATCACGCATTTTGTTCCTTTAGCGATAACTTAAATCGACGGTTTGCAAGAGTCGCAAATCAAGAGCAGCCAATGAATGGCATTCAATATTGGCCATTTCCATCGACAAGCGCCACATTTTATCGTCCAGCTGAGCAGCAAAGCCTACCAGCAAGTCCAGCAGGTCCCCAGCCTATACATGGTCCACTTCGCACGCAATCAGCAATTCCACTGGCAAGAAGCACGCCATCGCTTCAGTCTTCAGGTGCGAGTGATGTCGAAGTACTTGCTACGGCAAGCGCTAAAACGAAAAAACCTCGCGCTAAGTCTGCAGACTGGACTGAGGAAGAAACGCACGAGCTTCTTGATGCGTGGGCCCCCAAATTCAGTAAGCTACGAGGAGCTTCACAAAGAGAAAAAACAAAAATTTGGAACGATATCTATTCTTTGTATAAAGAAAGGTGTCCAGAGAGCCAGAGAACGCTACAGCAAGTAAAGAAACGGCAGCAGAATCTAGATAACGAATACAAGCAGTTAAAGCAGCGAACTCGCTCGACGGGAGAAGCTGGAATTAAGAAGATTAAAGAAGGCTTCCCCTATTTCGACATCTTTGATGAGGTGATGGGACACTGCGACAGCATCGATCTGTCTAAAATGGCAATCGAAGGGAGTTCTACCTTCACCTCAGAGTCGAGTGTAAACGACACTTTGCTCAACGAAAGTGTAAATGTTTCTCTCGATGAATCAGAACCGGCTGACGATGTAACAGGAGTCCAGAAAAGCAGCGAGAAAAGAAAAGCGGAAAAGGAGCAGGAGAAAAGTGGGCGCAAAGGCAAAAGAAGGCGACGAGATATCTCGGAAAGTACGACTCAAGACTGGCAGAGTTCTTTTATGGAAATGTGGGAAAAGAGTATGGAACAGGACAACACAAGATTTGAACGTTCCGCGGAAATGTTCCATGACGCCCAGAACAGGCAAATGGAACAAACAAACGTCATACTCGCTGGCTTCAAAGACACTTTTAAAGATTTAGTATCAAAATAATTGTCACCTTATCTAATCTTTTATGTTCTGCTATTGAAATATGCTTGGACTGATTACAATTATATCAGAAGAAAGAATTTTTTGCTTCAAGCTGACTAGTTTCTTTACAAATTATCATGCACGTAGGCTTTAAGCGCTTCTCTAATGTCACTTCCAGTTTCAACACCAATTCTTCCATCGTTGTCGTCGTCAGAACTGTCATCTGAATCGTTGCCATCCGTGTCATATAGGTCACCCCTTTCAATACAAATGTTGTGCAAAATGCACGCAGCAATCAAAGTTTTTTTTAGGGTGCTCGTTTTTTGTTCAACCTTTTTCAACGCAATTCTCCAACGAGCTTTCAACATGCCAAATGCTCTTTCCACTACGGAGCGTAGCGCACTGAACTTTACGTTAAACTTTCTCTGCTCAGGAGTCAGGCGTCCTCTGTCCGGGTAGGGCTTTACTAGCCAGTTTGTTAGTGGATAGGTACTGTCGCCTGCTAGGAGGGGCCTTACTTCCGTTCCATTTATATTGCAGGTTGGACCGCTAAGAATTTGCTCGTTCTCTGCTAGTTTATAAGGACCACTTAGCCTAAGAACTCGCGCATCGTGTATACTGCCAGGATAACCTACTGTAGCATGTATAATTTTTAAATTTGAATCGACTATTCCTTGGAGATTCACACTGTAATGCTGCTTTCGATTAAAATAATCTTCATGATTGTCTGGTGGGGCATTTATTTCTATGTGACATCCATCGATTGCTTCCATTATTTGTGGTATTCCATAAGACTCTTCAAACTCTTCCATTTTATTCCTGATTTCCTGAATCGTTAGAGGGAATTTTATAAAGCGGTCTTTCAAAAAATACTCTTCGCTGTTGATTTTCCAAGGCCAAATTGCAATCCACAACTTCTATAGCTGTTACCTGTTGCCAGTCGCCACAGTGCAAGACCAACTGTTTCTTCCACGCTGACCGGAGATCTAAACCTCGTATGCTGCTTTTGTAAGTCCACCCTCACAAGATCACATAAGTACTCAAAGGTTTCGCGTGTCACTCTAAAATGTTCCTTCCAAAGAAAATTGAGTGCTGGATTTGCTAACAAAGTACGGAACCAGTTTTGTGGACGTGGCCAAAGCCAAGCTCTTCTTCGTCTACGTTGCGTGTTTTGTTGATTCATTTGATTGAAAAACATCAACATAGCCCGGCATTGGTTTCTCCGTCTTATTCTACATTCTTCCTCTACAACGAGAAAGCGATAGGCTTGGTGAAGTAGCATAGCCCGCTGTCAATGTTGTAAAAAAAATATTAACCAAACAAGGAAAGCAATTTTCACCTTTTGAGGTTGCATGATGCAAGATAGCCAGAAGCTAAAATCTTTGGCGCACTCAAGCACATGGCTGCATAGTTGGCGCAGAAATTGATTGACGGCTCTGTCACTTGAAGTATACTTAGAATTTGAAATATGAACGCTTATCTGGGTAAGTACACATACCTGTTCTTAAGTATACTTGAACTCCCGGCATACTTAGGGTCTACTTACTTAGCTAGTATGAACCCACCTATTGAATCTGAAGATGATTTTAGTACTCTAAAGGTTCTCGCGGTGCCTTGACATAATCTCTTAGTGTTGTAGGGTAGTGGACAAACTTATTTGCAAAATACCAGACAGGAAACTAAAAATGGTCATTAGGTGTTGAGGTTTTTAGCAATGTTATTCCGTGCCACTAAATAAAGTAAAGCTCAAACACTAGTCTGCTGCTCTTGTACTATTTATTTCGATGGAGGGCAACTAAACGTTGATTATTTAAAACAAATATTCCATGCAAAGTGTGCATTGACGCATTAACGCAAGTAGCTGACGATGTTTCCTGAGGGAGTTCATCATTCCTACATATGAAAACACTTTTAGCCCATGTGACTGTTGCTATGGCAACAAAGTATATTAATTCTCGTTAATTTTCTTAGTCAAAAGTTATCATAATGCAATTTCGCACTTAAATCAACAGTAGAGCACAAAATAATCATGAAACCACTCTGTTCTCATCAACCACTGTTAGATGGTGAGCTCATATTTTGTGTCAGTGATTACGTCAGTTCATCATGTGATTTTGATATTTAAGCTGGCCATATATCGTTGCTATCATATATCAAACTAAAGTATAGGAATTGAGGTTTCAGAAAATGTATGATAGCACTGCTCCCTTTAAGTGGTAAGAAATTTCAAATTTGTTAGGTCTTGGTCCATGGACTGCATTAGCCAGCAGTAAAACTAATGCATAATTTTAAAAGGTATATGGTCTTATAAGAAAAACAAATCTTTGTAAAAGGATCACTGTGCTTCGGAACCTACCCTGTAACAAGAATAACTATCATTCCATCAGAATCCACAATCAGTTGTGAGGCCATGAAGTGACATTTTTTGTCTCCCCGGTAGAAGTCTACTTGTCTCGGCCCTAAAGGACGTCTCATTTTGTGTGCTATAGCATCAATCATGCCCACCACATTACAATGGGGGTCAAAAGTGTTGGGACCTTTCCAGTGATTTTATATAGATTTAGTCAGGGCTAAAAGCGAAGCTCCCATCAATAAATTTATATTTTAAATTACACGATAAACTTGTAATCCACAAGTCAGTTAACTTAAAGGCACATTGATTCATGTGACTTTTGAGGGAAAGGATAACTTATTTTGGAGTGAAACATCTTACATCGAGTTGATAGCCTAAATATGTACACCCAAAAATTAGCAAACATCTTCGATCACATTCAAGAGCCATAATGGCTCTTGATCACAGTAGATTAGGCCTCGAAAACAAATTCTTGGAAAACAAATCAGGCCGAATTTTTTTGCGTTCGATAGGTTTACTTTACAAATTCTTGCCAACAAATCTGAGGGTGTGTAAACCAACCTTTTATACTTTTTATACATCACATCTGAGGTGAGACAGTACCTATTTATCATACAGACCTCGGACAGTATATACGGTATTTCACAATTTTTCAAGACAAATTCCACTCAGTCAATGTTCAGGACTATCAATCGTGGGCTTTTAGCGAAACCGTTCAAAAAATTTCCAAAATCACCCATACGGCCAGCCAGTTCTCATTTCTAGTGCGAGCTGTCAGTCATGGTCGAGTGTTTGAATGAACTTTAACAGAGATACGCTTCAACATAATCACAAATTTATTATCACTATTTTTTGTTATTTAATGGTTTCAGTTATAACGATGTGTAGTCTTATAAAGCGTTTGATACGCGCGACATTTATAAGTACTCCTGTAAGCGATGTTCATGAACTATGAAAACAAACGCCACGGACAAGCAATTAAAATTGCAAGAGAGACTACTGACAATCAATAAAAGAAATATAATTCGGTAAAACATTTACAGAGACAACAACTTTCATTCACGAAGACAAGTATTAACGGGTCTCTAAAAATCCTGAGTCTTTAAGCTTGAGGTTAAGTTTATTTTGTTTTACTTCTTCAGCCAGCCTCCCGGTGTTTGCCTTTTTCAACGATGAACTCCTCGAAGCAAGAAAATCACTCAAAGTTTTCTTTCTACAGCCAAATTTATAACTAAATATTCTTCGGAACGTTTTCTTTCTATTTGCCGTCAGAAAATATATCTGAAGGCCTTTTAAAGTTCTGTAAGCTTATATCAAACCTGATACTAGGTCAGATCATTGACTCAAATCTTACATGCGTGCAAAAACTTGCCACATAAACTGTGCTCGACTTCATGAAATGAAATATAACAAAAACAAACATCAAATACAATAATTACTCAGGCTTACCATTCGAGATTCAGTTCCTGAAAGATATCAAGTAAGGCCATAGTTGCTTGAGACTTTTAAACCCTCTTACGCATTAAGCAAAAACAAAAACGATGCCATCCGAAATCGGATTACCCGATTTTGACAAGGGACGCATTTCTCAACCAAAAACCCAATAAACAAACCAGCCATGGGTAACAGAAGACTCTTGTTAGTAGCTGTATTTCATTTTGTACATCCAGTGGAAAAAGACAGTTAAAAACATCACAAGTTAACACAAAACTCTGTCAGCTTCAGCTGTCAAAGTAAACAACTTTCAAGATGCTCTATGAATTTTCCGCATGAACTCACCAGTCAAATTTTGACCAATCAGAGTACAAAAATTGGACGTAAAGCATGACCAACGCGTGACCATGGTAAGAAAAGGTCTTCCCGCCTGTATTTTTAAAAAGCTGGCTGAATTTTCGCGTCCAAGGTGAGTTTGAAATCAAAATCTTGACAGTGCGGGGCCATAGTGACCAAAAACACAACACATTTCATATGAATCATTGGAAAAACTAGACTTGAGCCTGCAATCATTTGAAACTATTAATTTGTCAGCGGATAACTTCAAAAAAGTACTCGACTTCAATGGGTCGACACTTGAGCCCGCGGTACGGTCAGGTGATACTGGTCAGCGGATATCCTGTTTTGACAGCAGTCAATTGATCACAACATTGATGTGCAATTAGCCTTTCTCTTGAGCTCCCAAACTAGCCAGAAAGTGTGAGAGTAAACATTGGTTTCCCTGTGGTGCGGACGGACGGTCGGGCGTACGGTCATGTGATTACCAAACTTTCTCAGATCGGTAGATTACCACATTTCCTTAGGTATGGGGCTCTGTCCACGCGCGCTTCGCGCGCGTGGAGCTCCGGTTTTCCTAAAACTAGCGACCCCTCCCACCCCAAACAAAGTTGAATTTGGAGCAAAATGGGCGAAACTGAGTGCTTTTTTTGGCCACAACATTGCTAGGGGAAGTGGGGGGGACGACGGGATGAACCCAAAGCCGAACAAAAAATTGTCCTTAGGAGCAGAATCCTACGGAACTATTGGTTGGAAGGGCTTTTTCACACAGTCCCAAGTTCTTTTGTCCTCTATTGTCTGAAATAGATTTAGAGCAATAAATTGAATTTTTTGTCATCTTTCACTTAAAAAATATAGGAAAACTTTTTCATTCAAACTGTTAAAGTGTAGTTTTTTTAATAAAATGCTTTCTATGCGTTGCAGTTGATCCGTCGGTCCAGCTAAAGAGTTACGCATACCTTGCCAAACGGGGGTATTCGGCATGGACATTCAGTTTACCCAAAAGGAACTACGTGATTATTTGAACGACATGTATTGGATTGAGCTCTTAAAGGCATTTAATGCTCGTAGTACTTATTTTTACTATCTGAGAGGATGCACTTAGAAGACACAAAAGGCATTTCTTAGCCAAGCCAGAAAATGTCCCTTTTTATACCCTACAAACTAACATTCTCTTAGGCCCGTCCCAGATATACTCAGAGTGTGCTCTGTAGGTACTGCGTCAACATGTGAACACGGACACATGAAAAAATTTCAGAAGATTGTCTTACACTTTGGCGATCAAACAGCCAACTTTAGCGGTGAGCAAAATTCCCTGTGACTTCTGCTTCACTAACATTATTCTGTTGACTGCTCCCAACATATCTGCCCTGATATTGCCGGAAATTACTATCCGTGACCTATTCCATACGTTACGTTACTCCACAGTTCTCACCTGTAAAAAGTATATTTTCCTGCATTTGAAAAAGTGATAAGCAAATTATGTGCTTTCACATATTGTATCTCATCTAGTCTGAGAGAAAAACGTGCTTGTACTGGAAAGTTTCAAGCATAATACCCTACTTTTAAAAGTTCTTGCCCCTGACTAAAGAATAGACAAGATTTCAAACATTATTTTTATAATATAAAAGGACGAGAACCGTCGTAAATCAGTTGACGCTTCCGTTTTATGCAGGCAAACAGCAATAATTCATGGCAAACAAACATTTTATCACTGTGTCGATAGTTTGATGATAAATCAGATTTCTAAGGACATATATATTCACTTAAATAGCCGA
Organism: Porites cylindrica; assembly: GCA_964035525.1. NCBI lineage: Eukaryota > Metazoa > Cnidaria > Anthozoa > Scleractinia > Poritidae > Porites > Porites cylindrica. The sequence goes on along the minus strand of OZ037776.1, from coordinate 18,483,896 downwards.
GAACTGAAGGCGAGACATGTTAACCGGCGCTCAACTACTCAGTGTAACGCAACCTCAAGATTCCGTTACACTGTCTTATTTGGCATCAATGTTCAAGATACTATAAAATATCTCAGTACCATTTGACATGTCTGGAACTGTTGCCGAAAGTGTTACTGACGCTACATTGCTTTTTACAAAGACAAGGAAGAAATTTTGCAAACATATCCCAGAAAAGTGCTCTATATGGTGTTATACGGTTAAATGTCATGATTATTTCAGCTTATTTCCAGCACTCTTAGAGCAAAAGAATAGCTGTTCTGGTCTGAAAAAATATATCATACAGTCGTCAAAAGATCTATTCCAGCATCAAGGTATTCATTGTGCAACAGCTCACAAGGCAACGTCTAGTTTTCTAAACAAAGTGGTTTTCAGACAATGGAGGTCAAAAGTGTTGGGACCTTTCCAGTGATATCACTAAAACTAGCGACCCCTCCCCTCCCACCCCAAACAAAGTTGAATTTGGAGCAAAATGGGCGAAACTGAGTGCTTTTTTTGGCCACAACATTGCTAGGGGAAGTGGGGGGGACGACGGGATGAACCCAAAGCCGAACAAAAAATTGTCCTTAGGAGCCGAATCCTACGGAACTATTGCTTGGAGGGGCTTTTTCACACAGTCCCAAGTTCTTTTGTCCTCCATTGTAGGATACTGGGGATCCTTGTCAAGGAAGTTCTGCCCGTTCTTAAGGTTGTGCCAAGAAATATATAGAGTCTATAGTTGACAAAAATTATCAGAACAATATATATTTCCTCGGCAACTTTGCTCTTGCTTATGTTGAAAATGTACACTAGAACATGCAGTTTCAGATACTGGTGAATACCGTAACTACGAGGACTCGATTTCTTTCATCAAGTAAACATCGGCAGCACCTGTTGGAAATAGGTGTGTGTGGTAAATGTCTCGGTACTCCAACGTCCACCCTTATTTTGTTCACCACTACTGAGAGTGTTACCACAGTCTCACCGGTAACGTAACAAAAAACGTGGATTTTGTTCAAGTACACTCCATACATCCCTACCCTGATTTCGCAAGCCCCCAAATTCTGAAATAATCTGAGCAGGAGTGTTTGCTTTCTAGGATCGGAAAAAGACAGCAAGATAATTATGAGATTAATTATGATTAAACCAATAAAAGCTGGTCATGGATTAAGTTCCTCTGGGTTTTCCAACATCTACAACAACAGCAACAACAACAGCTTTTATTGAAAACTGGAAAATAACTAATTCCATTACTTTCCCACCCGCAAATAGCTTATAAACTAATCGAGGCGGGGGGAGCTGAAGACATATTACAAAACAAGATTTATATAAAGATGGACTAAATAACAGTGAAGACACTACTATACAGTAAACAGAATTAAAAACTAACAAAAACAAGGCAAGTACATGATAACGATTACGAAGAGAGGCTAACCTAAAGTATTAAATAACTTAATAAGACCGGAGACTTTGACATAATCATCTTCTGACCGCAAGAAATTTAGTAATAATTCCTTTATTTTTTTACGAAAGGACGAACGTTTAAGTATTGTAATCGAATAAGGAATAGAGTTCCAAATTTGGGCACTGATTCTCGTGAAAAAGGCATACATTTTATCAGTTCTAGAGAACTTAACATAAAACGAGTCGTTAGAGACAGATCTTGTTCTGTAGTTATGAATCTGATTTGTTTTAACAAACTGATTGAGTATACTAACTGGTGCTGTCTGTCTATTGATATCATACAATAAATAGCTACAATCTCTGAAAAATAGGCCAGGAAGGGGAAGGCAATTTGATTTGAGAAAGAAGGGTACGGCGTGTTCCTTAGACTTACTGAAGTAAATGAGACGCAAGGCCCGTTTTTGTAGAGTTACGATCTTTCTTTGAAATGTCAAGGCACAGTTTCCCCAACCACAAATACCATAAGTCAAGTAAGGGACTGTGCTTACTGCGAAAACCGTATTGCTGATCATAGAGAATGTTGCAATCTTTGACAAACTTGGTAACTCTGGTGTACATAAGTTTTTCAAAAGTCCTGTTATAAATCGAGAGCAGAGAAATAGGTCGGTAGTTTTCGGGCAGAGTGTCATCTTCGTCCTTAAATATCAGGATAATCTTAGCACACTTTAGTTTAGATGGAAAAATCCCTGAGCAAATAGACTGATTAAAAATCGTGGCTAGAGGTGCGGATATGACCCTTTTTGCCAATTTCAGCAGCCTAACTGGGGATGAGTAGAGACCATCGGCCTTGTTGTCTTGCAAAATTGAAATTTCTAAATTGATATCTTCCGGAATAATAGGATCAAAGAAGAAAGTGCGATTAAGTGGCGGATGTAAATAATCAAAGAATGTATTTATGGTGTAAGGAATTTTGAAAGCCAGTTTGCTCCCAACAGTGGCGAAATATTTGTTAAGAATATTGCTTAGTTATTTCCTTCGGGTCACTAGTTGAAACCTCTTTCGGGTTTGAGCAAATAGAGTTAGTTGAGTTGCGCTTGTTTTTCTTTTTACAGTTTCCAATTACCTCGTTAATTCCTTTCCAAGTTTGACGCATATTACATATGTTGAGATCAAAGAAACTTTGGCAGTAGTTCGCTTTACTTAATCTCGTAAGATAGATGATTTTATTTCTGTAAAATTTATATTTGTCCTGGTCTAAGGTATAGAAGAGGTTATTCTTTACCCTGATTGATTTTCTTAAACCCGCAGTCAGCCATGGTTTAGCAAGGAATTTTTGTTTACGATTGGATATACTTCTTAAAGGGGCATGTTTGTAAATTGTCTTGTTGATGCATTTCTAAAAGCTGGAGAACGATTGATTGGCATCGGTATGTTTGCAAATATTATTCCAATTAATATTCTGCAAGTCGTCAAAGAAAGATTTTGCATTGAAACTAGCATAGTCACGAACCTTAGTTTTGTTGTTTAAAAACAGTGGTTTACAAAGCGACGTTAATATGCACATCTGAGAGAAGTGATCTGTTGTATTGGACACGATATTGCTGCTGACTATATCCTCAGGATTATTTATGAAAATATTGTCAATTAAAGTTGCTGAATTACCATAGACTCTAGTCGGCTTATCAACCACTGGGAACATTGAAAAACTTTGCATTGTTTGCAGCAAGGTTTGTGTGTAACTACAAGTTTCATATTTTAACAGATCTATGTTGGTTAAGTCTCCCATGAGATAAATGTTTTGATTTTGACGGCATTGGCGTTCAAGAAAATCTCTCAAGTATTCTAGAAACTCATGAGCGTTATTGTGTTGCCTATAAGTAACACCACATACAGATTTCTTATTGTTACGCAGATGAAGTTCAATCCATAGGGCTTGATAGCAAGAATTGGCGACTCGTTCAAGGATGCAGTATTTACGATTTTGATCAATGAACAGGCCAACACCACCAGCAGATAAAGGTGTCGGGACCGATTCAAAACAGTATCCTGGTAATTCTGGTACAAAATTGAAACTACATTCACGATCGCATATACGAGTTTCTGTTACACCAATAATGGTAAAACGGAAATTCATTTCACTTAAGACATGATGTTGAAATTCTTCAAAATTTTTCTTTAAGCTACGTATATTTGTATGTAAAAAGGAGATCTTTTTTGTTCTTTTAGGATTTCCTTTGGGTCCGTGATACTGCTTCCGTTTTCTTGTATAAGGCTGGTAATGCATTTATTTTCATAATTTCGTCTCTCAAGATTAAGAAAATATTTCGAACTTCGTTCGCCGAACTCATGCCAACGGGCCTTGGAGCGCACACATGCTCCTCTTGCCTGGTCGTAGGAAATCTTATCCAATTCGTTCTTAACTTTAATGTATCTCTGGACGGCTTCTGCTGATGGGCAGTTTTCACCCATATTTCCCAGTCTTGAGACTTCCTGTACGAGATCTTTTTCATAATCTTTTTTCATTTTAGCTTTTTGTTTTGAATAACTAATTGTGAACGCCCTTATTTCCATTTTAATCAACTCCCATAAGAGTCCGTGATCTTCAAGATCCTGATACTTGTTTATAAAGTGCGGAATTTTAAACATTAATTTTTCTGCATATTCATCATCTTCTAAGAGGGAGGAATTGAATTTCCAGAATCCAGGTCCTCTTGGGTATTTCTCATTAATTGGCAATTCCAACGTCACTAAAGAGTGATCGCAATGTGCAGCGTGCTTGATTTCACATTTCTGCACGGGGGAATTTTGTAATAGTTGACGGGCTATTAGCCAATAATCTAATCTGCATTTTATTTTCAAGTCAGATGTTCGCCAAATAAATTGTTTTTCTTCTGGATGTAGCGTTCTCCATACGTCGTCTAAATCTAAAATACACATCAGTTGCTCGATCTCGCTGGCGACATTCCTTCTTGACGAAACATCACGTCCTCCTTTTTTATCGGTTTTGGAAAGAGGGCAATTAAAATCGCCACCTACTAAAATGTTGTCGTTGGGAAACTGTTCAAGTAAAGATCTGAGTTGTTTAAAAAATATAATTTGCGCGTTATCATTATTGGGTGCGTAAATATTGGCACAAATAAATTTCTGATCATCTATAGAAAACTGCAGGATAAGAATCCTGCCGTTTTCACAACAAATTTCATTTTCTACTAGCACTTTGAGTCGAGGATTAAACAGAATTGCTACTCCTTTGCTGTGTTTACTTCCATGACAGAAGTACACTTTACTACCCCACTCGTTACTCCATAATTTTTCTTGGTCAGTAGAGCTATATGTCTCTTGCAAGAAAATTATTGAGTACTTGTTAACGTGCAGTTGCCGAAAAATAGCTCTTCGTTTTCTTGAACTATTTAAACCCCTAACATTTAACGTAATAAAAGTTAACTTATTCATATTAACGAATAAATATCGATATCTTAATAGTTTCACAATACAGAAGCCTTCTTAAGCTAAAGCCTGGAGAAAACATTGCATCACTTACAACATAAAAACGAAAATTACCTTTTATGAAACAAATTAAAGGCATTGCCTGTGAAGTTCTTTTAACTCCAACAATGGGTAGAATGTGAGATTAAAGTTGTTGTTGGTCAGTATCACTCCGACGGCGTTGCTAGGTTAACTCTTTGCCTCTTCCATTTCATGGCGTAGTTTTGCTAGTTCTTCTGTTCCTACGATTCTGTGACGGCCATTGGCATCGACATATTTGAGTATTGCAGGATATGCGATGTAGACTTTCCGGTCGTCTCCGAGTTTCTTCTTTACAAACTTTCTGTATGGCACGAGCTCTTGCCTCCGCCGTTGGGTTTTTGGCGAAATCCTCACTTATACCAATGGCATTTCCGTTTAACGGGTTATCCTTTAGATGAGCGGCGGCATTCCTTAGTACCTTCATCTTATCCGTGTATCGAAGAAAAGCGACGTGCATTGGTCTGGGACCCTTTTCACCAGCAGAAGGCGTTTTGCTTGGCGTGCGGTGTGCCCTCTCCAGCTCAACATGGCCACATAACGTTTCAAGGCCCATATGCTGCGTAATAAAATCCTGTACAAAAGAGATGCAATCTCCTTTTTCGGCTTTCTCTGGTATATTGTAGAAGACTAAGTTGTTCCTTCTTGACCTGTTTTGTAATTCTTCGATTTCATCCTTCAGCGCATCGACAGTGGCGTTATCTGCTTTTGAGTCTAAATCCGTTCTTACCTTCTGCAGTTCTGCTGTCATAGAGTTAAGTCCTCTTTCCATGTCACCTACGGTATTTTCAATCTTCAGCAGTCTTCCATTTATTTGTTCAAGCACGTCTATCTTCTTTAGCTTTTTGTGTATGCTTTCCAAGATGGCGGCGCCAGCCTCATGTTTATGTGGTGGCGTTCTTTCATCTTCACTGCTTAAGCATGCCTGTTGTCTCGCTCGCTTTTCGTTGGGCATAACGGAAAGGAAAAGCAAAGATTCTCTGAATAGTTTGAGGCTGATTTGGCTAATTTCCTGAAACTGATATAGTGAAACGGCAAGGCAGCGTCGGAGCGACAAAAAAACACGACTACTCCATTTGGCGCCCAGTCCCAGTCTCTTTGGATATGTGTTCTCCAAAGACAGCATCTCACCAGTCCCCAAGAAAGTTGCAGATGTCGTCAATCTTCAGACAACCTCAACAGCATCAGAGTACGCAGCCTTCTGGGGATGACGAACTACTGTTCGAGGTTCATCCTTGACTACACTACCAAGACAAGGCCCCTGCGCAAGCTCACCCACAAGGACCTACCATAGTGTTGGACGGAAGGACATGACCACACAGTCAGCCAACTAAAGAGAAGCACTAGTAAGTGCACCTGTCACTGCCTACTTTGATCCACAGGAGGGTACAGAGATCTGTTGATGCAAGTCCAGTCAGCTTGGCAACCATCCTCTCACAAGTAGACCCGAAAACTGAGGAAAGTCATGTTAACACCTACACAAGTCGCGCTCTTACAGCAACCGAACAGCAGTACAGCAGAGAGGAAAGTCCTCACCAGGTGTGTAACGGCACCCGTGTGCCTTAGTTTAGTTTTGTTGTATTTTTAGCTATTTTCTTTATTGTAACTGCATTTTACGTCACAATGATTTTCCGCTAGCCGTCACGTGACCTTAGCTTAAATACCGCTACACGTGCATAGTTTTCTCTAAGGCTCACAGAAATTCGATGGGCAACCATTTTCAAGCTTTATTGCTTTATTGCGTTCGCCCCAACACGTCCTACAACGGGATCGCTGTAAAAGTTGGCACAATAAACCCGAGCCTTGTGGAACCCGTGAGTCGCTTAGTTTTTCTTAGTTTCACGGATCTCTCCGACACCGGAGCTGATGCCGCTACAGTCGAATTTCTGCTCAGTTAAGTCAAATCTGCGAACCATAAGTCAAGCAAGCTCCTGGAGCCCAGATCAACCAAACAAGCTCACCCAAGCGACAAGTCCGTCCCTGGAAATAGTTGAGCAGTCAAGCGGGAACTCAAACAGTAAGTCCGTTCCTTTATTAACCGAACCGAAAACAAAAAGAGGAAGAAAAAGAAGAAACTACTGAGAAGAGGTGAAGAGCACGTGCTCGGCAAGACGTTGTTAATCTATTGAGGAAAACCGAAGAACATGTTCTTAAAAACGAATCCAGTCAAAGAAGAACCTTTTGTAGACATCGCGAAGACCCACGTTGCCTAATTACCCCTTAGTTAACGGTAGAAACAGAGTTTAGAACAAAACTACAGTGTCTCTGTGTCATCACTCTGTCCAGCTTCTTGTGAAAAATACAAGCGCTTCGCCATAGACAACTCCCAAAACGCCCAGCAAAAAACAAATCCAGGCGATACCCCAGAAATCCAAGACGAAACTACCGATACTGGATTTAATGAAACTCTAGCGCATAATGCACATTTCACCGATGATCCCGAAAATACAGCTCTAGCAACCCCTAAGAATGGCGAAACATCGGAAACACGTTCTAGAACTATGACAGAAAAAGGTTTTCGATTCTGTTGCGAGCTTAAAGAAAAATCAGCGAAAGCCGTACACAAAAGTTTTCACACTAACGTCACAGCATTCCACGCATTTTTGGCCGGCATGAAAGACCGCAATCAAATTGACAGGAAGCTCAAGGATATAATCGCCCTCGCAGAAAAAACGGAAATCGAATTAAACATCTGGCTAGATCTCGTAAAACACACTCCGCGATCTGAACTCATAGTCGAACTGCTTTCTTCAATTAAAGACTCTATTCAAGCAGTACAAACCGCCGCGTTTAATAGAGTATTAGCGCTAGACAAAGATGAAACATTGTCCGTGAGCGCCAGCATGAGATCAAAATCGTCACGCACGTCACGACACTCGATAAACTCGTCATATTCCGGTTCGTCGCGCTCTTCAAGAGAAAGTTTCTTAACTGTCAAAGCAAAACGTGCAGCGTTAGAAGAGAAAATGAAATTTCGCGATAAGATTGAAGAACAGTAAAGGATCCTAAATAAACTGAAAATGCAGCAAGAGTTAAATGAATTCTTAGCAGCAGAAGCCGTCTATGAGGAGGCGTTGAAAGAAGAAAAACCGCCCGGTAATGAAGAGATGGATTTAGAATTGCCGAAAGAAACCGAAAATATGATTGATAGATTTTTGAACCACGCATCTCATCCCACCCTTTCGACCACAGCGACCGAAAGTTTGTTACCGCCATCAATGAATGAGAACAATGCTCACCAATTTGTCACGTCTGGTGACAACACAGGAAACCCACACCATGTGGGATTGTCAGATAACATCACCCTCCCGGACGGGGGACTCACGACTAACTTCCATTTAGACACAGGACATAAAGTAGTCTCCCATCCCTCAAATGTATCGGAACACGAGCCTCTTTATCATGTAGAGATAGCAGAACAACTAAAATCTGATCCTACAACGAACAGTCCACCCGAAACGCATCAAGGCACAGGGATGCCAACACCTCAAATTCCCGCCTTTGCTACCAATATTTCTTACCCCTGTACTTCTCACTACACGTCACCTGCAGAAACAAGTACTCCAATCGTTTTACTTCCTCAAGGGCCAACAAACAGAAGCACGGGCCCCCTGACTTCTCATTCCCACGCAGGCCCTGTAAGCAGTTCAAAACCTATACCTTCAAGTACTTACAAACTCCGTGGAGATGCTGACGCCTTTACCCCGAAGAGTTCGCCGACCACACTTTACCGCGAAATAAGAATTCCACCTCCCGAAAGTCAAAATTGTGCTCCTCCAAGTTCAAATTGCCGACGCCTTAGCAAAAGTCACGCAACTGCAACGGCTCCCACAAGCCAAGCCAGACATATTTACTGGCGACGAAACAGACACCAAATTCTTCATCTGGGAAACAGCGTTCGACGTGCTTATCGACTCCGCGCCGATCAGCGCTCAGCAGAAACTGTATCTATTGTACCAACACTTAGACGGAAACGTGAAAAAAGTCGTTGAGCAACTCCAATATATGGTCAGCGCTAGCCCCGAAATAGCGTATACGGAAGCACGAAAGAAACTGAAGACACGCTTCGTTCGTCCCGCGATTATAGCTACTGACTTTGAGAACAAACTAGCAAACTGGCCTAAAGTTGCCAATAACGACGCGCAAGGTCTGCAAGAATTTAGCGACTTCTTACAGCAAGTCGAAATAGTGATGAACCATTTACACAGCCTTAAGATATTCGAGTATCCTTCCAAGCTGCAAACCTTAGTCGAAAAGCTCCCAGGTTGGTTCCTTACGAAATGGTCCACAAAGGTACAAACCCTACAACAAGAAAAAGGCTGCAACGCATTACCGACCTTCACGGAATTCATTGAAGAAGTAACCTTCCATGCCGATCGCATGAACATTCCTCAGATTTTCCGACAGGGAGTCAAAAATCCGGTGCGACAATCCCTAGGAACAACTCCGACAACAAACCCCCTACCACGTAAAAGGATTCCTGGTACAACGACCATGGCATCAAAAGCAACCGGTGAAAGCAAAGTCCCGACCCCAGAAACAAAGAAAGAGAAATCGGAATACAGTTCTAAAGATAAAGACCTCTGTCTCTTCCATAAAACTAAGTCGCACACCCTAAATGAGTGTAAGAAGTTTCAAGACCTTGCCTTAGACGACAGGAGAGACTTCTTTAAGAAAAACAAACTTTGTTTTAAGTGTATGGCTTACAACAAGCATAATGCTGATAAATGCGATCAAACACCTCCAGTATGTGACATCTGCCGCAAGAGACATGTGACAGCACTTCATGTCGAGGCCACACCTGGCAGTAAAGGTAAACTAAATACCACGACCACCGACACCAAAAGTACCACTACAGCTTGCACGCAAGTCTGCGGGGAGGAGGAAACCAGCAGGTCGTGTGCTAGAATCGTCTTAGTAAGAGCATATCATCAATCGAATCCAGCTAAGAAAATAACAACCTACGCAGTCCTTGACGACCAATCCATGGATACGTTCATCGCTGACGCCTTACTAGAACAACTGGAAGTAGACGCAACTGAGGTTGACCTACAAGTTAACACGATCGTTGGCTCGAATTCGATTAGAACCAAGAAAGTAGTTGGACTATCCATTCAAGACTTAGAAAACGAATATGGACCAATCAAAGTCCCGTTTGCGTACTCACGAGAATATATCCCCGTTTCACACGAGGATATTGCCACACCCCGTATAGTCAGTCAATAGAAACATCTCACATTGCAGACAAGATACAGCACCGCTCTGACGTCGATATAGGCCTGCTCATCGGAGGCAACGTTCCAGCTGCCTTCCAACCTATAAACGTCATCTTCGGAAAAGATGAAGAGCCCTGGGCAGAGCAGTACAAGTTTGGCTGGACCATAATAGGTCGTGTCAGTAAGGACGAGCAGCGAACACAAAACTCAGCATCGGTGAATCGAGTAACGGTGGAAAGAGAAACCCTCCTAGATCGCAGCAAGGAAACATCCAGACCACCACCCTTTGAGAAAGTAATAAATACTAAGGACGTAACCAGCCCAAAACAAGTACGTGAAATGATGGAGCTCGATTACAGTGAGATTCACCACAGTCGTAAGATTCGTGGAACCGAACAAGCGGAGTCTATAGAAGATAAACGCTTGCGGGAGATGCTAACTATGGGTTTGCACAAAAACACAAATGGAAACTGGGAAGCACCACTACCCTTCAAATCTGATGATCTATCACTACCAAACAATAAAGGGCACTGTTTAAGAAGGCTTCTTTCCCTCAAGAGGCGGCTCTTAAACAATAGCAAACTTAAAGAAGACTACTTAGCCCTTATGAAGAAAACACTTGATAACGGTCACACAAGCCGAGTTTCTGTTGATCAACTCAGTACAGAAAAGGGCAAAGTATGGCACCTTCCCCACTTCCACGTATACCAACCAAGAAAACTGGACCAGATCCGAGTCGTATTTGACCGCAGCGCCGTGTTTGAGAACGAGTCATTAAACAAGCATCTGCTCCAAGGCCCGGACCAGTTAAATTCCCTGATCGGAGTGCTGACACGATTTAGAAAAGAAGAAGTTGCCTTCACTTGCGACATCGAGCAAATGTTTCACAGCTTCTACGTAACCCCTAAAGACAGGAACTTTCTGCGCTTCCTGTGGTTCGAAAACAACGACCTAACAAAACCAATCGTTGAATACCGAATGAATGTACACCTCTTTGGTGCAGCTTCTTCTCCCGGCGTAGCTAACTTCTGCTTACATCAAACAGCAGAAACTCACAGAAAGGAGTTTGGCGACATCGCTTCAGACTTTCTCCTTAGAGATTTCTATGTGGACGACGGCTTCAAATCCGTCCCTACAGCACAACAAGCTCTGCAATTAATCAATGACTCACAAACAATGTGCGCAAAGGACAATCTACGCCTGCACAAGTTCGCGAGTAACTGTAAAGAAGTCTTAGAAGTCCTACCAGCTAACAACCGCGCAAAGGATTTAAAAGATTTAGATCTTCGGCATGACCCAATGCCTGTTCAAAGGTCCCTCGGTACATACTGGTGTATCGAATCAGACACGTTTGGATTCCGTATTGAACTAAGAGATAAACCTGTAACACGTCGCGGGATCCTGTCGGCCATCAGCTCAGTCTATGATCCCCTCGGAGCAGTATCACCCGTCATATTGAACGGCAAGCAGATACTCCAAGCACTCTGTCGTCAAAATGTGATCTGGGATGACCCAATTCCAACAGATATCCTGCCACTTTGGGAAAAATGGCGAACAGAGCTCCCCCTTATAGAGAAACTAAAGTTTCCTCGCTGCCTCAAGCCATCGGAGTTTGGAGACCCAGTCAAAACAGAAATCCATAGCTTCTCAGACGCGAGTGACAATGGGATCGGGCAGATTTCCTATGTGCGCATGATAAATCAGAGAAACGAAGTTCACGTTAGCTTCCTTATGGCAAAATCTAGAGTCGCTCCAATCAAGCCAATATCAATACCTCGCTTAGAGTTGACAGCAGCCGTTGTTTCAGTCAACGTGACCAGGATGCTCAAAAGTGAACTCGACGTAGACAACGTCCAATGCTACTACTACACCGACTCTGAGATCGTAATAGGATACATCAACAATGACGCGCGACGCTTTCATGTTTACGTCGGCAATCGCGTACAGCATATCAGAGACCGCAGCTCTCCTGAAGAATGGTTTCACGTCCCTGGAAAAGGAAATCCAGCTGATGAGGCCTCCCATGGTCTAACAGCAAAGGAACTAATACAAAGTAAACGCTGGTTCAAAGGACCAAGTTTTCTGTGGTAAGAAGATCCAATTCCCTTACAACAACAGCCTATTTGCGCCCTGCACCCTTCAGACATCGAAGTCAGAAAGGATCCAGCATCCACGTTGGCCACAAAAGTCTACAAAACCAAGACCTTTCAAACTGGATCTGGAATATTAGAACCTGATCGCTTCAAGCATGTCTCCACGCTCAACCACCTCAAGCGATGTATTGTTCAAGTACAGAGAGCAATTGAAAGGCTTAGACCAAACAAAGAGTACAACTGGCGCCCTAAAGAAGGAACCCCCTTAGTTGAAGAGCTCTCTCAAGCCGAAAGTATAATTCTGAGATCCATTCAGCACCACTACTTTAAAGAAGAAATCGAGACCCTTAGTAAGCTCGAAGGAAACGACAAACAATTTCAAGATCGAACGAATGCGCAGGAAAGAAATAGCGTTGTTAAGCTCAACAGCAACCTTCACAAGCTAGACCCATTCATCGATAAACAAGGTCTGCTAAGAGTTGGAGGACGACTTAAGAGCGCAACCTCACCTTATTCAATTAAGCACCCCATTGTTATACCTAAGAAGGGTCATGTGGCCACTCTTCTCATACACCAGTTCCACCATGGGAAGCAGCATCACCAAGGTTACGACATAACTTACAACGCCATCCGCCAAGCTGGATATTACATCATCAACGGTCCTTCACTAATCTCCCACATCGTGTCCAAGTGCGTTGTATGTCGTAACTTAAGCGGACACACCCACAACCAAAAGATGGCAGATCTACCACCTGAACGCGTCACGCCAGCTCCTCCATTTACCTACACTGGGATGGACGTGTTTGGCCCATTCTACATTAAAGAAGGACGGAAAGAGCTCAAGCGATGGGGCATGATATTCACCTGCCTTTCATCACGTGCGATTCATTTAGAAACCTTGAACAGCAAGACGACGGATTCGTTCCTGAATGCTCAGCCGCAGAGGAAAAGTTCGAGAGCTTAGATGCGACCAGGGAACAAACTTCGTCGGTGCCAAGAACGAACTCGCCTCTGCATTCAAAGAGCTAAACACTACACCCCTCAAAGAGTACCTTTCTTCCCAAGATTGCGACTGGATAGACTTCAATTTTAATACTCCTCATGCTTCACACATGGGAAGTATTTGGGAAGATCAAATACATACCACGCGATCTGTCCTGTCATCACTGTTATTAGATCATGGCACCCAGCTTGATGATGAATCCCTACGCACACTTATGACCGAAGCCGAGAGTATTGTCAACTGCCGTCCCCTTACAGTAGAGAACCTGTCAGACCCGCTAGCACCGGAAACACTGACCCCAAACCACTTGCTGACTCTTAAAACTCAAGTTGTGTTGCCCCCACCTGGAAAGTTCGAGTCACCGGACCAGTATTCCCGTAAAAGATGGCGAAGGATTCAGTACATCGCTAATCAACTCTGGTTACGCTGGCAGAAGGAATATTGCGCCCTACTCCAAAAGCAACAGAAATGGACCACTCCCAAAAGATCAATGAAAGAAGGAGATGTCGTACTAGTCTGAGACAACGAATCCCCGAGAAACCAATGGCCCTTAGCAGTCGTCACGAAAGTGTTCCCTAGCAGCGATCAGCTTGTCAGGAAAGTGCAGATTATGACATCCAGAGACGGAGAGAAGAAGGTCTACGAGCGACCAGTAAATAAGCTTGTGCTACTCTTAGCAAAAGAGGACATTGCAAACTGAACCGATTTACAGTGATCTAGTTTCATTAATTCAATAAGTTTGATACCGTTTCATACCAAATCAACAGATTTTATATTTTTATATCGCTTCTTAAAAGTATTTAGGCTTTTTGGTAAATGAAGAACATTTAGGGAAGCAGTGTAACGGCACCCGTGTGCCTTAGTTTAGTTTTGTTGTATTTTTAGCTATTTTCTTTATTGTAACCGCGTTTTACGTCACAATGATTTTCCGCTAGCCGTCACGTGACCTTAGCTTAAATACCGCTACACGTGCGTAGTTTTCTCTAAGGCTCACAGAAATTCGACGGGTAACCATTTTCAAGCTTTATTGCTGTTGAACTCAGAACCTACTAGAGCGTTCGCCCCAACATGTCCTACAACGGAATCGCTGTAAAAGTTGGCACAATAAACCCCAGCCTTGTGGAACCTGTGAGT